>KZ312453.1:1033064-1107945 GCA_000376725.2 Ladona fulva | reverse complement strand
TGGAGAGGCCTACATCCGACGTCGGATTGAAAATGGCTGATGATGATGATGATGATTATATATATATATATATATCCTACAACTACATAAATGTAGTTGAAGGATGGAATGAAAATGATAAAACATCAAAACAGATAGACAGGAGTCAAAAGCAAATTGTTTCCCATAGTCAACATTTTGAAAAAGGAGAAAACGGATACATTGAATGCGAAATACATAGTATCAGGAAAAGTTTCTACTGAAGAGTTCTTCGAGAATCATTCATCATACAAAACATAGCACGAAACTTCAAATTCCTACTTAATAAATTACTTACATTTCAAACAGGAAATAAGCAAATGGGAGTGAATTACGTCGAACACGCGTGTAGGTGTAGGAACATTGAAAAGTGTCATTAGTGTCGCCATACTGATGTTTAGGGGTGGAGGGGCAGCTGAGGAGGAGGCTGAAGTGGAGGAAGGGATTGAGAATCGCTCAGCTGCCAACTGTTTGGGGGCGGCGGAAAAACAAAAACGTCAGCAATAGCGCGCCGAAAACACGAGGCTTAAAGATTGCCTGGGCTCACTAGACGAAATATCCTGTGTTTACAACGTGTTAATTTATGGGAGCATCCTCTGTGAAAAATATGAACGTCTACGAAGTAAAGAAGGATCATGACAAGTAATGCACAGTTTCCTGAGGAGAAGACAGACGGTATTGACGTACTCATAATGTTCGCATCCCAAATAATGTTTGCTTGAAAACTGACAACAAATAGTTAGAGACTACCGCAGTGTTAAACACATTCAAGCAGTTTAAAGACTTTCAGAACTGTGGAATTTATTTCTTTTGGGTAGGAACGTTTCCATACAAAAGGTTGAGCCTATAGTGTTCTTTAAATAAGTCTTTGATTTGCAAATATTTTGCTCATTCTACTTATTCAAAATATGACAGTTAACGAGGAGAGCAGTTTAGCCAAAGCAAGCAACAACGATAGCTATTAGCAGCAGAAAATCAACTAAAGTTAATGAATTTTAGAATATTCACTTCTAGTTTTGATGAAAAATTCGAGTGAGAAATCGTAAAGAATAAGATTTGAGCGATATGCAACTCGGTTTGAAGGAGGATATGAAAATCAGTTTAATAATATCAGTTGGGTGGATAGAAATAATAAACAAAGCGAAAATAGTCGGTAAATTATTGAGATTAAACATTTTGACGGGCTTTAACTATAATTGGCCTGTTACAATTTGATTAAAATAGTAGCATATTGCCAGCAAATGTGATTGGGCAGGTAAAGAGACTGAACTCTGCGGAGAAATAAACCTGTAAGCTATAGGGATAAAGTCTTTCCTTTGAAAAAAGTACGTTTTAGAGACGTTTATAGAAGAGAGTTTTAGACGTGTTCATTAAGTGCGAGTTCTCAAGATGACTTTTCCATCGAATAAGAAATGTGGATTTCGGCGAATTCAAGGGAAAGGATTGCTTTTCTTTTGGAGATAGAGGAAAAAATAGTAGATACGAATGTGAAATTCTAAACCCATCAACTGAAGTAGGTTATTATTTAGATTTAGATTCATAGCTGCAAGCTGCCAGTGGTGAATGCCAGAGGGTGTATTGGTAATGAATTGTAATGAATTAAGATGTGAACTACTCTATTGACTTCTCTAATGTCAAGCGGAAAGAACGGCAGGAACTAACTTTGTTTCAGCGATTAATTCCTTGTAACGCTTTGTCGATGCCTCTCGGAGATCGCAGTCGTTATTTACTGGAGTTGCAGTATAATTGCTACTGACTTCTCCAATAACAAAACGAGCTACTTTACGGTAGACATTCCCTAAATGTAAGACTAACCCTGCTTGGCTATATACCCCATATCGTGCAACAGTGGCTAGTTAAAATAAGGGAAAAATAAGCAGTTTCTTTGACTCTCGATGGGCGTCCCCTTAGACTCCTACCAGTAGTAGCATTGTTAAAAGTGCTTCGACAGCTAAGGTTATTTGGCAGGTAGGCCCCTACAGGGAATACATTTTATTCGCTTTTCCTACCAAATCTCGAATACGCTCTTTGAGCGATAAACTACTGCTGAGTGTTATTCCTCAGCGTTTCTTATGACGCACAAACTCTAATGGATACCCTGGGATTTGGAATTGTGCATTTATTTGTGGAACGAGTGAAAGACATAGAAATACACTTATTCATATCCAAATCACGCTGCCAAACTTATCACTGACTTGATATAACGCTTAGGTCGTTCTGTAGGATACTACTGTCGCGATTTTGTAGGTAAAAGATTGCTCACTGTTTTCAGCCCACAAAGTTGTCATTATTTGTTCACCTGACGATGCGTGTTCGCTTCAGTTTTAGAAAAGTACCGTATAATTTCAATGGATTTAAATTTCTTTCCGTCGTAAAGAAGAATAGAACGGGAAT
Source organism: Ladona fulva (assembly GCA_000376725.2). Lineage (NCBI taxonomy): Eukaryota > Metazoa > Arthropoda > Insecta > Odonata > Libellulidae > Ladona > Ladona fulva. The sequence continues at coordinate 1,105,533 of KZ312453.1, read as the reverse complement.
TCAATCTGAGTAGCATTTAAACTGCTTTGCTTAAAACGTCCATGGTTATTATAAAAAAAAGGAGTACCAAAAACGCAAGCAAGGAGAGTCAGGCGAATCGATAAGAATGTAAATTTTTATTCGTCCGCCGAACCCATTTGGGCGGCGAGCGTTGCAAACTGCAAACGAGAGAGAGAGGTCGTTAAGAGGCGCGGTTAAGAACGACGGCTGCGGCCAAGTACATTCGATAAGCGCGAGAAAGACACTTTCGGCCAACAAGATATCGCATTGCTGTTGCAATGCCATTCCCGCAAGCTGCGTGTGAGCATCGCCTCAGATTCCATCTCAGGTCAAACGTAGTTCACGAAACACTCGTGTTGCTGGTCTGAGAGATCCTTCGTGGAAAAGTCGAGAAAATACAGAATTCAACGGTCGCTGTGTAACGAAGCTCATTGTCAGTCACTATGCAGAAAAAATTAGCATTTATGCCGATGTATCCGTAACTTCTTTATATCATTGCCCTCCTAACTCAGCACCCTTTCGTAATCTAGAATAATCTTCACCAGTGTGACCAAATTAGGAGGGTAGTGTAAATTAAAAACTGCGATGCAATATCTTCGAAACTCTTAAATTATCAATTGCTATTCACATTTTTACATTTAAATTAGTACCCCGCAAGCCGCCTATGGAGTATGATAGGGAGTGTGAAAACACCGAACCTATTAATAAGCTACCTGATTGGTATTTCTAATGATATGAGGAAAACGAGACCAGCTATTCTCGCTATAATCTCGCGAAATTTCTTTGTCGTTTGGTTTCGGAAATCGCGCTCGCTGAGAACGGGAATCACTGTATCGCGAATTTCGTCATTCAAATTAGTACTTAAAATTCCTGGAATAACTTGTGCCTATTCTCGATTATTCTATCCTTAAGAGATTCCCAGCCGAGGGAGTTCATAATTACTTCTTGCTGTCTGAAGCCTAGCGTTTCAGATGTTATTTCTTTTTCACTCATTCATAACATCATATTTACCTATTCTTTTCCTCGCTTCATGCTCCAGGATAACATTAATTAATTAAATTCTTACGATTGAGGAATGAATACAAAATTAACTGAATTAGGCTTTTATAGGATTTCATTGCCACCGATTGAAAAAATACAATCCAACCTCATAAGTAGCGGATGTTACTATACTTTAGGCAGAACTATTGCAAAAACACGCAGAAATATTGTCATTAAGACAGAGAAAAAAATCTATCTCCAGCAGCAGTCACTAATTTTTAAATCTGAGTTAATAATTTTTACTAAAACTTCATTCTTTTTAAAGAACTGGACGATTATCTACCTTAAATATGTTATGATACTGTTGAACGTGCTTTTGAAAGGATACTCCTGTCATATTCGTTAGTGTCCAAATCAAATACTATGATATACTTAAGGCCATTCTCAATATCCTTTACAGCCAAAAATTAACACAACGCATAAATTATCTTTCTGTGGATTTGAACGTAAAATCTGCAACCAATTTTTGTAAACGATATTTCAACAAATCGTAGCAGTTGTTAGAGAGACTTTATAGTTCCTGTACAGACATATTTAGTAATTCTCCAGTTGCAACAATTTATTTATTCAGAATTCCCATTTGTGAATTTTTTTCACGTTTCTTTCAATATCCTTTTTCGTAACTTTCGTAACTAGTTTCTTACATAATTTCTTAGATGTTAGAAAAGTATTGCAAGGATTACCAACAGTATTTATATCTTCAATGGGAATTGACATATCATACTTTCTGAAAACCCATTCCATCATTGCCCAAAGACATTCTTTAGCGGTGTACGTTGAGTTTCAAACTGTTAATTTCTCTTTTTTTACTCTTCACATCAAGAAATTAAATATGTCATTGTTTAACAAAGACCAACTCGTATTAATACTCATGGGGTCTTTGTAAGTTCTTATTGGTGCAATTCACTCGCATAACAATCCGCCTTAAAAAATATCAACAAAATGTATTTTCCGGAAACTTGAAATTGTTTACATAACCAAGGGGATAGCATTTCGATTCGATAAAACTCTTAAGATAACTTCATCCCTTAAGCATTAAATCGGCAGGAAATAAATAAAAAAACTCAACGGCTTGCCATCTCACGTAAACAAATGGAAAATAAAATTCAGCGGCGGATGGGCGAGGCGAGAAGGGAATCCGAGAATCGAAATAAAAATGAAGTTTATTTGTACGGTATCGGAAAACGGAAGCCATTTTAGCGTGTGGGCCCAAATATCAGTCACACAAAAGGGTGGAAGTTTCCCCTTTTCGATGGCGTTTGAAATGATGCGATTACGACTTCTTTTTACGGTGTGACATCTGACGCAGTAACCAAACGTGACGGTACATTCGTTCGATGAGAAGTTCGCTTTTTTGTTCGAAAGAGGGAGCGCATGGCGCTAAGTGGCGGCAAATAAAACGACTTGAAGGGAAGTGGACACGCTTCAGTTGTGAATTGTAGTCAATCTGAGGAGGAAATGCGCTGCGGACAGAAACAAGCGAATCACGTAAATATGTCTCGATTTGCGTAAAGAATAACAAAAAATTATTAAACGACGGACAATAATTGTTTAAATAGCACTATAAATTGGATAGAGCATTGAATTACTAATGAATTAAAATGCAGAAAAAAATTAAGATTTTTAGATCTCTTTAGATCTTAGAAAAAGAAATCAACAAGTTTGGTTCAAGAAGTGGAGAGAGTTATTTAGAAAGAAGTTACTTATAAGTAAATGAGGGAACGCCATGAAATAGTTTTAAGGGTAAAGAGTTAAAAATGAAATGTTGAACGTTTCGAGATTTCGAGAACGTGGAAGGAAAAATAATAGAAATGACCCGTTGATATCTCTCTCATCCAATCTCTAATTAATTATTACATTAAGTGGATTGTCTTTGTCATAATCAAAGCTTATAAATTCGAAGTTGGGTTAGTATTTTGTTCATCGTTTCATTCCCTCAGAATTCTTAATTTAAACACTTATTATCACGTGTGTCTTAAAATTATGACTTAGTTTTCCTTTGCGATTCCTTCCTTAATACACAAGGTGCCAAGCGTCGAGGTACATATTTCAACTTGTAGCTCTGAAATAAGCAAAAATGTTGCCTGAAATTTGCTTTTTTGCGATACTTATCGGAAGAATTTTCACTAATCTCATTATTTTCTATTGCGACTTTTCAATGTCTTTAGAGGGCTTGCAGCTGGAATAATTTTCATTTATGCTCAAGGATAAGATGTGAAATTTCAGCATTTTCAACAATGGTTCCGTGTCGAAATACAATATTGCAATCTTTTTACTACCTTTTATTTCCCCGTGTCATCCGAATGACGTGTAACTTTATACACTCTTAGACAAATAAGGAATGTTTTGAAAGAGGTCTGAATTATTCCAAAACGTTGTTAGCGTTAAATATTCAATGTTAACGTAACTACCGCAATATTGGTCAACCAATAATACTATTGAATGAATAGTATGTAAAGGAAATACCAATCTTAAGAATAATTAAAATAATGCTGACATCGCAGTCAATTCCAATTGGGTACACACGAGATTTTTTGTTACTGAAACTACATTTAGGAGGTAAATTCTTCCGATATGTGATTGAAATCTGCGGAGATGTCCATGAGAACTCCATTAATAATAATGACAATAGAAAACTTGGAAGAAAGTAAATGCCACTCTTTAATGTACGTTTTGCTATTAGCCAATTGTTTGGCTTCGTCACAATATCAACGTGAAGGACGAGAAAAGACAATCTTAAAATGTGGAGTGAGGTGGAGAGAATTATTCAAAGAGCGACGAATAGACTTGGGATGGAAACTGAGTACGGAATCGCTAAAAAAGGGGTTATAAGGTCGGAAAAGACATGCGTAAATAAGGGAGAGGGCGGCGGGAAAGTAAGTAAAGGGAATGCCTTAAAAAGAAAGCGGAGAAAAAAGATTTTTAAGGAGTTAAAGGTGTGGGATACGAAGGGAGGGTTGGATAGAGAGGTCAAAAGGGGTTAAAAAAGGACTTCTAAATTCTCAAAATGCTTCCGAGCCACGCTTTCCCCTCCTCCCACATTCTGCCTCCCAAAAAGGAAGAGAGCATTGTTTCGAAGCCTCCCTCTTTGACATGAAAGTGAATCCAAGAAAGACGTCGTTTTTATGAAATACCTCTTTTGTCATTCCGTACCATTCCTTCCCTTTCGACCATCGGCACTGCGATTCTCAAACACCCGATTTTTCGGAGCAAAAGAGAATCTTCCGTGAAGATATTCGAGTACCACGGTAGCATATTGTGATCGAGTAACTAAAATTAAAATGATGATTATTAATAAATAAACACATGAAGGGCGATATATAAAGTAGTTGTATAGAACGGTGTTAATTAACGGTAAGATAGGCGAAGAAAATCACGTAAACTGTGAGTTATTTTTAAAACAGAACATATAAATGAGAATAATTAATTAATATTTTTATTAATGCGATAAAAAAATTAACAAATTAACAAAAAGTTAACCGTTTATTTAGTTATGGCGAAAAAACAATGACAAATAAAATCTTTCCAACGGTAAATAAATCGACTTTCATCTTGTTCGCCATAATTGAGAAAATCTCTATTTACTTAAAATTCATTTATTAAGAAGTGAACTAATTAAAATCCACGGATTCTCATTTTTACAGAGAAAACGCCGCCGAACAATATGCGCAGTAACGACGATTATTTAATTAAGATTTCTACACCCCCGTCCGATATTGTATTACAAAACCATGGAAATGGATGTTCCTTCATTTGTTAGTTGGTACATGGCAAATGGTAATTAATCTTTCACTGGAAATTCGTTGGCATTTCATGATACTTGGAATGCTACACACCACGTTAACTACAAAAGATTACAACCAAGAGTTAGAATACATCACAAAATGCGCCATAGACAGCGGATTTGACCCCAACATTGTAACAAACATCCTCAAAAAGCACAAATTGAAACTAAAAATTAAAAGTATAAAAACACTTCAGAATGTCATGGATAGGAATTCAAATGGGTTTGTCATCATTTGTTAGGTCCCAAAATTAACGAGTAGGCTAAACAGTATTTTTAGAAGACGTTTACTCATAGTAATCAAGGGAAATTGAAAAAATTGTTATACAATCCGATAGATAAAAAACAGTTCCTTAAAAAAGTCGGGCATATATGAATTTTTTTACGGAGGGTGCAATAAAATGTAAATCGAGCAAATTAGATTGAAAGAACACTTGACTTATTTTAGAAATAATAGATCGCGGAACACAAGTGTAGCCACGCATTTTGAGGAATAAGGACACCCAATCACGATAGATAGTTTAATATTAGTAAAACATATACAAAAAGAAACTCTATTAGACGCATATGAGAGCATGTTTATATATACATTCGAATCTTTAAACAGCGATGCGGGATCCCTCACCGCTTTTCGACTTACAGTAGACAACGCCAGAGAGGTAAAGAATCCCCACTGTCATCACGCCGCACAACATTCGATCTCTAAAAACTATTAACAATTGGTTCAATGACTGGTATGTACGTGAACCTTTGCATCATCCCCTCTGAACGCTGAGGTGTTCTCGCATACTGTAGCCTACTGAAGATGGAACCTTAGCTTCCGAAATGTGCATATAGCATTGGATTCCGCTGCTGCTGGTGCATCGTTGATTCACTCACAGTTTATTTTTTTTACACTCCTTTGTTAATTCTTATTTGACTTTTCGCTCCTTTATTCGGAGTGGTTTTACTCATTACTCTACTGCCACTTGCAGTTTTTACACATTGACACCTGAACCATTCAACTTAGCAGTTTATATTTCTCTGCTGCTAGTACTACATCGTTGCTTCACTCAAGTTTTATTCTTTTTACTCTCCTTGTTGCAGCTGTGCAACTCATAATTGTTCCAAGGTCACTGGTTGTTTTTACACATTCACACCTGCACCATTCAACGCATGTTAAATTAGCAGTTCATACGGTAGGAGCAACACAATAATCTAATGTATACTTCGTTAAATTTTGTTTTTTTCGTGACTGTGGTAAAGTAAGTTACTAAGGCGAGAGTGACTCTGAATTCATTTTGGAAAATAATTATCTTTACTATGTAAGTGTCATTCGCAGCGTAATTGTATGTACATGAGGTAACTGTAATATGTAATATAATGTAAGATGTAATAAGAGACCTATTAGTCTCAATTTGGCCCTAATATTACCGTTATTATTAAGGGCAAGGGCTGTGGCGAAATAGGGAAGGTTGGCAAGAAAGTTAAAGGATACTGGTAGTAAGGATTTTGCAGATTTTCGTATTGACTATCAGCACAATTTTATTTTCCAACCTGTCCAGATGACAGTGGAATGTCATCGAACCGGAAGTGAACCAAAATCAGCAATTGAAACAAACAGTTATTTTTTCCAAAGTAAAAACCGAACCTGATTAGAAGAAAATTAAATTCTTGGTTCGAACCGAAACCCCAAACCGATATTCCGCTCCAATTTGCGGCTCCCAAAAGTGCGCCTTTTACTGAAGCGCAATCCGAGGAAGGATTAATAATTAACTATAACTAAGCTTTATTATAAAATCGAGTGTAAAGGAGGGCAAATGAAAAAAGCCAGGAGTACTAAAGCCTCATTTCCCATGTTACAGGCAAATCTTTTGAAAATCAATTGTTCGCAAATAAATTCTTCGAACTATAGTTTCTTCGAATTGCAAATTCTTCGAACTACAGAATGAATGAATGTTTGAAGAATTTGTCAATCGAACAAATTATAGTTCGAAGAATTGATTTCAAAGAATTTTTACGCTCCCTAATCTCACCACAGTAATTGAATATCCTTCTTTCTTAGAAATCACAAAAGTCGGATCGGAAAAAAACAGTATGACAACGGTGGAAGAGGTGAAATTGGAACGAAAAATATTACTCTTTGATGCCCAGGTTAATGAGTGATTCAACGTATTAGTAAAAGTATATCCGGTACATCTAGAGAATTAAGTAGCGTAATTTTTGTATTGAGGCAGCATTTCTATTAGTTTTCTGCGGAAAATGAAGTGTTTTTTATACTTTTCGGTAAATAACGTTGCGGCACAGAATAGTTTTATAAACCAACACCAGTTACCAATTAAAGGACCGAGCACTTTCCCGATAAATATTTTATTAGAAGTTTGATTAATTTTCCACATGCGTTGCACCGATTGAAATAACTATATTTTCACCAAAAATACGGAAGGAGTTGGAATCATTGAAAGTTAACGTTTCTAACCTTAATTTGGTCAGATATTTTAGCAAAGGAATTCCTTTGAGAGAAACACGGAAAAATTAAATTCCGAAAGAGAAACAAGCCATAGTCAACTCATGATTTCAATTCGCATCTTTGGAACAAAAGAAAGACAAAAAGCGGTGTTGTGGGATTGGCGATTGACGTGCCTCCTTCCGTTAATTCCATTTGCCCACTCTATTTCCATCCTCACACACACGTGGGGTCTCTTCAAAGCATAAAAAATGGAGCCCTTCCCGCCTGCCTCCTTTCACGCAGACAGACATTTATACGAAGGGCGAGTGACGCGCGCCCGGAAGTTTCCCTTCCCTTCTCATTGGATACGCGCTCCCTCCCACAATGCACCGCGCGGGAAACTCCTTCTTATTCCTTAGTTTCATGCGATTAAATGAGTGCCGCAAACATCCATCCCGAGTGAAATGAACGAACATAACTTTACTATATTTCCCTTTGTGAATCCTACTTGTGACAAATTTCACTAAGCGAATTAAAGGAACGATCGAGTAAAATTAAGTATTAAAATATTTCAATGTACCTCCTCTCGTAGACGGGCTGAATAAAAAATAAAATAAATCCTATCTCTTTAGTCCTCTCAAGTTCTTTATTAAAGTATTTTAGCAGAAATCTTAACATGTAGATACTTGAACATTATAATAGTCCTAACGCGCACAAGCACTAATCTAATCCTGATCCAATCGCGAGGAGGCGCGTCATTCGAGTATCAAAGCGAATACCATTGCACTATTACAAATAATTTTACCACTGTGTAATAAATACATGGGAAAATATTGCGTAAATAATAAAATACAACACTATGCACACATGGTACAAAATGAAAAAGAAAGGCACATTAATACTACAGGATTCTTCTTCTTCTGGTGCCACTCCGATCGGAGATTGGAAATCATCATGGTAAATTCATCTTTCTTTTTCCCACTTCTAAAGAGTTCAGTGGAGTTGCAGTCAAACCACTTTTTAAAATTAACCATCCAGTAAATACTTTTTCTACCTCTGCTCCGCTTCCCTTCTATTTTTCCTTGCAAGATATTCCTTTGTAGTTCGTATTTTACGCCTCTTATAGTGTGACCGAAAGACTAGAGTTTTCTGATTTTAATACTTCTTAAAACTTCACGTTCTTTACTTAGTCCTTGTAGTACTTCAGCATTCGTCACTATTTCTATCCATGATATCCTTAGAATTCTGTCTGTAACACTGTAATTCAAAGGCTTCAATTTTCTTTGTACTACTCTGTTACTATTACTGTAATACAGGATTACTTCAATACAAAAACAGTTAAGTTCTGCATTTCGGTATAATACTGAGATTGACTATAAGTATGATAATGTCGTTATTGAGTTTAATATCAATAAAACCCATTGCACGAATTGTTTTGAAAAATCTGTCCAATTTCATTACTTATTTCTCCTAAAAGAAGAATAATTAATGAAATCAGACAAACTGAGACGTGGTTAGTTTATACGATAAACATAATTATATATTATTTTTCTTTTTGCTACGTATTTCATTAGTTAGTCACGATTACAATATGTTAATTTTTCCTGACTGATACAGAGAATAGAAAATAAGTAAAGTTTGTTAAATAATGGCTGAAATGTGTTTCAGAAATACCCGAATGAGAATCTGAGTAAAGAAACCTTCTTCAGAAGAAATTGTCTCAATAATACAAATTTCCTTCTTTGGAACAGAATTACAACACAAGAAAACATTATTCTAAAAATATAGTAAAGAAGTAAAAATGCTCATTTTTGCTGCTTTTCGAACTATTTCTCAAATAGCACTTAAGATTTACGGATAGTGCCCAAAAATAATTTATTTTCAAAAGTGCACAATAAAGACCTATATATTATGATTTTAAGAGATCTGGTGTTTATGTAACACACTTACTAAATGAATAACACTTTTCGATAAGGAGTGACCAAAATGATCGCCATTCCTCATCATCCCTCATACTTCAAATCTTTTCAAATTATCACAGCAAAGAACAAGACTGAGACAAGAGGGGAGATAAGTTTTCCTTTATGTTACATCAAAAGACAATTGAAAAACATTCGATTAATCAAGATACTGCAACAACAACTAAAAGAATTTTGAATCTACTAATTGATGTCCTAGAGGGTCGGAACTATAGTCGTGGAATGTAATGATGTAATAAAGGTAAGAGTGTCGTTTGTTCCTTATTCTTTGTGAAGAATTGTTTATTTCACTAAGGATACAAATGTAGTTTATACAAGGGGTTTTCCTCTCGAATTCGGGAGCTGAAATGTAAAACTGCATTCACCGAAGAAGACTGTGTTTGTAGAAAATAAAATAAAAAGAAAAGCGTGAAGATCTTGCATGAAATACTATCCAACCGAAGCGTGCCTCTATAACGAAATGCGGAACTAACCCCGTTTCGATTCGTTATAGGAACAAAAGTTTCCTCGGCCAAGGGAACGCTCTCATTTCCAATTACCGCCGCTTCTTCAGATCGCAACCGCACCGAAGAAGCGGATTTGAAGAGTGGAGTGAATTAACGCTTCGAACGAAAATAATTCTCAAAGCTGGAATTATCTTCGGATGAAACGAGTTCTCTCGTAATTGGTAGCAGGTGTAGCCCAAACTTGAAGAAGCCACTTCTTCCTTCTTCTGAGGATTCTCACGAATTTAAGCGGAGGAATTCCTCGGAATGGAGCGCGTTGAATATCGGAAAGAGTCTTTGAATTACGGAATTTAACGCCTGAGATTCTTTGGGAGGAAAAGTTAACAGAAGGACACAGAGGCAATTAAACGCCAGACATCAAGAAGAAAATGTTGATGATACGCCATGCGGTGAATTGAAAGAAAATGATTTGATGAGAGATTAAGCTCGGTGCTATACTTTAATGCCTAAAGCTGAATTTGTCTACCAAGGAAATTTGACGGGTTCAGAGATAAAATACGCTATACATCTTCAAGGTAAATATTCAGTTTATCAATTTAAATGGCAAGTAGAAGATAAAAATAATCAAAGTGTAAAAATTACTTGTCTAAAACCGATGAAAGCATGAATTTAATTTAACATGAAATAAATGAAAGCCTTCAAAGAGAATTCTTTTTCAACGACATCGATAATAGATTTACTTCGATGAAAATAAATAAAAATTATCAACTTCCTTGCCATAAGATATTCGAAAAAAAATTCTTAAAATTTAAGTAAAATTTTGTGGTTTTTAAGAATGAGGATATGAAAAGGAGATAATTCGACGAGTGGAAGAATTCAGAGTTTGAATTAATGTTAATTAACTGATTCATATTTACATCGAAAGAGAACTCAAAATATAAGTGGCAGTACCCAAATAAATGTAATAAAAATTTAGGAAATGATTGATTTTTCAAAACGGAAGGATCTCATTTCCAGGGTCCGAATGTCTCAAGGAATTTCTTTATTATTTATCAGGCCTTGAAAACATCCAATCCATTATGTAATGCATAACGGATTATCAAACATATGTATTTGTAATTCTCCAAACTGTATCGTTAAATTATTAATATTTCTCATAGTCATCAGAAAAAAATTTAAAAAAAGGGAAAAGCTGTATTTAACGGAAACCATTAAGTATGAATAAGAAGCATTCAAAACTGTGAATTTAAACTGCCCTGAATCGGTTTCTGTAGTTTGTTTCTGAATTGGAGAATAACGAATTTAACAAATAACCAGAAGAACCTTTTCCCCCTTCCTGAAATGTTTTTATGAATGAAATTAAAATGATTTTGTAAACTGAGAAAAATGCCATATTGCATCTAGTACATTAAGTATGTTAAAAATATTATAATAATATAATTAAATTTACCTCTTATTATATGATATACATAATATACAAATTGTATATCAGAATTGTAAATTTTCTAATATTTTATTGCCACCCGGCATAAAGTCTATTTGAAGTTATCACACGTAATAAATAAATCAATAGATAAAAATTGACGATTTATAGGGTCCTTAGAATTTACTAAGGGCAAAATCATTCACATTTCCTAGATATGTAAAACAGATTATTTTGAAGATACTGTCTCTGGCGTAACTTTGCGGAATTCTTTAATTGTAATGAAATAATGATAATTTTATGGCACACATTGTAAATGATGATGTTACTCGACTACGAAACCGATCGCACGTTAATCTGAATTACGATTGGATTTTTAACTCATTATAACAATTTATTTTAAGTAAATACAAATATTAAAGAGTAAAATAAATCCAAATACCATAAAATGAAATCACCAAACTATGTATTTATTTGAAGTTTTTTGGAATGTCTTTTACTTTTTACTATAATAACCATTAGTGACCTTTACTACTCTCTTATGTACGAACTGCCCGAAGTTCGTCAACCAATTGCTTTAGATTAGAAGATGGGTTAAAGGCTTACACTCTGGAGAAGAACACCATTTTCCAATTAAAGCACTGTTGAATAGCCATTTGGGATATTTGCTATTCGGATCCATACAATGTTGTTCTATTTCATTTCTAATGTCTATCTTGGACAGATGGTGACGCAATAATATGAAGTCAGAAATTGATAAAATCTCTAGTGGGGATTACTTTACTGAGGAAATAGCTAGAGACTTCGCACATAGATGAATATCTGGATAAATTCAGAGAAAGCACGTTTAGAGATGATGTAGCGGATATAATGCGTTCACCATGCTACATAGGCCGTTCCGATAATGCGAGAAAGATCAGAGAAACAAATGCCAGAACGAATAGATTCAAGAACTCTTTCTTTCCGCGAACGATACGCGAAAATAATCGATTAGGGAAATAGAGTCATGGTGCATGCAACCCCTGCAACACGCAGAAAGGCGGCTTGCAGGGTAAAAACATAGACATAGACATCTCTTACTTAGAAGTATATCCTTGCAACTAAAAAGCACATGAGAAATAAGCTTGTGAAAGAAGATTCTGTAAAGAACACAAGGATATATATGTATATAATGTAACAGATATCGGAGAGACTACAGAAGTCTACAGAGAAAAAAGGGGAAAGGAAGAACTAAACAGAGACAGATATTATATATTAGTAGTAAACTGCCCCTTCAAGGGGCATACGAAACTTAATTTAACACCTTGATCGTAGCTAAGCAACATATATTTATATTGCTCGAGGGGATCATAAGCATGAGTTAAAACTGAGAAAGCAAAGAACAGATTTAGCTAAGTAATAATTATTATTATTTAATATTTTATAATTATTAATTAAATAGAGGATTTAAAGAGTGGAACAGTGTACCTGAAGAGGTATTCATACCCTTACCTAAAAATCAAAAGGAGTTAAAAGAAAGATGTAGACTTTATTGAGATATAGAAATAAAAAATTGTGTAAATATGTTATTTAAATTTAGACTCAATGTAATGTAAAGGATGTAACATGTATTAGAGATTATCTATTGTGTACTATTTATAATTTTACATCAGTGTATTGTATTATTTGATTACGCTTCCACCAGACTTGTGACTAACCGACGGCAAATCTTGTAAATAAATTAATATAATTTACCATTGTCAAATTGTCGCAGATTACATTCCAACGTGGTCATGAATCCCTGTGACTCGTTTATCGTAACTGCAAATAATTAAATCACAGCAAATTGCCTCCTATTCATGAAGATTAATACCTTCCTACAATTCATTTTATATGGGCCTAATCTCTTCGATTACGTTTACGGGAAATGCGTGAGCTCGAATTCAAGAATCGCCTAGGCAATCAAGGGAACGGATTGTTTAGAAACACGAAATTTTCAATTTGTTCCTTTATTTTGTCAAAGTTCTCACAATTACTAATCGAAAACAGTATTCCACGACCAAAATAAGAACCTTTATCCGATTTCTGTTTTCTTAGAGCTAGTTTCGATTTTGTAGGACCAATATTTCAAATTTAATTTAGTAAAAAAAACGAAACCTGTCTGACCACAAACGAATTCAACGTGCGTTTCTTATGGAAACAATGCCGAACGTCCTATAGTTGGACTTCTATTCAGCATTAATATGCACAGACTATTTAGCGTATTGCAATTGCTAAGCGAGTGAAATGAGGTTGAAACAGATAAAATAGTTTAGAAGGCAAAAAACCATAAATGTAAATTTGACATACGGATAGAGAAAATTCGGATAATATCCATAAGTGATCGACTAATAGAACCTAAGGAAAGAGGGACTACAGGAGAAAGAAAGGACGAAAGATGCAAGCGAGAGAAAGAACAGAAAGACGGGGAATAAAGAGAGAGAAGGGAGAGAAAGAGAAGTCAGAGAAATAGTCGAAGACGCGGATGGTTGAGCACTCATATTGTCCTCGTGGGTATGATCCGCAGAGAAAATCGGCAAGACTCCGCCCTCTCGTCCTTATGTTTATGGACGATTAAACGCGCGGATGACATAAAAGTGGAGAGGAAGCATAAAGAGAAAGAGGAGAAAGGGTAATGAGAATAAAGGAGAGGTGTCGGAGAGGTGGATCGGCCGTAACTTAAAGAGGCAATTCCGAGTGGCCCGTTTCCCACACGGAATCTTAGCCAACTTTATATCCCAATCTCTTTTACGCTCATAATACACTCGACTCCATTTTAAATTTAATGGAGGGGCGGAAGATTGCGAGGGCCGGAAACAGAGGAAGAGCAACAGCTTCTGTGCTATTTGTAGAGATGATAATCGCGAGGCAGAAAGGGACCGTAGAAGACGGGCCCTGATTAAAATGGGGAGACCCTTTCATTAGGAGGCTTCTGCCCGAGGGATCAAAAGGCTCTCCGAGTGGACAAAGTCTCATGCATTTTAAGCGTGCGATTAGGAATAATTAAAAGTCCGGAATATGATACTTCCAATTAGCGTGTCTGATTAAAAGAACCGGTCGATGAGATTGTGTTACGTGCGCACGGATTTGCGATCTGAAGATTGTTTAGAAAGGAAAATGAAGACGTTGAGATCACGTACGAGGAGACAATCTAAAATTGCTGTTGTGTTGAAGAAAGTCAACTTTTCGGAAATTACCGACCAATTAAGTTGTTTAAGAGTTTCTTACGGCTCAACTTTTCATGTTGGAAATCAGAATTAATTCAGTTCTAATCGTAGTTTTTGTCACAGAAGTTCCTTAAACCGAGACTCAATTGTCCATTATATCGGATTAAACTTTAGAATTTTCAACCAGAACTTAGGTAAATAAATAAAGATAACCTAAATGAACTTTCTAAGGAATAAGTGATCTCTTATTTTTTATTACTTTTATCTTTCACTACTTTTTCCTTATTACGCTGGAATCTCAATCATCACTGTCCGTAAAAATTTCTATACCTCACCAGCAAATGTTTCAACAAAGAATATTTCTCTTCGTCCGTCGTGTTTTACAACAACGAGAAGATAATTAAATGTGAGTGCAGCAACAGACCTGACATGTCAATATTCAAATTAGTTAATTTTTCGGACATTCTTAAGAAAGAGTCGGTAATACGGCAAAACATAAGCGAATGTACTCACTAAAAATACCTGAAAGTAAGAGGTAGACAGAAGCAGAAATAAAAATCATTTACCCTTATTGTTCAAAGTTGTCAAACAACTTAAAGCGAAGAACAAAGCGGTTTCGGAACAATAAAAAGACCCAAGAAAAAGCACTGGATATGAACATTCTCTCTGGTGACTCTTTGATGAATATCAAAAATTCCATCCACCAGACGATTTCCCTTTCGTTTTACGCTCAAGCATATAATTCGTCAACTTCTTGAGATTGACTGAATTTTTTAACCACTCTCCCGCACAGTGACTCAGTCTCTTTGACTCATGAGTGAATTTTAGCTTCTGGAGCAGCATTTTTCTATACATTTGAGATAAAGAAGCTTTCCCGTAATATCACGAACGTTTACTAAAATATCTTTATTGATTGAAGCAAATCACCGTAGAGTTTTGATAGGAACGAAAAGAAAAAAAAAGATTGAATTACCGCGAAGACTAAAACAATCAATGAAAAATACATTCCTGAGTGCTGATTATGGAAACGGCGTCCGCTTCGATACATTAAAGGAATTAGAAATAGAAAAGGCGAGTGTATTCTGCGTTTCAATGAAATGGCCATTTCTATTATCTCAGTTCAAGGGAAACTTCCAGTTTCTTACAGCGAAGAAGTGCTTTATTCAGTCGATTATGTTCAGATTTCTCAATTTCTGCAATATTCATCTTTGCAATATTCATCTTTGTAACGCAATCAATAAAAGCTGCTCATTTTGTAGCTTCCTCGAGTTATTCTTAACTAACCTGAAAAACTACAAATTAATTAAGGTGAAATTTCAAACTATTTCAAGTTAAATTCATTTTAAAGAATATGTAACACATTAAGAAATTTCGTGGTAGTTGAAGACGGGAACAAATTTTAATTTATTTTGAGTTTAATAAATTTCTTTAAATATACTTGGCAAGCCGTTTATGTCGTCTTTAGGGAAACTAAATGAATCAGTTAATGCGTAAATTGCAATAGAAATAAGAATCAAACAAAATTATAACTCATTTAATAGTGGAACAAGCATCTTATATCACGTTTCCTTAAGCAGGCTACACAATAAGAAATGTAATTATTGATTATTACACCTTCAATAAAAGTTAAATAAAAGAAGTCACACCATAAATTGTGAGCATATTTCCTTCCGGAAACATACTCATAGTCCGAAGCGCTCGTATATCAAAGCGATTTTCCAAAAAAAAAAAAAGATAATGGATTAATCATGATTCGTTTCAAAACCTAAAAATATTCATATAAAGAATAATGATTATTAGGTTAGTAATGATCGCGTGACGAATGAAGACAAAACAGCGTGCACTTACTCCATGATTTGCTTGTATTGCAAAAAACTCGCAAACTAATTTACTCGCAGTCCGAGAAATCAGTTTTCGTACAAAACACAAATTTGCCCAAAGAAGCTAGCATAACGGACTTTGTTAATTTTTTAATCAGAATTTTATTTAGACGATGAAGACGTAAAATTATTCTACGATATACGCTAAATATACATACCAATTATTTCAAATTCTTTGCAAATTATACTGAAGAGCCCAACAATAATTTTTTTAAATAAAATGACTTTGAACTTCACTTTACAATTTTTTTCTGAGAATAATTCCAAACTTCATCCAGGGAAAACAGTTAAAAGTATGATAGAGATAAACTCCATAATGCAGGCTCCAAGTCTCACTAAACCCCTCCTCTTACTTGGCAGCCCTTCTTCTCCGTGTTCCCTTGTAAGTACCCTGCAAGGGTACTTATGCATAGAAATAGACATAATGCTCGACATTCGCATTCAGAGGAAATCTCCATGGCAGAAGGGAAACTTCGCGGGGGAGTGAGCAAGTTGGATGCGCCGGACCCGTGATTCGGCTCAAGTCTCATCAGTGTGGAACGACAGTAATGTGCGCAGATTGTCTGTGCCGCCCACTCAATCCCCAAGGATATTTTAACGATTCCGCATTTCTCACGTTACGACCTATAGCGAGCAATCATCAGCAGAAAGGACTTGGGCATTCAATTCCCTCTCAACCGCTGCTTCTGCTCTCTTAATAAAAGCCTTCTGTTCGGAAATCTCCACCGAAATCGACGCTCCCGTGGGTTGGGAGAAGGAAACTGTTTATGCAAGATTATTTTCATCGTCTTTCACGACCAAAATTTGACCGAGGTCGATATTCAATTTCTCATTTCTCTGGAAGAGATTTTAACTCTGCCTCTGCTGACTTTTTGAGACATGAAAAGGGTAAGAAGTGGCTTAAGCGTCTAGAGAAGGGCGGTTGTTGGCGAAACAACTCAAAAATTTAAAACGAACAAAGAAAACTTACAAAATGACTCGACTCATGATTTGTAAATGTGAACCCTAACTGAAAAAACGCGTTCAAAACAATGAATAATCTGAAATTTTAGTTTTTGAATTAAAATATTTCGTTAACGTTTCGTTAGTTTTAGTTTAAGTTTTTAATATTTCGTTTTAGAACTTTCGTTTCTAAAATGCGTTATCTAAGCCTTTCACTTCAATAAAACTCCCATCCTTTCCTAGCATTCGATGTATTTTTCACTATCTATTTACCCATGCTGGCTTTCTATGAAAATTTCTTCTCCAAATTTGATCCATCAGTCTCCTTTTCGTCCACCTCACTTTACTCATCAAAATCATCTCTTATTTAATTCGCTTTTACATTACTCGCACTTTCTCTTTTGCTTTGCCTCATATTTGTATACTGATTAAATCCTCACTCTGAAGTGTTTCGCTGTGATTGTGTCAATCACGAGGTGTTATCACTAAAATAATAATGTTACGTACAATGGAAAGAAATAAAAACAAGGAATGAAGAGGGGATAGTGGAAGGAGAAAGGGTGTTATCGAAGGGGAGTAAGAGAACCGAACAGACCCAATGAGAGGAGACCAATTGCTAAGGAAAGCAATGAAAAACAAATACGTAAGTACTATATTGAGGGAGAGAAGGTTATCGCAAAGTTGAGGAGAGGACGTCAACTATGGAATATTACTTGAGTTAAGGAGGTTATGACATTCTGAGGTACGCTTGAACTTAAGAGTCAGTTCGTGGGAAACCTAAGCGATGAAGAAATCTCTTGGAAGGTCTCTGCCGTGCAATTTCCTCTGCTTTACCGAAGAACATCAACTTCGCCGATTGGACGGCTTTGGCTCGGAGCGAAGGTGTTGACCGAAGCGCTGATTTGGATGTGTTGATTCACGGCGAGGGATTGGCCACGTGAGCGCGTGAATCCCTTGGCAATGCCACACGACGACGAAATCGCTGCAAAGTCTCCCGCAGGACCGAGATTGGTTCCTATGATCGACTGTCCCTGAATCTGATTAAAGGATATTTATAGGTCGTTGCGATGGATTTACGAGGACAGTTTTGCTCGTCTGCCGAAGGACGCTTTATGTGGCACGCGTCAGAAGAGCGATTTTTTTATCTCCGAGGTGTCGTAAAATTGTCAATGTTCCCATAGCATCGGCTGCTTTCTGCGCTTTTCCACGAGACTGTGGGCATCTCTTGTAATTATTATTATTATTATTATAGTTTGAGGTGCATCGACGGCTGAGGTCATTTCGCACCCTATTAGGATTAGGATTATTTCCTCATTTTAAGTTTTGGACTATATATCATATATCCCCGACTCTGGAGAGCGCAAGACAGCATCTCTTGAAATTCATCATTCCTCAGTTATGCTAAATACGCACAATAGTCCGGAGATTCCAAAAGTGATATAGGATAACGAATCAATTTTATACATGAATTATATGTGTGTGAGTGTATATGTAATAAAACTACATACATACACAACATTTCAGAATTAACACGTACACATGTATGATGACAAGATCAGAGATGGAGAAAAAATAATTTACAATAACTGCATCCCTCCAAAAAATAGTTTGTAAATTGGTTAAGCTTCCGCGGCCCATAAAAACTTAAAGACAATAAAATAGTCGTGCACTACATAATAACGAATTTTATAAGTTATTCTTAAGTCAAAACACATCTCTACCTGCGTAGATGATGACATTCCTGGAGCAAATTGTTTTTATAATATTCTCTTCGTTATAATTAATAGGATACTATCATAGGGATCAAATTAATAAAACAGGGCGTTAAAGTTAAGAGACGACGCTGGAGTCCAAAAATATATAATTTAAATGTTTAGGGACTCCTTGTGGTTAGCAAAACTTGTTTATTTACTTCCGATACTTTTATCTTAAAGATGCTGTATAAGGAGAGAAATTGGAACACGGCTGTTAAAGCACAAGAGGTATAAAACTATCCGAAAGCTGTTTTGCCGGTCCTTACTCGCAACGTATGTGACTGGTTGCGGAAACAACGGCAAACCGGGATTACCGATATTCTGAGAATCACCCAATACATATCAGTATCCAGGCTATCACACTGAAGAGTATTCCTCTACCCCTGAAGATAACAATATGGTCTATTAGTCTAAAAATTGGGTCATTCTTAAAAAGCCGCTAATCTTAGTTTTCCGTTGTTTCCAGAACTGCTCATAAGGCAGGTAAGGACCGGCAAACGGCTTTAGGATCTTTTAAAACCTCTAACAAAGAAAATACACGAATAATGATTGTTTGCTCATATTTGTCAACATTGGTTATGCCGTGATATCTCAGCTTCTATAATAGCGACCCGGAAAACGATGTTTTCTTTCACTGTTTTTCGAACTCTGCGAACTAATACAGATTCGACTGGCGAAGGTTTTGATGGACGCTCACGCGTTGCATAAAAGTTCAGTAATGGATCTACGAAAGTGAGGTAATAGATAAGTTTTTGGCAGTTTTCCTGTCTACTTTAGCATTTGACACGCATGGAACCTTTTGGTTCGATTATTACACGAGGTACTCCATTTGTACGAATCCAGAAATTATTTCAGTTAGTAGTGTGCGTTGCCATATGGTGTAGTCATTGAATATTTCCAAGCAACAAGGGTATTAAAATTCAAGGCACTCTCCGTTAGTCGTTTTCCGGAATGGTAGAGAAAGTAAACCATTCATGTGAATGAGCATCTGCACTTAAGCAAGGGTCTTAAAGTGTTCAATACAATTAAATAGATATATATTATTGTGGCTGTACTGTGCTGAGATTTATATTTTGACGGGAGTAGTAATGAAAATTGCGATAAAGCCTGACATTATATTGTACAACTGACGAGGCTTTGTTCCCGATTTTTTTATTGTGGTTATTCCAACAATTTTAAGTTGATTTTCAGAAATTTATGTTAATCATTTGCGAAGTGGTTGTATTCGAAAAGTTATATAATTACTCATTTGTTATATTTTTCTGGTTAACGAATATAATTTGGAATCATTTCCTTTCAATATTCATAAGATTTTCACTCATCTTAATCATCAAAAATAGTCCAATGGAACGGAATGGAATGGAATGGGATAAGGTAACGTACTTAGCTTTTTATCACGCATTTATAACGAAGTACGAACCGTTTACGCAAGTGAGACCTTTAAATATAAAATTACAACAAAATTAATTTTAAGTCGGCACTAGAGAGGGGTAAGTCAAGTAAAAGATCGAAAAACTATATTTGGTGTGAGTGGAAGCACTATTAATAAGAAGACAAAGAAATTGGTGTGGCTGAAATAAATATCGATCATGCTTAGCCAAAAAACTAATAAAAAAAAAAAATGGAAAATTTGTGGTCTGCAACTTGCAAAAAAAAAGAAGATAAGAAACAGAAACTGAAGGAATAAATTCCATGGTCGTCCTATGCACGAATTTGTAAATAACATGTCCGGAATTAAATTCTATGAAATACCGTATGATGCCAAAAATTTTGAAAGTGCTACCACAATTCAAACCACCATCAATGTGTACGACATGTATACGATGCCATTAGGCTGAAATTTAATTATTATTATTTGCAAGCATACCGTACGAAGTTTCCTTTCATACTACTATCTTCCGTCTTTGTCTATCTTCCTAATCATCCTCAGAAATTTCTGTTCGTTGCAGAGACCGTTTTAAATGTTTCTAAGGAATTCCTAATGAGTTCTGGGCTTATCTCAGCTTAACGCACGTTTTGGAATGAGTGCCTCCGGTAATTTCTGAATTTCGTTCAAAAAGCATTGCACTTTAAAGCAGAGGAAGATTTAAAGAATTCAGACAACGAAGCTAAATTGGAAATCCTATTCCAACGTTAACCGCCTAAGGTATTTCTTAGAAGTTAGGAGGCACGCTCAAGTAGCAAAGGGTGCAATGTAAACAATCTATTTACTATCGGAGCGGTTGGGAGGGGGTGTGAGGCACATGGGGGGATGAGGCATGTTGGGGGGAAGAGGGGAGGGCGGAGAGAGCGCTCCGACGCAGATCAATATCCAACCGCGTGCTTTCTTGCCTCGAATGAAGGAAAATAATGCATCATCTGCAGCCAGCGCCGGCGGTGCAACCGAGGCGCCCTTTTTTCCCACTATTTATTCCCTACAATCTCAAGAATATACGGGAGCCCCGACAAGGGCCGCCTAGTGGAATGCGGTGCTTATTTTCAAAGTTGCCGCACACGTCAGCTGTAAAAACTGATCGCAAGGGGTCCCAGAGAATTAGGTGTTCCGCTACACGTTTTTCTTTCCGCTCCGTGAGATTGGAAATTTCTCTAGCTATTCGTAGCGAAGGGGGGAGTGTTTAGTTTTGGGACGAGAAAATTTAACTGCGCAACTTTTTCGATGAATTGTGTTTTATCAGACGACCTGACCTGATATTTATAATAACCGTTAAATTTATATTCTTGATCACGGATACAAGAGGAGATAGTGTTTGAGCACATGAGTTTAGATAACATGTCTCGATAAAAGGAGTATTTTGATGAACCAAAAGGTTCAAGATAGAAAAATCTCCAAAGCTTTCTAAGGGTAATGAGAAGGGGGTGAGGATCTAACCAGTACTCGGATGATGAATTTACCGATAAAAATTCGATAAAAGGCTATGCAAAGTATTTTTTAAACGCTTCCGAATATAATGAGACACAAAAGAGATAATTAGAAACATGGCTCAGGTTGAGTGTTGATGCAGGCACTGCTAAACAACAGCTGCAAATCGTTTAATTTTTTATTTTAGCTCTCTGATAAGTACCTTAGTGTACACTGAAAGGTATTTTGATCTATTACAGATCTTCCTTTAAGTAGTTATATCGTTTGAAATTTTAAATTTGGAATGTATAGTACAGGTGTATAGGAATATACAAGGACAACGTCTGATTGATCGGCAATTTATCAACAAGAGATTATTCAATCAGCCTAATTATATACTCAAATTTTCAACATTTATTGTTAAAGATAACCAATTCATTTGTAACAATCCTTTCCCTTTGATTCTTCAGAAATTCTATCCATTTCATAAGCAATGGATCAGGCAAAATCTTACAAATAAAAACAAATATCTTACCTATTTTCATCTAAAAATGCTGAGGAATGGAGTGAAAAAGCTCCTTCTTTATTACAGTAAAATGCAACAGTAGAGAGAAATTCAAATTCTTCATTAGGATTGCCAAACTTTCGTCGAGTTAATCATTTCCATTTTCTCTATGTCTACAAGTAATCTTTCTAGAAGTGTCTACTTGTAATCTTTCGCCAGTTTGATGGTTCTTCCTGCAAATAGAAGTACATCTTTCACTTTGCCATTTTATTTTCGTACCTCAGAACCTCAATCAATCCCTCTTGCGCCTTGCCTTTCCGTTTATCCATCTGCTAAACTTTAAATCTTCCTAAGTGAATGTTAAAATATTCACAAAGTTATTTGCAATTAAGCTCTTTAATTAACAAAGGCCTCTCCCATTAATAAAAGCTCCACGTATAACCTCTCTAGAGATCCGAATGACAATCTTGAAGAAGTTCAGAGAACGGTAAAAAGAAAGATTGGCTGCTCACTTATGAATTCCCATTTCTTTCGACGCAGAATATTTTAGTTTTGTAGTTTGCGCTCTGTTTGGAAAGAGCCGCCAATCTCAAGCAACATTCATCTCCGAGACGAGGACTGTTATAATGTCCTACTCATAACCTCCATTCAGAATTAAAATATTTGTTTTTCTTCGGTTATCAATTAGAACGTGAACCAAACTCAGCCACCCATATTTTTACCTCTTGATTTACCAGAAAAATATTTCATGTTTTCCGCTCTCATGTCTTAAAGTAAACGAGGTCGCTGTACGTGCACAGAGAGATTCACAGAAAAGACAAGAGAGCACGTGGAAATTGGTCGTCACGAGTAGGGGAAGGGCCGGCCTTATGCAGTAAGCGAGAGAGCCTTCATCTGGCGGGTACTTAATATTTTATGTATACTTACGTTAATTTTCATGCTGAGATGGAGAATAATTTA
This sequence comes from Ladona fulva, assembly GCA_000376725.2. Taxonomy (NCBI): domain Eukaryota; kingdom Metazoa; phylum Arthropoda; class Insecta; order Odonata; family Libellulidae; genus Ladona; species Ladona fulva. The sequence continues at coordinate 1,082,367 of KZ312453.1, read as the reverse complement.
GAGAATGTTTACTATTAATCTTTCTATAAGATCTAAATAACTGACTAATGACATTGATACCTACCTAACGCATCGTTCATACAAAAACAACTGAGATGAAAAGCTAACGTATTAAATTGCGTTTTAATAAACTCAATTAAACCTTATGAAATGATCTCGGATTCTTAAAATCATTTCTTCTTAATGTTACGACAGTAGAAATCAAGCGAAGTACGAAGCGATAGTCATGTACAGATTTAAATCATATATACGAGGATATCTACATAAATAAAAGGATATTCATGTAAAAGAAATGAATTAGAGACCAATCAGCTCTGGATTTTTATTCAGAAACATTATTTTTCCTGATTTTCATTTATTTCTGCTACTATATGTTGATGAACAGAATATTTTCTGTTGTCCTTGCTAAGAGATAGAGTAAAACGTATCGCTAGTTTACTTTTATCTCATGTTTATGGCTGTGATGATTTGAAATCTCCCGATGTATGAGTGAGTTAAAATGGCATCGATTAAGATATCTCCTTATAGATAAGTACGAAAAGTATTATCCGCTGAGTAATTCTGCTTCATTTTGTGGAGGGTAGCAAGCGAAAACTCCCACACTCCTCATCTTGCCTCATCATTAAGCCTCATCCCCCTCTCCTAGCACTTTGTAACTAGGGGAAAGAGGGGGTGAGGTTTCAACCTACCTTCGGGCTGGATTCTACACAGAGAGACATTTTATCTTTTTTATGCTTGAGAATATGTATGCACGGTTTATATTGAATATTCCGGATAGAGACTGACATGTGCTGGTGAAGAAGGAGATCTTTCATAGCGCCGTCTCGACTAAAAGGAGCTCAGAGTAGAATTATGAACTCCATAAGGGTTTGAGGTACGTGCCGGCGGTTGCTAATCCACGAGAAGAAGAATCTATTCAATATTCTTCGCGTACTCTCGACAGAGGGAAGAGGGGAAGACTCGAAAATTGCGGAAGTCAAGGGCTTCCATGGAGATCCCGCTCCTCTCGGCGACCGCACCTTGCGATCGATCTCGGCACCAATTGATCATTTGATAACGCAGAGGTAAACAAAATAGAGCACTATCTCAATTTTCTGAGAGATGCGCAAAAGTGCATTCCGTGCGGATTGTATGTGAGAGGAAAGCCTAAAGGGAAGACGGACAAGTTCATTTGGAAGCAGCGATGTTGAAGTAGAGAAAGGAAGAAATATTGCAAATATTTTGAAGGAAGCGTACGCATGTAAAGAACTACGTAATGAATCTTAGAGGGAGGAAATTGAAGCTGCAAAGAAAAAACGATTCCGGAAACAAATTTGGTTTCTATGAAGTTTTAACGGTGATAAGCAATACGGTAACTTTAGGATGACTTTAACGCTTTCACAAAAGATGTTTCAATTTCACACTTTTCCTTTAAAAATGTTTTTCGAACTCTTTTTCTAACGATCTTCAGTCAAAAATTTTATGTTATTATTGAAGTACTACAATTGAAGTATTTTCAATTTTATAACCTTAATATTTTCATAAAAAGGGATTCTTCATAAGAAAAAAAATAAGAAAGTTGAACCAAATAGTCCCAAGAAAGCAGAACTCAAAATTAAATCGGTTAGTTAGAACAAAAATACTCTCAGAATTTACGGTCAAATATCGACGAAAGTAAGAACCTGTAGTGTAGAGAATCGGCGTTTTTATAGACACATTTTTCAAACCGCAAAAAGGTTGAAATCAAGAAAGATTCGAGGTTCATCGTTAACATCCCTCATCTTCAGATTTTATTAAAACGCCCAAAAAGTACGTAATTCAAATAAGAATGTTGCAATAAAGTAAAGGTTTCAATTCTACGCCTCCTTCATCTTGTCCTTGACGTAATTTCAATTCATTCATGTCACATTCCAAGGTAGAGAAGCTTGATCTCCTGAAAGCATTAATAAATTACATTCCCAAGGAATAACAGGTGAGAAAATAGCGACATGACTGGGACTCGAACCTAGGTCTCCCACCTTCTGGGCAGGTATTCTAACCACTGAACTACCATGCCGCGTCTCTTTCACACTGTTATGGGAATGCGAGCAAGACGAGCATCCTCCACCTTAATTAATTACATTCCGTTAATAATTCCGAATTACATTCCGTTTCAGACCCTTGTTGTTTTGTTTCATGATAAATAAAAATGTGTTTCTTAACTTTGGTTGGACGAACTCCGAGAGAAATTCACCTCTTCTGCGTTATGAATTCTCTTCTACAATACTTAGAAGGAGAAATTGGAGATACTACCAGTGAATAAAATGAATATTCAAGATGTCTATCGCGAAGTCATTCCGAGTGAATCCTTGGGCATTGACAACTCAATTTATGGGCACACGTTCTTTTGGAACGTGTGCCCATAATGAGAATGGGAACTACTTACGATCTGTTGGGGAGAATTAGGCGTAATGAGCACTTACAATCTGAGAATCAACGATTTCAAATTTTTGTGGAAAAAATAAGGGAATGGATCAAGGAAGCACTGGAAATTAAAATAAAGAGCTTAGCGTAGGAGTAAGGGAAGGTTTCTTAAAACTAACATATGGTCCTTCTTACACACATATCGGTGACGTTGAATAATTCAATTTCAATAACATTTCTTCAAGCAAATTCATTCCTGTGGTTATAGAATAAAAAAATATACTCAAAATTTTCTCTACATTCTCTGAATTGATTAAGTAAATTAAGGCCTTTTTTCATTATTATTCTATCTTTTAACAATATCCATCCTCAGAAGTATTTTACAAAGCATTGTCCCTACAAATCATTCTTTAAAATACGTACTGCTTTTTGATGAAACTTTTGTAATTCACAATTATAAACCTTGTCGGTTGAGCTTCATACAATATATGCCCACTCAATGTAAGGCCTGAGTGGCACAAAAAACTGTAAGTAATTAAATAGGCAAAATAGATAACACATAGACCATAAATTGGATTATAGCGTGGACATCAAAAGATAATCCCATCGAAGTAAACATCTTTTGTATATTTACATAGAAATCTAAGGGAAATAACGTCGCTGATTAACTCTGAAAAGTATCAGCCGTTGCAGATTAAACAGAAAGACATGGAAATACTCCAATAGACACAAGCATTTCCTAAAGGCAAACGAGACGTATATAAAAGGCCGACACGGAAATCCCCTCCATGATAAACTGAGAAATATCTGCGGCGCCGCCAGATTGTGCAGCGGAGTGAAAACCCCACATTACTCCGATTAACACACCAAATGTCACAATGGCATTATCCCTCGGGGGAGAGGCGATTTCGGGAGAAAGGACGTTGAAAAATGTGCCTTAAGGAGGGCCATTTATCCCATCGCCAGGGACGACATCCCGTTGCCAACGAGAGAGGCCATTCCATTGTTTGCTGGATTCGATTGACGCCTTTCCCTACCAGCCTTCTGACTCCGATGATCTCCTCTTTTCATCAAAACTCATAATAAATACTAATGAAAATTAGGCTGCATATCGATGTTATTCTAGGCCTAATTAATTTTCAAATATGAGATATACGTATCTTCTATCCATAATATAATTGAGAGAGTGTGTAATATACGCGTTTATGTTCGCTTAAATCTCGAGAACCAGGAGTTACAAGCAATGCACATTATTACGAGTAAACGTCGCGAAAATAACCGGCTACTTTTTATCATCCACTGGTCCCGTGTTCGACTCCAGGCGAGTCGAAGCGTTCCCATTAGAAGTGCATGTAAAGTTATTTTGGTAATTTTTGTCGGTTGTAGGCTTTATTTATTATTATTATTGCTGGCTTAATTTCCAATTTCGCGGTCGGTCACAAACAATATATTTTCCCATTTAAGCTAACAAGCTTATAATAGTATAATTTCCGGTAATGAATTAGCAAGTGGATCGAGTAGAACTGGTAAATTAATCGCCATTGATCTAGAGTAGTTGATCATATGATAAACTTGCTTTATATCATAATTCTGTATAAAAAGCTGCTTTTCTCACATCTTTATTACGTAAAAATAGCGATTTTGCGTAAATTTCAACCCTTTGAATAGCGTTATGACGTCAAAATTGTTTTAAAACAAGACATAGAATATAAAATAAAACATAAGATATGTTGAACATAATTCTCAAAAGTACGCGTTAGAAGATGCATTCGTCTCCTTTCAATTGCAGGAAAGAGATGAAGCAACTGATACCGGTCTATAGTTCCATTCTTTAGAGTCACGAGAGAAAATACGGACATTTTTGTTCGTGGAGAAGTTGCGCCTTTTGCAGGGATCACCTTTCCTTACAGATGGATTGCTCCGATTCTTTTAAAGCGAGAGACTGTTTTGATGGAACGGCTATTCTTCGCTACTGCATGAGGAATATACGGGGCAAAGTTTAGCAAAGGCAAAGAAGGCGATGACCTGATTCGCAGTAGAGGGAGTAAATAGCGATTCAAACTTTTGGGTTCAGTATATTCCAGTCCATTCGAGTAGTTTCAGCTTGGGATGCAGCCAAGTTTGGATATTCTTCCAGAAAGGAACTCTAGGTAATCTAGAACAACTGATAATTAGAGAGGTAAAGTACTCTGATGTAGTTTATGAGAACGAAGAAGAGAGATATATTAGGAAAAAGTAGAACATAAAAAAGAGGATAAATGGTTAGGAATATACGATAATAGTCTCATTCTCTCTGAGGAGAAAGACCTCTAATCTAATCTAAGAGCGCATAAATTATATAGATAAGACACGCTAAAAGAATTTCATCTCCTGTGGTCACCATGGCTTTTTGCTCATTAATTATGCAACTACGGTTGTTTTAACACTGGCTTTGATACTGGTACAAAAATAAAAGCTGTTGAGTAAACTTTCTTGTTGACAATCTCACTTCCTCTGGCTAAAAATGTAAATATCATCAAGGTTCGTCGCCAAATTCGTTTGATATTCATTTGATGATGTCATATTATATAATTTCCATGAATATTTTATAAAATCAAACTTCTTATCTTATAACATGGTGGTTATCGTGGTTTTTCTCAATGGTCACTATATTTTCAAAATGCCCTTAACGAATCGTAAGACTCAAAACAAACTGAGTTCGATTCTTCAGGCAAATGAACCATCTTNATTTAGTCCCATTTCGGCAGAATGAGTTACAACAGAGAGCGATATTTCCAAGAGATCATCAAGCAAAGTCGACCAGATGACCTTCAAATCGAATAGGATGACTCTACAACTTGTTAAGTAGAGGCAGAAAATTTCTCAATTTGACGAATATCCCTATTTTCATTTTACTCGACGCTTACGAAAAGCTCTTCGTTCATTTTCTGTTTCCTTTTAGCATCATATAAAATATAATCCTACCTTTATGAAATGTAAAAGATTTAAAGAAGAAAGATTTACGAAATAATCCATGCAAATAAACGTACATTTCCGCCTTAGTTTACCTTGTAAATCTACTGCTGAAATGTGGAGTCTTAGAATGAAATAATCGGATAACTTACTGTATCCTCTTGTGTGGCTGAATTATGCATACCAAGGTAGGGAAAATATTCCAAATATTTATTCATTTATTCTAAATGATATTTTTCCGAATGTAAGTTAATTATAGCAAGGAGAAAGAAATAGCTAAATTCTAAATCCCTACACGATTTAAGCTAAATCACACTGATTACATTTATAATCACAGTAAATTGCTTTTCATAACTTCGATAGCTCAAAATTATCGCGTGGTAACTTCAGAGTTTAAGTGGAAGAGAAGCCATTTTGGCAAACCTCGCCGAAAGGGCATAATATTTATTATTATCCTAAAACTCAGGAATGTATATTTGAGAACAATACTTTGCTGCTGAATAATAATATAATAATATACAACATTTTGGAGGGTTGCGCAACTATATCTGTATTACTTAAGTGTACGCGAACCGTCGATAACGGGAATTTTGTTGGAATCAAAGTCATGTGATTATAAACTTTGAGCGTCGAAGAAAAAGAAAATATTCTTGGCTATTTTAAGCTGCTGAAGAGAGCGAACTAAATTAAAGCCAAGCGTAGCTCTTATCAAGTTACACGGTCTGAAAGTGAATAAACCAAAACTAATATTCAAAGAAAAACGAATAAAAGCTGACGAAAGAAACGGAGGAGAGAGAAAAGGGAGAAAAGAAGATAAACATGTAACAGATGACAACAGCCACAAATCTTAAAGGATAGAAAAAGCAGGAGAAGAACGGATTTAAAAAAAGCGAAAAAAAATGAGAAAGGAAACTCTGAGTCGGCGCACACAAGTGGCTCTCGATTACACGGGATTTCGTGTTTGGAGCGACGAAAATCCCCACCCACTCTCCCCCGTCTACGCACCCCCATGTGATAAATGAATCGCATAATTAAGGACCCGCTTCGCTATTCCTCCGCCAGGGCGCGCAGGAGCGCGAGTGCTCGCGCGAGACGTAAAAAAGGAAAAAGAAAAAGAAGCGAAAATCTGGCTCGTATTAAATCAATCCTCACTACGAGCACCGTTCGGATACTTCCGAAAAGATTAACTCGATGGAGAGAAATTCGCCGCGTTAAAAAGGCTATCTCAGAATGAATGGAATTCTTCTCGAATGGATCGAGGTAATGTTAATGGTTAAAACTTTGATTTAAAAAGAAGCCTGAAATACTCGTATCAAAAATAATCCACTAATGGCTAACATCTATGTACCTTCATTATCTAGTTATGTTTATGTTAGGTTAGATTACTTCAAATATAAGAGCCTATCTCCAATACTTTCTAAAGTAACAAACAATTCTATTAGCCTTATTCGGGGGTTATAACTGCCTTAGAGGGTTTCCACCGCTCATAATGACTTCTTTGAAGCCGATGAGCAACAAAACAAAAGGGTCAGACCGACCACCAAGCCTAATAGAATACGCTGTTCAATCACGGAAAATTATATGTTATTTTTAAGGCTAAAACTGTAGTATTAGTGGAATATTTAGGTTTGAAAATATTGCAGATGCGTGTTAAATTATCACGCTATTTTTTAATAATTTCGAAGTGGTATTAAAAGTTTTGATTTCATGAAAAATATTTTCAGAACCTTCATCTTACCTATATCTTCGTTTCTGAAGCTACCCTCTTTAATTTATCTCCGAAATGTGATTTTGTAGCGCAATATTTCTCCTTTTTAGTAGCTCAATATTTACAAATGAAAACTCGACTAAGATGTTAATATTCAACTTAAATCCCCAAACGAGAGGGGCCTGAGGAGGTTTAGTCTCACCTACTGGTCCTATAGTATGACTCATTTTAGACCATAGGACGGTATTTACCGAAACGGTAGAAATGAAAATGATCTTTACAAAAACTACTAGGTATCTCGCTGTATTATACCCTGAATATTATATTCTGAAAATTTTTGTTCTCTTTCCGCCACTCGTCCTGGTATTTTTGTGTCTTGCCAAATTTGCTGGTCTAATCTAAAGTTAAGCTAATCTGAAATTTAAGCTGAACTAGGGGCGCACCCAGAAATTCCGCTGGAAGGGCTGTAATGAATTATTATAACCAATAATCTCCTATTTACGTAGTAATGATAACTAATAGATTATTATGATATGAAAGTATAGCCTATAAAGTCGTTAATATTTGGTCGTTTTAAACGACCAAATATTTACTGATATAAATCTCAGGGGGGCAGGCTAAGCTCGTCAGCGCCTGAACTTATCTCATGGTTATTAGCGGCGAGGTGAGGATCACAAAACTATTTACAATGCCTTTCTAGCGATATCCATCCGCCATAACGTTTGTCTACGTCCAGAATGCGTTGTAGTTGACCATATGTTTGAACCTCTCGCGATCCGATAGTTGAGTTAAACGTCATTTTAGGTACCAATTAAGGCTTAAATACGATTATAACAATTTGGTTAGAGTTAACATGAAACTTAAATTCAACCTAAAGGCTACTTGTATTTTATATTATTGGGCCTTAGTGATAACTCCAAACATTTCTTGAGAGTACTGGGCGGAAATCTTCGTCAAAACTGGATCAACGTAGGGATTCTCCGACATTAAACCGGAAGAGCAGAATGAAGAGAGTGAGAAGTGCTGCGAATGGAAGAGAGGGCAAAGGACACGAATGAGAATGCGGCAGCATTACTCTTGTCGGTCGGAAATAAAGGAAACATAAACACAAGAATGAACGGTTAACGAAGAGCGAGAGAGGCGACATGTTTGATGTCTTGAAGACTGAATAACATTAGAGGGCGGTAATATTAAGAGTAGCGAGGGAAAAGGGCAAAGAGGGGGCAGACACGACCTTTGGGGAGTGGGAACTCATTTTTCACGGCAATCTATTCACGTCTGCAGCACAAGGGGAAGAAGTCAAAAGGGGAACGAGGGATACGTGAATGCGTTCTAAAATGTTCTCTTGAAGCTTCATTAAATCTACGATATAGAAACTACTTTATCAATAAGTATGCATTTTCGCAAACTAACGTCACCGAAAGCTGGTTTTTACTTACTTCTTGGCATGAAATGTGAATAGTCTAAATATGTATTAGAAATCATGATATTCTGTTTGCGAATGATCATTTGAACAGAAAGGATGGACCAATGCCCTTGAAATAGCATAGGGGACATCGCATAGGATTTAGTCCCATTTCGGCAGAATGAGTTACAACAGAGAGCGATATTTCCAAGAGATCATCAAGCAAAGACGACCAGATGACCTTCAAATCGAATAGGATGACTCTACAACTTGTTAAGTAGAGGCAGAAAATTTCTCAATTTGACGAATATCCCTACTTTCATTTTACTCGACGCTTATGAAAAGCTCTTCGTTCACAGAAACGCATCACGAATAATGATCTGGGACCCATCCTTTATTCGGCTTTGTTTTCCCAGCTTTTCAAGTTGGAAAACTTTTCAGTTATTCACCCATGTAAACATTCACCTGACCAAGACGTTGCGAAAACCGGTCATTAAAAATCTATTTTGGAAGTAACGAATTGTTTACATTTCTTTTAAGAAATAAGAAGAGAGAAACCGTAAAACATACGAGGATGTAACGAAAGGGCCTTCACGTAACACGTTCGACTTCGGTGAAAGCGGTTCCGGGTTCGATTCCTGGTGGGGGCTTACGTGCAAAATAACCTTGGCTGTCGAAGCATTTTTAAAATCACTACTACTACGATATGAAAAGGTGGAGCAGAATTGCGGATCGACGTGTTCCTTAAATAAATATATGGATTGCTTCATACACTTATGATATGTATGCACGAACGATGAAACTCGACCAATCAGAAAGAAGAAAATAATACTTCGTATCCAAATAAACGAAAACAAAATCTGATTTCCTTGGCAATAACTAAGAGAGGACAGTGAAGTCGCTGAGGATTACAATTGTCCAGCGCTTGATATGATCATGGGCTATGATTATGGAACACACATTAATTATGCTTCTACAAATTAAAATAATCCATCCAATAACTAAGAAAGACTACAGACTAAGGTAAGAGGTGTTATCTGGCAAAAACGCCTAAGGACCAAACTTGATATGTGTAGGAGATGTTGACTTGAGTTGAATTCTTCCGAAATGTGTTTTAATTTTGGTATAGTCGAAAGAAAGGTTAGAACCAGAGATGTCAATTTATTTTTGATGATGTCGCTAAAAAGTATTAAAAGAGTCGCTAAACTCATTGAAAATTGGTAAAAAATAAGAAAAAATTATAATGGATTGAAATTGCATATGCTAATATTAGAAAAGTTCATGTATTAAATGAGTTAAAGAAGTAATATGAGGTTTAGTACTTTTTCGAGGAAACGTAATGTTATATTGACTGATAAAGAGGTATTTACACCTAACAGAACCTCCTGGATGGATTATTAATATATAATTTTAATATAGTGAGATATCTCTAAAATAGAAAAAAGGCTAAGAAAGGAATAATTCGCTAGATATAGCAGAAACATTGCTGAATTAGCAACTATGGTTGGGGCCCTCCAATATTGGCTACCGTAGATTTAGGAAATGAGGTTTGGAAAGCAAGATGAAGAGAAAGATAGTTTGCCATTTTTGTGCTCACCGAACTAAAAATATTATTTGAGTGGAGTAAATCCACGCATGAGAAAATGGCCAATAAATTACACTTTTCAAAGTGCACAAAAGAAGTGCGGAGGTCAACGTCACCATTCAGATTCTACGACGCCTCAGAACCTGTAAATAATCACCACCACTAGACAAAAGTATTTACAAAGTTTAAAATATTACAAGTTAAGGTATTGTTTTACAAATCTCGTGGTAACAAAACGAAGCGTTAACTTTAAGGCAAGTGCTTTGCAATATGGAGTATTAAGCACTTAAGCAAGGCGAAGCTGCACTTTCCCTCGAGGGCTTTACTTGGATTACAACCACTTAAGGAGTACTTTGGAAGCCTTTCAACGCCAGGTGAGACCAGTACGTCCCTTTAAGACCACTCGCAACATTACGACGCAAGTTTATATCCTAAACAATCCTAAGAGGGGCGACACATTTCTCTACTGACCCCACTTCCCAGATGAAATTATTTTCCACGTGGGCGCGCTTTACGGCTCAGATTTTTTTTAAGTGCTTCTTCGGATCCTTCGCATTATTTCCTGAAAAAGTTTCCTCGAGCGTCGGCAATGCGTTAAGAGGGTGCATGTGAAAGAGGAAGGAAAAGGTCTTCTCCGTAAAGGGAAAGTTTGCTTCAGAGAGGACGTTTAGGATCGCTCTGAAGGAAAGGGCGAAAGAAATTCGTGCTCCAGTTTAACCTCCATTTTAAAGTAAACAAATTCCTTCGGAAAACTGACCACTTCCAGACAGACAAACGGGAAACGGAGGACAGTTAATTCACCACATATTCCGCTATTGTTATTGAATTACGCAACGTTTACGAAAAGTGTTTCGATTAAAAAATTCGCTTCAAGGCTGTTCCAGGAATCACTGTTCTATGTTCGAAGGCAAACAGGTGACGCATATTATACGTTTAATCTCTCAGTAATGTATAATTAGCGAAATCTTCCAAACTCATTTTCATCGATCCGTATCCAGGGATCCAATTCCTAATTGGGAATGTTTGGCCAGTTACGTCAGTACCTCAATTGCAGACACAGTAAAGGAAAATAAGATTAAGCTGACTGATATCAATCTATAGAGACATTTAAATATACTTAGATGACACATACGTCACCATATGTTTTCAAGGCCGAAGTCTTAGAGCTGTAACTGTTAACTATAATCTAATATTATTCCTTACAATATACTGAATGAAATAGATACACTCCAGCTGACCAGTTGTAATGTTGAAATCCAAAGAGAGAAAACAAGAATCAAAATTCAGAATTTAATTTTTAAATTTTAATACATTTAGTAAATACTTCCACCATGAATCGTATAATTAAATAATTCTATTAAAATTTACTGATAAAATATTTTATTGGAAGAGAATCGCAGGTCGTTATTCTAACGCAGGCGGAAGAGATTGTAAAAAGTGAAGAAATTAGAGAGACTAGGATGTGATTGGGGTAAAAAAGTCCCCCCTTGGAGACCGAAAGGGGAGTTTATTCCTCACGTCGACGTCATAGAGAAATGACTTCTTAACTTAGAGCACTTGCCTCCCCTTCGATGGAATGAATGCGTCTAAGAAGTTGCCGTTGTAAGGGGAAAACGAGAGCTCCGTGACACTCTTAAACTCGCAAGAAAATATAAATGATCTGGAAAGAAAAGGCCAGCGAAGGGGGTCGCTTCCAATAAAGCCTCATTGGCCGGCCTTCCACAATGGACCGTGCGAGGGGGCGATGCTTACTCCGGTCCCAAAGTTGAAAAATGGATTCACCCAATATCCGAGGCCCTTTCGGAAATTGCCGCGCGGGAGAAAAAAATGAACGTCGGAGGTGCGAATATTTCATTCGTTTGCAGCGTGGGGGAGAAAGAGACGTCCCGAATCGGTAAATCACGGCCATGCCGTGTCATATGGCCCAATCGGAGATCGAGGACACACGTGCCACTGCAGGATTTGGGAGATTCAATTGGAGGGAGAGACACGCAGGAAATCCCTCGGGAGAGGGATTCATTACGTGAATTTCTTCAGATTTGCGAAATGTAGAACCGAGATTATAAACCAATAGCCAATGATGAGAGTTTCATAGCAGCTTCCGATTTTTAAAGCGATGTCATGGATAGTTCATTTAGAACTTCCCATGGCAAATCTTGCTGCCTTCCGCTGGATCATTTCTATTCTACGTGTTTGTCCTTTACAGTAAGGGTCCCACCAACTAGAGCAATACTCTATTATGGGTCTTACAATGGACATATACGTCAGCTCTTTCGCCGGATTGGAACCCATTTAAAAACAAGGAAAACACTTATTTGAGTCTTTTGTTAGGGAATGAAATATATTTATAATTTAAAACATTGACTGACATCTTATTTTTAACTAACCAGTTCTGTAGTAACTTTATATAATTTTCATTCCCAATTACTCTATACAGTACACAATCATCAGCAAACAACCAAATTTTTGACTGTATTTTCGAGGGTAAGTCATTTATATAAATGAAAAACAGCGGAAGTCCCAATACACTCCCTTGAGGAACGCCTTAAGTTACATGGCTTTCATTTAAAAGGGAGTTTCCTATTTTGTAATTCTGTGTTCTGTCCTTTAAAAAATCCTTGACCCATCTTACCACTCTCATATCGATTCCCAGATTTCGGGTCTTACTTATTAAACCGTAGTGAGGGACTACAACAAAAGCTTTTGATAGGTTGACTACTACGCCACTAACGTCCGTCCCCTTCTTCAGTTCATCCGCTATGTCCTCGTATAATCCTAATATTTGCTCCTCCGCTGAGGAATATTATCTATCCTGAAACCAATATGATTTTCATAAAACCAGTTATTACTCTCACAGAATTCCATCATGTAGTCTGCTATTATTCTTTCCATAATTTTGCATACGGACGACGTCATAGTAATTGGTAATTCTACATATCTTATTTCCTTTCTAACGTATGGGAATCACATACGCTCGTTCCCAATCCATGAGTAAGCATCCGTTGTTTTGTATGTTTCGGAACAATTTTGTTAGATATTGCACAGTCGTATCACACAGCCACATGCAGAGCCTATCTTAATGACGTCTCCTGGAATGTTATCTGGTCCAAGAGATTTATGATAACCTAGGCTCTTAGTCTTCCTTGATATATCGGAGTGTGTTATTTGTAAGTACGGTCCAATCATTTCACGAGGTTTTAAATCACTATCAGCTGGGTATAATATTTTCCCGAACCTTATTGAATTCATTTGCCTTTTCAAAGTCATCTGATAACATTTTTCCTTCCTAAATAAAGACGGAATTCAAATCGGAATTTCAATCGGAAGACGGAATTTATAGCTTTAATTTTAGGGTGGATAAAAGGGAAAGCTATTTAATCTACTTATGGGCTAACAAAGTGAGCAACGCGTTTGCCTTCCGGGAAGCGGTCCCGGGTTCGATTCACGGTGGGGGTAAATTCGGGGTGGCCTATATGCGAAATGACCTAAGCCATCGAAGCACTTTTAACAATAATAATAATAAGGTCTTTATTAAAGGCGAGATTGAGACTGAAAAGTCTCTTCTTCCATCTAACCTTGAACAACGCTGCTCAATCTTCTTATTTCCTTCAAACGAAAATGTGAGCCATAAATGATAAAAACTGAACATCATGTTCGGGATGTGTTTGCGGACTAAGCGCGAAGAATTAAAGAAAGATGATAAATTGGTCTATTCTGGTGCGTGTATATTTTGGATATGACATTCGATCGATAAATGCCTGTCTTTGGTATGACAGTGTCGTCGGAACCGCTTTTGAATAAAAGGCCGCACATTAACCGCGAAAATCAGCGATCAGAAGCACACGTGACACGCTTCCGTCATCCCAGTCCCCGACGGCCGATTGCAGCGATCCCAAGTGGCGTTCGGAGGAAACATTAATCACCATTCGGTCATTATGCATCGCTCCCTTTCAGATGAGGCATGATTAGCTTCTTGTGCAAAAAGTGGAGAAGGAAAAGAAAGATATTACGGCGATATTCTTTGCATTACGACCAGGGCATCGAACCTTGATAATTTTACGCTTCTGTTTTCTCACCAGTTCAAAGAGAAAACCGAATTTCGCTTATGTTTAATTTTAGCCGTGATGTCAGACAAAACGTTCTTAAAGATCAAAAACCATCGATGTCGTGGATGAAATATGTGCTTAAAAATATCTTGCGATTCCAATCACATTCATGGAATATTCAGCAGTGACGAGAAAGTTCAACGATAACAACTGTGTAACTCTTGTCCTCGACGCTTTCTTTCTCTCAGAACTTTCAAGAATTACTTTCACGCATTGTCACGCACCTAATCATTGTGGATGTAAGTAAACTGTTGTTTGTTCTGACGAAACAAAAATACTCCACATTAACTTAAAATATCTATCGGGATTACAAATGCCTTCATAAGATTCTCTAGTTCAAAACAAATTTCCGATACAATATGAGAAAAAACTACTATAAGAAATCAAGGCGAAATAAATTTAGAGGGATAAAATTAAACTGAATGAATAGTAAAGTTTAAAAATTTTGCATCAATGTGACGATGAAATATTACATGATTATGGTAACGTTTTCCATAAAAATTCTCAATTGACTTGCGGCAGCCCAGTTGAGAGCTTTTAATCGGGGTTGTTGACCTCGGTCTCCGTTGGGCAATGTCTTTACCTAAGTGATTGAGTTCACATACAAACACTCTTTTTCTGAAGAAAACTTTATCATGAAGAGGAAAAGTGGAAGAGGAGTGGTGCGTGGTTGGCAAATATCGATTACGAGGCCGCGTGTGCCAGGGAAATCTCCGCCGCCTGAAACTCATATTTAACCTCGACTTGAACAGAGTATTTCAAACAAATAGCTCGTTCTTCAATTCCTCCCCAACGAAAAGAAAGTGACTTCCATTTTATTAATGATTTGAAAATAAGTTGCGATAAACCAAAAAGGATGAGGGCTGCAAACAAATAAGTTTTTACGTCGTTTCAAATATTAGCGAGCATTTCTAAGAAGCGATACTTTAATTTCTGGAGAAATCGTCTTCTCATTTCGAAAATAATGAGCAGTTATGTTAAGTTCATTTACTCAGCCCGGTTACGGTTAACACGAAAGTCAAGAGGTTTCAAAGGAAGAGTGAAGGTGGTCGGTGGGGAAGGAGTTGCATGTCTCTTCGAAAGAAAAGTGCAGTCATTCAAAGGGAAGAGCATTAGAGAGCGATGACAGGCGAGCGAAGTGTCTCGAGTGGGAAAGAAAAACAGCTGTCGATTGAGAAGTGTTGTCTGTCGAGATGAGGAGAAGCTGCAGAAGAGAGCACTTGGAAAGGGATCGTAAATATACATGTCAAACGCATCAATAAAATCGAAGGGGTATAACCCGAACCCTGGTATAAAAGCATTTGAAATCGATTTAAGACGATTCTCACGTAACATTGCGTCAAAATAAGCACGCTTTAGTGGAAAATAAAGCGATTTAAGATAAAGCCACATCACGCTGAGTGATTGCTCAAAGTTCAGTGTCAGAGAAATGAGTGAAATGATGAGCGACTCAAATTGCCAGAATCTGCTTCTTATCTGAATTGGTGACTATTTTTAGTTTCATGTTGCAGCGCATGTTTCACACATTATTTCGCATATTAGCTAGGCTACAATGGTCCATTCAACAACAAACGTAGGCAGATAAAGGCATGATGAAAACGAGAGAATAAATAAGTGAGCTTTTTAAGTAATCAGTAAATTTGGGATGAATTTCAGAACAGGATTATATCATAAACACAGTATGTGCCTTCCAGATTTTGCAATACATTTTGTTGTTAACACAAAAACGAATTCTTGTCTGGTGTATCGGTAGGGGCGATAGAAATTTACCAAATGAGGTATTTCTCTTATTAATCAATCAACTTTTAAAATTCCATTTTGTCGTCGTAAACATAGTATACTCATAAAAATTGTAGAAAAAATTCAAAATCCGATTTTAGTTCAATATTTTCGTTTTATCCTAGGCATATTGCTAGAACTAAGTCACCAAAGGGGGGGGGGGGCGATCACCCCCTTTGCCTCCCCTGTGAATCGGTAAATGATTGGGATGAAATATGAAAACGGTGAATGATAAACACTCAAAATATAACGAGTAAACTATTTTTGGTTGCTGCAGACGCGCTGGCGAAGTCCGGCGCGTTTAAATCAAGAAGGAAAAACATACTCACTTGTGTGGGCCCACCGCGGACCCGCGCAAAACGCCATAAAAATACGTCGTGCAAAACCGCGACGTGTGACCAAAGGGCACCCTCCGGAAGGAGATATTTAAAGGGCAAATACAGCTGTTAAAGCGGAGGGGAGGGCAATGTGGTACGAACACTCCGGACAAGTAGAATATGGGGTGCAAAGAAGGGCGGGAGTTTTTCAATGTCGCGGCAATTACGCCCTCGGACGGGGTTAACGATTATTAACGAGCGGGACAGCCAGTCGCCCTCACACACACACGCTAACATTCATTCATTACGGCCGTGCGTACAACAATACAGGAGCATTACGAGGCGAATGAACAAGCAAGGCAGTGTGAGGAGAGAAGAGTGTACTAAAGTAATGGATGGGAATTCCGAAAAAATCCGTCATAATCACCGCTTATGCGTCAGAAATGAAAATGAATGCGATCGCTGTGATTATCGGATGGCGGAACGAAATTTATGGAGGGGTCGACTCGCGTTTCCAGTTTTTCCTCCGATTTTTTTATGTATTGTGCGTTGGCGAATGGGAATTAAATTAAAGTCGAATTTAAAAAGGGGATTGAAATGGATGCGAAAGTGATTAAAGGACGGGAAATTCGCCGAATCCGAAGGGATGATGTTTTTGCGGAAATGGTTATCCGAATAAATGGAAATCCCTTACGAATACATTTGTATGAATTTGGTTGGATTAGAATTTAAATATATTAGAAGAGAGTGTAGTAAAGGGACATTACATTTTGAATTATTTTCGCGGATTTTTCAGTCTTTCATTCCGAAAGATTTTCAAGCTTTCCATTCATTATTTTTAAAATTCTCTAACGCGTGGGTTGTTTGATGGAGGAAGATGAAGCTTTAAAATTTTAATTAATTCTCTAAATTTTATGTGCGAATTAGCTAATCTATACATTTCTTTGATACCGTACAGGATTGACGTGTGGGAAGGAGGTGTGCACACCAATATTTTGACCTATTTTAGTCTTCTATTACTATTTTAAAACGATATTGGCACGGCTATCTAATTTCCACACTACAAGTAGCTACATGAGCTGATGGCAGTGGGTACAAACCACAAAATATAATTCCACAAAACACATGGATAATAAATAGAGAAACATTAACTACATCAATTATATGAATTTATAAATTGTCATCTTATCGAATCTTATCATCTTATCTCTTCAGGTAATATTTAACACCCGTTTCTTAAATCGTACTTCCACTGAATTTTTTATTAACAGGAAGTTAGCTTCGAAACTTCTTTCTTTCGAAGAATCCCAACTTGAATCAGAACATCTCTAGGCCTACTTATTTAGTGATAGCAGTTATTTAAGAAATGTAGAATTTTCTAGGAGTTTAATATATAGGATTTACAGGCAAGTACCCAGATACCTGTCGCATAATCTTAATTTCAGTCTGAGAAAAAGTAACATCGTTCTATTTCATATCGAACATAAGTTTACAATATCTGGGAAAACGCGTGGAGGCAAAGAATTTTTAGATAACCGGACACAAAGTTGAACTGTCTTAAACAGTGTCTTGAGATTGACTATTTTTATTATTATCCTTCTTATGCCCATGTGGGCCATCTGAAACCCAAACTCTGAAGTTAATGATGGTGCTGTACATACAGTTACAGAATACATTATTTTGTTTGAGATTTATGAGAAATTAAATAAGTTAGAAACTATAAGTTGTAATAATAGATATTATCATATGAGTCGCAAATTTCGTTAAATTATTCCGATATTTAAAAATAAATATCGAAACATAAATAATTAACATGAATACTGATTCACATAAAAGGCAATCTAACAAATTTTCAGAAGCCTCTTTGGAGCAAATATTGATTAAACAATTTTAAAAAATTCGCAAATAGTGACATATTATGATACAAACATCATTAAGGAGTTATATAGCAACGGTACTACTTAAGATTTACACAGAAAGATCCATTCCATACTCTAATTGATCGTATAGAATGTGCATATTTACATTCTACGATTCATTGGATTAAAAGGGTAAAATATTGAGGGAGTGACATTATTTTTGTTCAACAGAGAATGAGAAATTAACTACCACTTATATTTGAGCTAATAGACCCAATTTGGAATGAAGAGAATGGGTTAATTCGCTCTCCAATGCCAAAAACCTTATATTTCACATATCCACATAGAAATGTGAATAACATATCAAAAGCCAATTTAGATTATACTCGGAAAAGACGTGAGAATATGTAATTAAAATATTCTTTGGTTGATAGATAAAGAAAAAGAGAAATATTTGTAGTTGAGTAAAAAATGTTGAACATTGGATGAATAGCGAGAAAAGGATGTTCGGAAAATTACCGCATATTTGAACTCACATAAGATGTATTACTTTATTATTCATAAAAATGTAAAACAATGAGTATATAGGTTTGTAATCAAAAGAAAGATGTAAAAGTTACTTCAAAAACAATACAAATCCAATTTGTGAATATCAGTTATCATCAAAATGGCTAAATATATTATTGCTGTCGCTAGTAATGTCATCGGAATTAACCTGAGTGGAAACTCAAAAATCCTTGTTACATATTATTCACCAAGAAAGCTTAAAATCCTTTTACATGGCTAAATGTTTTAGCTACATCTTGATTAGCCTTTAACTGAGATAATTTCCAGAAAAAATTCCTTTATACCAAATTTCTCCGTCTATAAAGATTATTTCATTGATGCCGATGGAGTTAAAATAGTTAACTACGTAATCGCCAGAAATCTCGAAACAATTTCATCGGGTCTTTTTCAAGGGATTTCAAGCGGCGGTTAGCGCAGCCGTCTTGCCTTGTTTCCTTCCACGAAAATTCCTGCGGCGCGCATTCCATCCCCGAGACCGCAGCCTCCGTCGCTAAGGAGCTGATATCGGATAGAAGCCACTTTATGGTCCCAAAGCCGCGCCTCCCGAAATTGCGGCATCCCGCAACGCAAGCAACATGAGTTGCCAAACTATCGGGCGCTAAAACATTCGCACTGCAAATTCTCTTTGCGCAGCGGTTAAGTGTCGGGAAAATAAAATTATTTGAAAATATTACGGAAATAATATCTCACCAAGTGACCAGGAAACGTGCGACGACCAACTCTTACCTGAAAAAAACGAGAGAAAAAATTTAGTGGAATTGGCCATTTACTCCATATCGTATATTTAATTTACATTAATTTATGTAATTATTCTAAGCAATAATTATAATTATTGAGTTGAATATTATTATAGTATAAAAAATTGTTTTATGATTAGTTTTTATAATCCTTATGATCCTTGAGATGCTCCTAAAATACTAACTTATTTTAATTTCGAAGAGAAAGAAAACTTAGTCAATTTTCCGCACGTATTTTACTTGACGACCGGTTTTGCTTAAACTGTTAGCATCATCAGGCTAAAACCTTAGCGAAACCAGCCCCAAATATAAAATCTATGGAAAATTTACTAATATTTACTATTTACTTTAATCTATGGAATATTTTAAAACATTTCCGTGTATTATATCAAAATCTGCGAAAGTTCGGATCTATATCAATATTTCACGACTAAAATAAGAATATAAGATCATTTTCCTTGCTTTTGACACTTCTCTTGATTTCGTAGGGCCATTGTTTCTAATTTAATTTTGTAAAAGAAACAACCACTGCAGGTAACGAAAACCTATTTTACGTACATTTCTAATGGAGAAGTATACTAACTGATTATCCCCGTGCATTTATATGGGAAAACTCATGAAATCAATGTTCAACAATTGACTTGGTCGTCAAAGGGATAGGTTGCTTATTTCACAAAAAAATACAAATTTTCCGTATATTTTATCAAAGTTCTCGCAATTTCGAAATTATAAGAATGATTCGCGACTAAAATAAGAATCTATGATCATTTTCCTTTCTTTTGGCACTTGTCTCAATTTCGTAGGACCCATTGTTTCTAATTTTATTTTGTAAAAGAAACGACCTTTGCAGGTAACTGAAACCTATTTTACGTACATTTCTTATGGATATATGGGATATATCATGAAATCAATGTACAACAATTGCCTTTGTCGTCAAAAGGATGGGTTGTTCAATCCCGAAAAATTTTACGAAATGTACGTATATTAATGAGTCGAGAATTGGTCTCTCTAGTCCTACTTTCGAATGAGATGTTTTATTATATACTAGTTTTACTACTACTTTTATACTATACTATACTATATGGGTTGTTTATTTCCGAAAATTTTTACAAATTTACGTCTATTTTATCAAATTTCTCACAATTTCGAATTTATATGTATGATTCACGGCTAAAATAAGAATATATAATAATTTTCTTTTCTTTTTGCACTTGTCTCAATTTCGTAGGACCATTGTTTCTAATTTAATTTTGTAAAAGAAACGACCTCTGAAAGTCATGAAAACGTAATTTACGTACATATCTTATGGAAACGTATTTTGTGCTCCTGGGTTCGAACCCGGACCTTTACAGAGATGAGAATAGTTTTCCTGGGGGTTTCACCATCGTAGAAACACAATGCAGTTTGTTTCAGATCTCTAAGTCAAGCAATTTCTGAGATAAATTGGGGGACGGACATGCGGACAGACATTTGTTTTTTATATCTATGATTATTATTTACACAATATTCAACATTATTATTCGTGAATACCCGTGGCATATTTCATTTTCGACAATTGTAAGAAGGAAGTGATTCAATTTTAAGCGTTCGCAGCTACAAAGCTTGAAAGATAAATCCTTTTGTCAGTTAGAATCTTACGTGTGGAAGATGTAATTGGGTTACTGAGGATGGCAAACGGTGATTAAGCCGGAGAGAAAATAGCAGAAACAATGAAGCAGCAAAGAGGGCCGTTGACGTCTCCCACGTCGCGTCGCGACGCCTTCGGACGCCTGGCAATCATTTTTGCGATGGCGGTTTACTTTTTCACCGCATCTCTCGCACCTCTCCAAAGTAGTGCCGTTCTCTTTTATTAAAAATGCGCGCTCCACCGCATCACAATACATTTTACAGTTAACTCTCCTCGAGCATTTTTCATCATTTAAATAAAATAATCTCTTTTCGTTGACCACCGCAGTAAAATTTTTCGAGAGTTTGTGTTTATGTTTTTGTCTATGTAAGTACCACATTTCGGCGTGTGGCTCTATTTCCATAAATCGGTTACTTTCGCGGAAAAAATCAGTTCTTTTATCAATTCGTTCTAGTTTCTATTTCACTGAGCTTTCTCGCAGCATTAGAATGGCCTGTGTGATAATGAGGACGTATTATATCGGCTACATAATTTCTGAACGTGCATTCTTAGAATTTCTCCAGTAAATCGATCGTTTGTTTAAATATTCTATCTCCTAAAGATTCCCATACATTCCTAAAGCATATGTGTAAGGCTCACTGATTTATCGTAACAAAACGTATCGCTTCTTTGCACCTTTTCTAATGACTGGTCATAAGGGAAAATAAAAAAATCAAACTAGATCCGGATATAACCCACAAGTTAAAATGATAAAATAAAATATATGGTGAGTATTCATTTCATTGAACCCAAGGTTTGTGAAATGAGAAAGGCGCAAATAGAAGACGAATTCGCTTCGTTCTACTATGAAACACAAATATTTCGGCTTCTCGTCGATATGCATATTTTCAAGAATGAAAATCATATTGGGCGATATAGGCGTTTCAGAATTAGTTGTATAAAATTCTTTTGATTAAATTTAATGTTTCATAGAAAGGCAGAAGCAACAGAAAAGATGAAAGACGACGTTATTAATCAATTTACACACCACAAATCTATCTCCATGGTACCTCCGCTAAACTCAACAATAATTTTCGAAACCAATTAATGAGCGTATTCCATGAATTAAAGATTAGGATTATCCGCATCGCAGTTATGTTAATGAGAAGGCGGTTTGGTTTCCTCTGAATGCCACGAATAGTCTATGGAGATATTTAGGGCACAATAATTTCTACTCATGCCCGTGGAATGCATGTCATGCATTGCAAACAAGAGATTTTTGAGTAATGGAATAACAGCCTAGTGATGAAAGTAAAATTCATCTTCATAGGACTTGGGCAGGAAGGAAAGGGTAAAAACTCCTAAAATATTTTTTTCAGTGTTTTCAGACGTATTTTCTGTGCTACATATCAAACACCAATTTTTACACACGTCGATGTTTACTTTTCCTCCCTCTTCGGTGGGTGAATGGTTCGTTTTGTAACATGCTTAACTGAAAATTGAGTATTTTCATCTATGCAAGTTCTTTGAGATGGAAACAGCCGCCTTCTTTAGTAGGTCGTTCTTCCCTTAATAAGAAGTTTCCTTGCTTACTTCTTCATGACTAGCATTCCACAGTATCAAGAGCAATTATTGTACCACACTTGAAGTGCTGCCGTGTCTACCACCAACAAATCTGATAAACTATAGAGAAATTCAGTTACACTACGCAAATCAGACAGTATACGTCTCTGCACATACGCTTATCCACGCGTTTCACAACACACAAATTGAAACCATAATTATACGAAAAGAAACAAAATCGTGAGCTTCTCACTGCTAACGGGGAGAGGAAAAAGAAGTATCCAAAAACACCACATCACTCCATAGGTAAGTGATAACGGAGCTTAATACCGATATACTTTCTATGTCTTGCGTATTTGAGAAATTAGATTGAATCCTCACAATTCGCTGTTTCATTTACAAAACGTAATTCCTCAGACGTAACCCATTACTGTAAGCTTTTAGAGTCTTATTATTTAAAGCAAAGAGTGATTAATTATGATATTACATACTTTACTTTTACTCTAGCAAGAAAATTAGTTCGAACGCCGAAGAAACCTTTAATAAATGGTTTTCATGTGAACAGGCTACTGAAATAGAAATCCATTGGAACGTTAAATTAAATTTGAATCTGAAAAACGAGAAGCAATTTTCATATTTAGGCGAGGAAATATTCACGAATTTTGAGAAATAAAATATATAGGCACCACAAATTTTGCATTATTTGTGTGGAATTAAATTCCAAGCTTCGGGGGCGGTGTTTTTCCTCAGGAATTTCCTCTTCCTTTTCAGTTCCTTTCCATCTCGACGCACCTGCCGGACAAAACCGCTCTTCTTTTGTTACTTGCTGTTACCCGAGTGGAATTCCAGATTGAAAGGCGGGGAGCAAGAATCCACTGCACACGGAATGGAATTCCGATATATTTCCTTTGCATCCACGTATGAAAATTCCGTCGCTCCGTGAGCAAATTCTACGCAGAGAATGCACAATATTTTATGCGCAAAAATGTCGTCAATTAGATGTTATGAGGAAAGAAAAGCATTCCCATGGAAATACTGGAATGAACGGAAACCTAAACGAATTAGCCGAAAGAACGAATATACGGTGTGTCCCTCTTGTACGTAAGTTCATTATTCGATTTTTTCCGCAATGAACGTAAATTTTTAATGAATACGGAATATGAAAAAAATGAGAATATGGATGAAAAAATACTTGCCTGTGAATAGGTAGGAGAGCTAATTAAGGAGCGTTTCCTCAATGAAAATTAAATCGAAAATCGGTTTATATAATAGTAAGAAATATCAATCAATGTAATGGCGGCTTATGTCAGGAGACATTGAGATTATGTTTTGGCGCGGATTTCTATGAATTCACTCAATAGACAGATATTCTCAGCCTCATCTATTGACTTTTAATTAAGAGACAGCTTAAACACTTAACACAAACTCGACCACTTTCTGTGGTGGAATATAAGAAAAGATTGCTTGATTGTACGATGCAAGCAAAACTAACGCGATATCGAAGTCTTCGAGTATTCTTTTCTATTTTCAGTCCATTCTCTAGATATATATCTTCTCTAGAGAGAGGGTTCCCTAACTTTTTCGTCCCCGAATCTGTCTGGTCATCAGTGACCATATCACATACCTTCTCTTAATTATCACAATAAATAAATTCTTCATTTTACCATCAATTTACTCTGAAAACATATACATTTAGCAACAGTTACACCTAACCGACAGTAATACTATTGAATGACTAATGAATTTTCCTAATACATCTGATTTTGAGATCATTTTATATCATAAAATAATTATGTATGTTTATTGTAAATAGTAATATATTTTAACTAATCAAAGTGATTTTTTAAACTCCAAACTTTTTGTTACTAAATACTAATATTGCTTTTATTTTAAACACAATACTTATTACTACGATTGCAAAAATGGTTTAATCGATTCGATGTTCATGGATAAATCCATAGATGGGTTATTTCAAATATAAATCGATAGACGTTTCTGGGAACCTGATTTTGCTTCGATTATTGAAACTTAAAACATTAAGTCAATTATTCAATACAAAGTTTTGCACACTATGCAAGCTACGAATTCTGTAATTGATATCTGTTGTAAATTATTATTAATATTGTACTCTTTACAAGGATTAAGGAAAAGGCGTTAACTTTGCACGGTGAAGTAGGTGAATTGTACTCTTTATTCGGCGAGATTAGGCCTATGTGGGACTTTCTTACATCTAACCTCTAAATTCAAATGGTAAGGCAAAATAAAAACAATAAAAAGAAGAAGAAAGAAACATCAGTGTGTGGCGATAGGTAAACAGTCGATTTCATTTTAAGTGCAGCAGATAGTTCCGAGGTATTTACTATATATTTAAGCTAGTTTTTCATTTGACGTATTCCTCTCATGGGTTTGAATTTATTTTACATTTGTAATTGTGTTTACCTCGCGAAAACTCACGTTATAAATGTAAACGCAAGTATTCGAAAGCGTTAAGGAATGACAGGTGAACTGACTCTCGCCTCGTATTTTCAACGTCCAACTGATGTCGAAGATGAAATCTGAGTTTGTTGAAATGATGCCCGGAGTAACATTAAGGAAGCATTAGGTGGGAAATGGTGTGAGCCGGTCGCACGTAGTCCAAATCCCGTTTTCTCGTCCGAGAGAATAAAACCGATTCCGTGCGTAATGGGCGTCGTTGAGAAAGCGGCGCCATAAGGATTCCAAGTCACGCCATTGGCCTCATACGCGGTAATGGGAAGGAATACAGGGAATGAGCGAAGAAGAATACAGAAAACCGACGAGCGATGGAAAGGAAAAGCTGATAAATGGGAACATTCACGAAAGAAGGCGACGCCCAACCTCACAAACAAATAAAAGTAATCATTTATACGAGACTGAAATGTTTATATTTGATAGGGAATGTACATCTTCCACCCACACTCCTTAACTACCGGTTATTTCTAGCAATAGAAATATCTGCAAATGGAATCCGATTCATAGAACGAAAGTTGAAAACGGCCTGCGTGGAAGTTTTCGCGCATCCCCTACTCTGAGGGGTATACCTCCACTAGTGAGAATCTACACAGGGGTATACACCCCTTCACACACTACACCCTCACACACTAGCTCCTTCCTTTCATCCTAGGACTTTCACTTCCTCGTGGTTTCATTTTCTCGGTTTTGTTTTCACGTGCTTTGTCTGCACACCAGTCAGTTATCGAAATTTGTGTGTGCACCACGGTGCGACGTAGAGACTGCATGTGGTATGGGATAGCAAGGGTTACAGAGAGAGGAGCGTAGTAGATACATTTTGACCCGGAAAAATTGTTCCCTCACCCGAAGAAGGTTCCGTAAACCCAGAGTCTCCTGGTGAGATCTGGGGAAGTGACAACCCCTCAGTTTTTGCATTTGATGAACTGGTATTTCTTGAACAAATTCTAAAGTAAAGCAACGAAACAAAATCATTCAGTCTGAAACTTCCGATCACATAAAACTGGATGTCTAAAGCAAATCGAACTGAGAGCGCAATGCAAGATTGTAAATTAAGCGCGACTCCAAATCGTATTTCTGAAAAGGCTTCAATGGTGTGGAATAAACAGCGGTTCGAAAGAAGTAGGTTAGAGCCAATAAGTATCATTTGGGCAGTATTTTACTGACGCTCTTTCGAAAATAGTTTTCAGCATTATTATTTTACTCCATATGTGCACACCTGTGTACGTACCGGACATACACCCAACTGCAAGATAGGATAATACCTTGTCATTTTACAGGAAAAACTGCCTGAACTTTAATGTCAAAATGGAACGGAAAAGGTGTACATTTTCTTTATAAACAGAGCGACAGTTTCTTGGAGTGGCCTATGAATGGCCGATCCAAAGAAATTCTCAGTCCCTTTTCACAAAACAAAACTAGTATTACAAGGAATATACTTAAGTATAATGTAAAAAAGTAAAATTAAGTATAATAATATGCATTTTGGATGAAATTCGTTGATTAGGTTTGCTGTTCGGAAGAGACATGATACCTTTGTTATGGTTAATATAGTGGTTACGAAAATGATCTGCATCTTTAGCATAGTTGGTAATGCATAGATGTGCTTTACATGCAGGGCTGACAAATGTTAAATGATAATTTAATATAATGTGATATTTTTATATATTATGATTTGAATGATGTGACAAGTTATCACATGGTGTTTTCCTTCGTGTAACTTATGTATATATATAATAATACAATAACAATGCAGGTATTGTTGACTCATATAGCGGAAAATGTACCAAAGCCTCAAATTAATGACATCGTGAAATAATTTACTAGTGACAATCGATTTTGAAAATGAATACAAACTGAACCTGAAAATCGAGAAAAGAAGCCATGTACTTCAAAGAATAACAGAAATTGAAGCTAATAATTTCAAAAATACTTCCCGAGGCGATTCATTCTCTTGACAGAACAAACGTATACTTTACCTTCTTTTAACAGTCGATGATAGGTTTTTTGAAACCAAATCCAGAGGCATATGTAAAGGAGGGCAAATAGTCTGTAAACTCTCTTCCGCAGCAATATTTTCCACATCAATTCCATATTTCCGCTCTCGTTAATGGGAAAATAAGTAAAATATTCTGTTTAAATCCTTACTCTGCGTGTAGATCCCTGAGGGGGATTAAATGAAGCTTTCAATTGATTAGAGGCAGTCAGTAAGAATATACATTTCCTTTTTATTCCTACTTAATTCGCAAATAATATCCTAATGAAAAAGTTAACAGATTAACGAGATTTACAGGCTTTGCCCTAAATATATAAATTAGTTGGCGAAAGTATTTTTCGTAATGTTTTAAAAAGCTTTCGTTGCCGAAATGACCTTTTACTAAGGATAATTAGTTTAAACGTTTTCTTCCTTTATGAATTTCCTTCTGTAATTGGTTGGCGAATTGGTGTCTACCTCAAGCTCTAATACGTACCATCAGAAACTTTATAATATAGAATATTAACAAAACGCTAGTAAAAACCGCTAGGTTATTTGTCAAATTTGTTAAATTTTCGCGTAGTAATTCTATTTGATCTATTATGTCATGACAACCAGCTAAGGCATCATCAACTAATTCATTCATCAGCCATAGTTTTACACTTCCTCGCAACGCGCTCTCGGCTGTAAACAACCAAAGAGCACACACGTAAATGTACTAGGATTACTGCAACTAAGTGCAGACAAACAATTACAAAATTTAATAGTTAAACACTGATCTAAAATTATTTACTCTAGTTGATAAAAATGCGAAACATAGAAACATCAAAATTTTTAAAACTTTAGTTAAGAAGTTTCACTCGACTAGTTTCCTCGATCGCCCACATTAGCATTTTACGAGTTTAAGGGGCTAAAATTGCCTTCAGATAATTAATTGCATTCAGTCATGCTTTACGTGACAATCTTTTTCAATATCACTTTTACGAGGATTAACATTTATTTTATAAAATTGGCCAGTTTAATTTCCATCTTTTATACATGTTGTGGAGCTCTTACTGGATTGGTTCACTTGTCTAAGTATTGAGTAAGCCTTTCATCTTTTCCTCTCAATTCTTATGAACAAGGTGGCTACAAGTCAGTTTGTAAGTGTGCTTTATCCAGAAGGGATAAAATGGGATGGCTCAGTCAACCTCTGGAATCCATTCAATCGATGGGCAGTTTTCACTGAGAAAAGCCCCGCATCGATTTTGAGGGATGGATCAACCACAAGGTGCGTTGAAGTGGAGACCTCGCTGTAATCGGAGAAATTACAGCGATAAGTTTTGTAAAGAATTGTTACGACAAATTAGAGAATGTAACACAGTTGCTTCCGGAAGCAGAATGAGTATCTCTAGAAGATAGAATATTTAAAAAGAGGCCTAATTTACTTTATAAGTTCAGAGAAAGTACATTCTTGGAAGATGATGCCGATATTATGAGTCCTCCCTGGTACATAGGCCGTTCTGTTTCTGAGAAAAAATCAGAGAAATAGACGATAGAACAAGTCGCTTTAAGAATGAACTTTTTTCGTGCTAACGTTACACGAAAGTAATCAATTAGGGAAGCATGGCCACCCCTACCGCACGCCGAAATTGCAGAATACATATGTTGATAAGAATGGTGGAAGTGGAAATGAGACTTTATGTATCATTGTGTATTCTTATAATGACACAAATGATTGGTACAAAGAGATGGAGTAAGTTATAGGGGTCATAAAAATGATTTGGAAGTCCACTTCAGGAAATAAATGAATGTGGCGACTCTACTGTCGCGAAAATAGCTATACTGACGAAGTCTAATTATTGCTAATTGGAGAAAAGAGCACCGGATGATCCTTTCATTTTCGGCGCCCAATAAAAAAAACCTTTTTTACTGAATACGGTCCTGAAAAGTTGCAATAACACAATGGGTTGCGTGCGGACTGTTCGTTGGAATGACGGCGCTCTTAAACTATTAACGGAGCGCCCTTTTCCCGGGAGCGAAGAAAATGAATGGTCGGAGAGTGAGATGGCGAGAAAAATGGGAAATTGGTCGGCTCTTTAAAGTGAGAAGAAAATTATTCGAGGAGGCCTAGAGGAATATGAAACTCCTTAAGAAAGAAAGTTTGCGAAACTGTTTCGGAGAGTGAAAAATGAGGAATTCATGTTCGCCCAAATATGAAAGTTTGAGACAAAGCACTTTGGAAACGATCCTAAAAATACGGCCTCAAATTACTTCGTAAAAGTTATCGAGGAATTTGATTCGCCGGAGCCTAAACATCAAAGCTTTACTCTTGGTATACAAAATTTAACTGCCAGCTCAAGTTTCAATAACACGCTATAACAATACACCATGGATACTATAATGTACGATAGTGCTCTCACACAATAATAGACAAGCGACCTTCTTTTTTACGAGGGCGATTCATTTACGACACATGTCGTAAATTTATTATATAAATATTGACTCATTTATCCCAGGAATATTATAAACGGGTGTTTTAAATCAGATTTAATTTAGTCCTGAAGTTACGACATTAAAAATTTGTGTAGTTTCGGCTTTAACAGATTCTTTTGTTACTATTTTGTACTAAAATTGTGGAAAACAATTAAATTTATAAAAAGTGTTTTCGCACCGTTGTCTTCAAATTAATTATATATGAAATCAACTCAAAACGCATTGCAGTTTAATTTGCCTTCCGTCTCTCAATTCCTCCAAATTCTAATATCTAAAAATAGTTACGATAAAACTTCTCTATTTTTCTGGTATTTCTCGGAGTATTGTAACGTTAGAAGTTAATGCCGTTAAGCTTATTTAACTTGTAATTAAATGATAATAAATATAATACAATATTTCCACTAAAAATTTAACATTCATCTAATGTGATATGTTAGTTAGATAATTACAAGCTGTAATCCAAGATAAAAATAGCAAGTCAATGCCTTTCAGGAGTTTTCAAGTTATTAGATTACCTATGACTGCACATGCATGGAATGTAAGCCAATTCAATTGTAATTGTATGTTTCATTTTTCAAGTATTGTTTTATTTTTCATTGGCTCATCATTAACTCTACACAGATAGTTAAAAATAACGCTGTCAGTAAAGTCCTCAGCTCAAAATGTTTTTGATCCTTCACCCATAATGGCTAATGCTTTATAGAAGAATGAGGCTTACCAACCAAGAGGAGGAGTGAAGTAGTTTGCGCTCCTCACAAAACCAAAATCACAGTTTCCCCACTTATGAAAAATTCTTGGTTCTCGAAATATATTCACAGCAGCACGAATTTTCGTGCAATACCATCTTTATCCCTTTTCTTGCAATAGATCTTATTCATCAATAAATGACAACAAGAAGAAAAAGAACACTAACGTCCGCTTAAATTAGGTTTGACTTCATAATCAATTATTCGAGAAGTTAAACTATCTCATGCAACTACTCATACTTTATGCAACCAAAAGAGAGAAATTTCCAAAAAGCAGCTATCAAACGATCTGCGATAAAAATGCACAGTTACATAAAATGTTGCAACGTCATAAATTCCGCTCTTCTTATTTAAGCGAATCCATCGCAAAACGTTGAAATGTGAAGAGGCTCCGGTCATAAAAAAGACACTCCAATTTCAGCTACAAAACAACTCAGTGTTATAACGCGTGTTCGGTTTTATCAATCGTCAAAAAAGGTGCATCGACGTAAAAGCGAAACAAAAGAAAAGCACGGAGCGACTCGCGGAAGAGAGCATTTATTCCTCCGATAAAATAACCACCCGAATGTTTTCGAGGTTTAGCTGAAAAACGAAAAAAAAGCGGCTTTCGCTGCGAGCGGAATCAGATTAAGCAGCATTTTCTTCTCATCTTCTGCCACGGGAGCATCCTACCTTCCCACTGGTTTAAGACCAGTTTCACTCCATTCCAACGGACAAACGACTACATGCGAGTCTAAAAAAAAAACGAATCGAACATTTCCCCCTTTTTTCTTTTTTCCCAGAATATTGAATGCTTTTGGGGAACGCGCATAAAACCTCTCGATGACGAAAAAAAACGAATCGCGCAGAACACGCGCCCAAATCATCTTCCGTATCTCGCAGAAACTCGTGCCGCTTACGTTTTTATAAACGTCACATTGATCTCGTAGCGCGGGACCACCGCCATCTTTGCTTTTTTATTCCGGCCTTTTTTATAACGCCGCGGAGATCTCTCCGAAGAGGTAAACGAGTCGATAAAGAGAATTCCCCTACTCCGCGGAACCATCCACAATTTTGACAAAATGCGCTTCCATCAGTCGAGGCGCGTAAAACAGGTGAAGGGCGAGGGCCGCGGAGGGAGAAAGAATAGGAAATTGGCCAACGGAGGCGCTGTAAAACAGCCAAGATGGGTGGAGATAGGCAGAGAAAGATAGCGGGCAAGGTTTACTCCCCTCCGTCATAAGGAGGAGCGATGGTTTTAGAGGGAACCGTAAAAGTATGACTGCGACCGAGTGAAGATTGAAGAGGTTAAGGATTCTTGTCGATGCCAGAGGGTAATGCGATACAGGGGAATATAGGGGGTGAAGAATACGGTGAACAAGAGACGGATGATGAAACGCTGAGGTTACATTGTAACAGAACTACGGTTGTCCATTAGCGATAGCGTTGTTTCTGCGGTTTGCTATTCGTCTTGGACACAATTTCACGGAAATGCTCTTTCATTGCTTTAAACGCAACATTCCCTTCTTACGCTGGTGAAATTCATGATCAGCGATGATAATGAACGGTGGCTGAATATGAGGAAGCGATTGATAATCTAAGTAATCGAAAATGTTTCAGTGCTTGCGTCATCGATCAAAATTAGTATTTACTGAGACCTTTATTCGAGCAGGGGACACCGATAACAATTATCTCTGGCGGAATTTAATTATATCTAATTACTTTGATATAATGAAATTAAGGGACCTCAGGATAACCATGTGGATAACGCGTTCGACTTCGGCGAAAGCAGTTCCAAGTTCAATTCCCGGTGGAGGCTCACCTTCGAAAGTACCTTAACTGTCGAAGAATTTCTAAAATTTCTAGAACCACAAAGGGTAAGGGTCTGAATTATCACGTAATTAAGAGTTTTATTTATTTTTATTATCTCGTAATTCTGGAGTTTTACTTTCTTCGTCAGTACGAGTGTGGAAAGAATGTATGTACCATTTTTTATTTATCATAGATTTTACCTAGGATAACCATATATGTTTCTTTCGTTTCAAATGAATGGAATCGAAAAATATTGTGGAATTTCGGGTAAATTCCGAGTAGCCCAAAGAATCAGTCGATCACAGTCAACATCAAACCGTTATCACAGTCGACGAAATGGAATCCAACTTAAAGGAGGTCACGGCCCTAAACTGAATAAGATACAACTTCCTTCAAAGCTGGTAAAACCCAAGTAAAAACAGAAGAAAGACATTCCGCTGGACGTTCTCTCCTTATTCTTCGTGTTTTTTTTTCAGAAAGAGAAATAAGTGAGGTTACATGAAAAAGAAAAGACAAAGATTCCTTGGTGTACATGAAATTGTGGAAAACTTAAACGATATTCACCGAAATCTTTTCTTTTTCTCTTCCCATCGCAATTATTTTTGAATGCTTTACGACGAACAATTCTTACTACTGCCACATATGTGTCCAAATCCGGTCATTAGTCTAGGAATATAACAAATGTTTTCGCTCTCAAACTGTACGTAATGGTTTGCATAAAGTTTAGCGCTTCACTTATTTTACCCTCCGTTACCTTTGCTTTGCACTTTAAACGGGTTATGGATGAACATCATTGTTTACTTATTTGTTTAAAAGAATTTATTTTAGTTTTGATATTCGACCATTTTCTCGAGTTCCTTTAAGAGAATAAAATTATAAGTACTTAAGAAGGGCACCTTAAGTAAATATTTGTGAATTTACTTAGGAGCATGAATAATTATAACGAGTTTTATGAATTCTTTTATTACTCGTATTAGTCGAAAAAGTCGTAATCTTTAATAGAAATCGTGATCCCATACGAGATTGTTTAGGCTCAGTAATAAAAGGACCTCTTATAACGCCACTTCATTTAAAGAAAAACTTGAAAATGTGCGACACATATAAAATATTAATTGAATCTATTATCTCCCGTAGCTTCCCCCTTAAGTTTCACGAGGGGCCCCCTTAATAAAGCCCTTCTCCGTCCCCATCATCGACACTAACGACAAAGGGCTATTGGACGGGCGCGCGATCTTCCTTAAGACGGATTAATATTTCTCATCTTCCTTGTTCGATCCTCTTCTTCCAAACACTCTCACCTCGTCGCCATGCGACCCCACTCATTTCTCGCGCGACCCTAATTGATGCGGTATCGACCGTCCCAAGGGGATTTCGCCCGAAAGAGGGGCCAAAGGAATTTTGAGAGTTTATGGAGTGGGATGAGGGCAGGTTCATAATCGCGAAGGGAGGGAAGAATTGAAGGCAGGGGAAAAACTTGAGATTTAGGAGAGCCAAGGGATAAGGGAAAAACCTGAGCTTAGAGCACTACACGCAAACCTTTTCATATTAATCAGCAATCCCATTACTTAGTTTTAGACTGAATGAGAAAAGTGGCAAAAACTTACGTAATTTAATCGCATAGAAGACATTAAGAGGGGTCGACGGTAATGAGGTGACGATCGGAAATCTCCACGAAAAAGAAAAAAAAAAGTTCCGAAAAAATAAGTTGCACCTTCGCGTAAGAGACACCGTTGCCAATCCCAAGAAGTTTATAGCGTAGACAAGTGTGATGAAATGATGAGGTTGTTTGTATATCAAGTCAGCCCGAAGGTGGTTGAAGCGTCATTATAGCAATCTATTAGCTACCAAAGGCTTTGTAGAGGGAATGAGGCTTACTAGGTAAGATGAGAATGGTGGTAGTTTGCTGTTTCACAGAGTCAAAATGCAGAAAACTTCCATTAATTTGCATCACGATTACCCAATAAATAAAACACTTTTCACAGCAGCGCTCACAGCAAAAATGAATGCTAATCCTCTATATTACTCTATAACTTAGTAGCTTTCATATTACAACAGATGTGAAATAGATGAAAATAAAATTGACAACACTCTGTTCTGTACAAAAGACGCACGAATGCCTAATTCATTCTGACCTAGATTCATTCTGATTTGATGGAACCATCTGTCGTTAGGCTGAACTGTCAAATAATATGCTTCCCCAATTTACTTCAACACTCTCATTATTAGGTAAATCTCATTCTTAGATGCAGTTTTAAATATGAAACAACTTGGAGAATTTGCAAATAGAGCATTAATGATAAATACCTAGAAGGTTTCTGCCAGATATTGCAGTTTTAATGTAGATACTTTACAATATAGATTTGCGCAAGTTTTTCATACTCCCCTTCCTAGTGGATGTTTTCTTGCATTGGATAATTTTCCCCTACGAATCTCTTAGGGTTTTGTATCCTCAATTTCTTTATAATTTTTCTTTTCTACTATCTTATTAATTTAATGACAGTATGTAATATGACGATGGGTTAAATGGAAGGGGAGACTTTTAGTCTTAATCTCGTCCAAATAAAGAAGATTTACTATCATTTATTAGTAATTATCTTAATTTCTCACTGGATATTAACTGGAGAAATCCAATCCAGGGGTGCACATTCTATTACCTTACCTCGTGAATTCAAAACCAATGCTTATCCGTACAGTTGATACACTGTATTTATTTCTGTATTTTCCTTTTGACAGGTGAGTACTTTCTCCTTGATCCTAATCTCCTTTTACATCTTTAAATATTTCCTTCAATTATCACTCAAATAGACCTGCTTTGCCACAATTGCAGGCAAAGCGCAGCTCTTAAGCCGCGTTCGTACAATTTTACAATACATAAGTTGATATAGAGCGACATCCTACATTGATCATATATAGGAGTGTGTGGTTTTTAAATGTTGAAAATTTACAAACTTGCATGTTGATTATATTTACAGAAAACTAAGATAATAAAATATTCACTGGGAATAAAACTATTCATACACGTCCCATTATTAAAACCTTCCACAAGGTAATGCCTTCGTATGTTTAATTTAAAATATATATTTCAGCTATATCTGCGGCCTGTCGTGGAAAATGTTTGCCTCATTCTTGGAAGTGAAATTTTTGCTTTATGTTTTCATCTAAGAAGTTCACTTGCCTTCTTTTCGTCTGATTTTATTCTTACATCTCAATTTATTTGCGAGGTTATGGTTTTCTACCAATTTGACTCCTATGACAAATGTGCAATTTGTTTTCATTGTACATAAATTCAGATGTAGAAAAAAGAAAACTTTCCTTCATAAACTTACACAAAGACTTTAAATAGTTTCCTTTTTGTCTCATCCAACTGCTATTATTCTTTTCCATTTCCACTGTCCTATTCCCTTTGGACAGACGCTCTTAGACTTTAAGTAATTAATCAAAAGGATTCGTATAAAAGGCTACTGCAATTTTAGTTTCAAATCTATGTATCAGCCTGTCTACATATTCTTCTGTCATGGAAAGCTCGTTTCTACATTTGAAATTTGCATCTAAATGTTCCCTATGTATGAATTCCCGGAGAATGATTACATATGCTCTGATATAGTTTGTTTGTGGCCTTAATAATCTTCTCTCTCTACTTAATCTGTATAACCCTTTTTGCAGGTTTCTTAACCCTTCTCTTCGCCTGCGTTCTCCTTTGTGGTCAAGGGATCATGAGGAAGATTCCCTCTTTCATTTTCGCCTATCTTTTAGCTTCTCAATGCTAAAATTGATGAGGTTTAGTATGAATTCTTAACAATCATAGACGAAAGCTCCAATTTCTCCCAATAAATTCATTCGTATGGCACATCATCTCCTTTTGCACTTATAAAAAATTAATAAAAGTATGCCATTTTTCTTAACCACACATCGGGAATTTT
Source organism: Ladona fulva (assembly GCA_000376725.2). Taxonomy (NCBI): domain Eukaryota; kingdom Metazoa; phylum Arthropoda; class Insecta; order Odonata; family Libellulidae; genus Ladona; species Ladona fulva. Next base: position 1,046,407 of record KZ312453.1, on the reverse strand, counting down.
CGACTCCTTTACGCCGATGACTTCCTCTGTAAATCGCTTCTAAAATGGAAGAATGAGAAGGGGCAATTCCTGTGTGCCGAACATTGCCCCTCATGTTTAATAAGAACTTCTGCGAAGGGGACAATATTTTCGAGAGGCCATTTCATTTTCACGCACTCCCTCGGCTCATTCTCGCGCTACACCACCGCTTTGAATTACTGTTTTTCTGGTCCATCTAACGTTTTTTCATCATGACTTTATTACATCAATTCCCAAACTCAATCCTCTGCTCTGTGGGCGAATAATAAAGCTTCTTTCCTCTCACAAACACTTGGGATTTTAGTAAATCACAGGAAGGAGGGAACGAAAATGTAATAATCTGCGATTTATTTTCGGTTAAAATATTTCCACCCAAGCAAAGAACTCATCTTCTTCTCAAGAAAACTGGAAATTCTCGAATTTTGACGGAAGACTGTTCGCTGGAACGTAATAAGAAAAACTACTGAGAATGCAATCCTTATCTCATTGGCATGTTTTAGATCTCTCAGTTGCTATTAATTCAACTGTGCGCAATATTGCAGCCCTCCTTTATTTTATATTTCGTTGCTTCCGCTTAAAACTCCTTGTAAGTGATGATGGCAGTGACCAATTAGATTAAGGGCCAATTAGGCTATGACACGTTAGAGGACGGGATCAATTTCAATGTAAAATTGTAATTTCAAAGTAATTTTGCGAAAAAGAAAAAATTGAACTTCGCTCTTAAGGAATACAAATGGTAATGTCAAAGATAGTATTAAAGTATGTATTATTAATCTTCAATGTTCCTAAATACTTTCCACTTTTCCAAAGTTGTAATTATAATATCAACTCTCTTGGATGGAAATCTTTAAAATATCTGAAAGCGAGCAACGTAAAGAAAAGAAGCGAATTAAAAAGAGAAAGGGAAAGACAGTTAATCAACTCGAGTACATGGATGAGGAGAGAGAATTGCAATAGCAACAGTTAACAGTCTAAATAATAATTGCTGTAGTTGCCATATTTCACGCAATATTCCGACAACAGTGAATACCCATAAGTCTGCCAAATTCACCTACGTCCACGTCGAATAAGTTACTTCTGAGAAAAATCTTTAAACCGCTGACTTTCGCAACCACCGTTGCCTGCTGACAACCAGGAAAGGGTTTTTTTAAGGGGTGTTTACATCACTATGGAGAGAGGCTTTACGGGCGATGAAGAATCCGGAAATGGAGTAGAGAAATGGAAGAAGTAGGTATTTATGGCGTTTGATTTCACCTCCGAAGGACATTTAAAAGAGGAGCAGCAAATCAATTCGTGGGTCCTTTGTCGTATATATCAGATGAGAGAGAATGACTATACACCGTTACAATATTGCAACCTATTTATGAGAGACAATTACGTCTCCACTATAGAGGCGCACTTTGAATAACACGAAAGTAAATATGCGTCAGGCAAGACTGATTACTAAGTTAGCCTTAATTTTTCGATAAATAGGCAGCGTACGCATTGCATCAAAATAAAATTTATTAAGGCACACAAAATACCAAACTTTGTCAGAATATGGATGAACTGCTGAATGGGAGTGAAATTACGCTAAAAATAGTCATATTCGAGTTTTGGAGAACAAAAGAAAGCTAACAGATAATAACGAACCTCTGTAGCTCAAGTGCATGAGCGATTTATGGATTGGAGTATCTTAAATCTATAGAATTTGTCTTCACAGCCATTTAGAAATCTTGCGATTCTCTTTCTTCAGTTGTATGAGAGACGGTCTCGGATCGTTGGTGGACAAAAATGTAACGAGTCAGAGTACTTTCAAAGAATGCTTCCAACTTCTGCCGGAAATATCAAAGCAAAGAACACTTGCATATTCGCGGTAGATTTATCTATAGAAAGAAATATTCTGTATTGTTCTCAAAAAATGAGAAACTTCGGCAATATTTACACTCATATTTTAGAGCAACAAATTCATAGTTCAGCTTTGGTGTCATAAAACACTTTCAGTGGATACGGATGCCAAGATGTGCATCATAATCATAAGTGTTTAACTGATAGAGCTGATAGTTAATACACACGCGATTCTATTTAGTGAACTTAGCTGTAAATACGTTCTTATGTTACGCCAGATCCATCAATAAAAGGAAAAAGGACACAAATTCAGTTACTGTTGTCCTTCAGATACAAATGTTCAGTTTACAGATAAAATATGCCATTAAAGTGAAATTTAACTAATATATACGTCAGTTAATGAGAGATAACTCTTAGAAAAAATTAAAAGTTAATTTTGAGCAAATTTTAAACAAATAATTTTTAATAAAACTAAACGGCATGTTATTAAATAATAATTATATGGACATATATAACCTTCCGTCACGCTTTTCGTGTGTATAGTAGAAAAATCTAACAATAGCTCTTAATTTACGATAAATGTTAACTTCTATTAACCTTTTAACTTAACTCATATAAAAATAGTAAGTAAAAGAAACATTCCAAAGCCCATCAAAGGAAACTTATAGCTGATGTACACTTCGACCTCCAAGAGAGCATCTTCAAAGCATGACGACAGGATTAAAATGTGTAATCACAGTAATCTTACTCTAATTCCGTCGTCATGCTCTGAAAATTCTCTCTTGGAGAGTGAAACCTCTAAGTTTCCTTGGAGGGTTTTTGGAGTGTTATTTTACACTTACTAATAACACCATCTGTAACCTACGCTATTCTTTCATATCATATGGATTTTACATCTGCATGCATTATTGCACACCGAGGGATATAACTTGGCTTATTTGCAAACTTGTATAGTTACTAAAATGAAACACATAATTTGGTATATTTGTCATTTGAAACGCACTTCTCGACATTAACTTACACAAACACGAGAGCAAGTTAAAGAGAATTACAGAAGGAAATTAATTAGAGCAGTCACCGCCACGGATAGAAGTCGCACCGATAAATACTACGATCTCGTAGAGGAAAGTAATAATTCGGCGTGAGGTGAACTGGACCACGCCCCACTCGTTCTCTCCTCAATCTCCCTCGTCGCTATCTTTTCGGCGTCAGCCGGCGCCAAATGAACAGAAAGAGTGCCCCACCAAACACACCCACTTTCAATCCTCCGACTCTTCAAACCTCTTCAACTCGCCTTCAATTCTCTCCCTTTCTCATCTCACTCCCCCACTTTCGCTTGAGCAGACCTCTCCCCTGCACCTGACCTTAGCTTTCCTCTGCCATCCTTCTCTTCCATCGCTGTTCCTTCGCAGTAAATAATCCCCGCCTTCACCTACATAACTCCCAACCGCAATACGTAAGGGTATAACAATTATTCCGCTAAAAATGAGATGTCCAAAGATTTCGTAAATTTCAATTGCAATGTTCTATAATCCTGGTTTTATCTGATTCCCTTGCGTCGGGTAAATACTGTCATACGCAGTGAGAAAATGCCCTCTGCGTAATATCTACTGCATTTTATTTCGTTTCTGATTCTTCCCTTCAACACTCAACATACTTTCTCTATCTTTGTACACACATATGAATATATTTTGCTTGTTTAAGTGTAAACTAAAAATTAAAATATTGTATTAAATTTTACTGCAGAATATGGTTTAATTTTGCTATATCATGTGTATTTTATTAATTTTTGATTGATAAATTGACGTAACCACAAGTAAAATTTTAAATGTCCTTGTGCAAAGTGTACTTCCAGCTTTCTTTCCTCATTACTTTGTTATTATTGCATTTTTCTCTGTTCTTCGATATTTCGTTGTTTCTTTTCTACTTTTTGCATTATTTTTTTAGTTCATTCAGTTTTATTTTACGTAAATTTGACATATCTTATTTTCTGTATTTTTGTTTCTTTACTTTTTATATGTATGTGCATTCAATGTTTTTTTCAGGCTCGTTGCTGACAGTTTACTTTATCTTATTTTCCCATCTTCTTATTTAATTTTACTTGCTACTGTCATTGTAATATCGCTACTAATTTTAATTGTGCTCTCCGTTTTCGCAGATTTTTCACTTCTCGTGGGCGTTTTCCAGCAGAGTTTCATTTTTTATTTCTAAGTTCAGACTCAGAGTTTCTTAAATTTACATTATATTTCATTTCTTTTATTGATTTCTCTTTCTCTTATCTCCCAAAAGCTATCTCTTTTTTCTTAAATATTCAATAAGAAAGGGTTACATGTAAGGAGGGACTATGAAGTCTCAATCTCGCTCTTCAATAAAGATATTTACTATTATTATTACATAATCGTGTATTTAATTTCAAGTGACGAAATGCTAAGAAAAAATCACTCTTACGGTAAGTTAACTTTAAATGGATATCATTGCATTGCGTCACCAACTCTCGCGGAAGAATGCAACTGTTAGCGCATATCGTGGTGCATTCATTAATTTTCCTAAATATTGAACATAAGGCAACCAAAATATTTTTGCGAGATTAAAATAATTTTCCAATTTTAAGACGATATATATTCATGGAGGAAGTTTTCTCGGGTTTCCTGCCGGGTCGCAGGAAACCCGCCTGCCTGCCAGGACTTCGTCCTGAAGATGGCTCCTAGGGAAGGAGCCGAAACGAAACGAGCATGCGACCCGGCAGGAAACCCAAGAAAACTTCCTGCATCATATACGCCGGGAAAACACGAGATCTTTCTTGATATATATTCAGTTAGAAAACATCAGATCGGCTGAGAGAATGAGCGACAGCAAACCTTAGCAAATCAATGTCACTATGACAACGACTGTTTGAATTTTTGTACGGTCAGAGAATGTATAATTGTCTTCCAAATGGTCTTCATTATGTGTAACTTATCTGAAAAAACTGCAGCATTAGGTTAAATAATATTTTAGTTTGACAAATTTGATATTAACGAGATAAAGTATCAAGGCAAATATTTGACTAATGAAAAATTTTACTAATGTAAATTAATTGGTTATTAGTTGCCGTTGACGATTAGCAGTTGCTATGACTATTTTATGTAGACTAACTCAATATTAATAAAGAATACGGAACGTCAAGCGGTGCACAATTGATAACAATGTCAGCACTTGCTTCGAGAATTTTAATTTTTCGATTTCCGTTTTAATTCCGCTACAGTTACGGTTTACAGGTCTTAGTTGTCGGCGCCATCTTGCAAAGGATCTGAGAATGGATTGATTCCCTTCTATTTTCCTTATTTAATCGATCCTTGGCGTACCTTTAGCTACAGCAGCTTCCTCATCTTTTACGTTTCTTTCATCTAATTTTCCTCATCCGATTTTTATCGGCTTTCTTATGAGTCATCCGTTGCCTTTTTTACGTCCTCTTTCTATTCCTTTTTACAATCTCATTTCTTTTATTTCTTTTTCCTTTCCATCAATTTTTTTCCTATCTCATTTTATTCCCCTTCTCAATGCTTCCACTTCCCCTCTATGAAATCCTTTTATTTCCATTTACGGGTCATTCTTTTACTCAAACTTCTTTTCTTTTTTTAATGCTCATCCGAGTCCATCCCTTAAATATTTTACGATCTCAACACATTTCGCGCATTTCGTCCTCTCAACGCACGCAGTTAACCGAACTTTTACTAATCCCGTTTCTTCTCCGTCATCTCATTTGCGGTTCTTTATCACTTCGCACTTTCTTTATTCCGGGTCCTTCTCCCCCTAACACATATTCTCGCGAATACGTTTCATAAATCACATCACTGTCGAAAGGATTAAATTTATTGCTGACAAATACAAATGTGTCTCAAATACCATTCACAACTTCACGCTGATTCGAGGCATCTAAGTGATCAGGATATTTGTTCATTTAATCCAAAAGTTACCGAAAGCTCTCTTTTGAAGCGGTTGCAGCTCCTTCCTCGGTTCTTTTTCAATTAAAAATATCCCGAGAAAACCTTATTTTTATTTTTAATGCTTTTTATGCACAAATCGTACCGTGTTCAGATACACGAATACCGATTGCTTCGAAGTGCCTCATTGATAAGCTAAGTGATATCATACAACATATCTTTAGATAGTAACCAGTATTATCAACTCTATATGTTGTTATTACACTTTATCTTCACTAAACATTAAAGATAAAATATTCCTCATTAAACGGAGAATAATTATTCAGTCTTGTATTACATCTGATATTCGCCAGTTTATTGGGACTGGGAACAGCTTTTAATTCTCACAAATGACGCCGTTCCTCTCGGAGTACGAAAGCCGATGGCCTCGAACCCTCCTTTCAGACATATACGGTACATACATCTCTTCATACATTTAATACTAGTCTATTCTCAGGATCTCATTCAAAACCTTCGACCAGTATTTTCCCTTCTCTTTCCCTCCCTTCTCACCCTTCCTCTCCCTTTCATTCCACTCATATTTTTGTTATTCGTACTTTTTTGTTTATTTCTATTGATTTGTCTTCATGTCATTTATAACTCTATTAATCTATTTTCATCATCAAATTTAGTTTTCTATCCGTAGGTTTCGCAGGTTTTTCACACCCTCCTTCTTGAGGGTGTTTTCCTGCAGTGGAGATTTTCCCCTGAGCTCTTAGCTTAGGTTTCTTAATCCACAAAGTCGTTTTCTTAATTGTACTTTTGCAAGCTATCTCTCTCTCTTTTCTTGTCTCATATGACGAAGGGTTAGATGTAAGAAGAAACTTGTTAGTCTCAATCTCGCCCTGAATAAAGTCCTTTATTATTATTATATTCCCATAAATTCCAGAGTATAAACACTTATTTCATACCGAGCATTATTAATCATCGCTGAGAATTATTTCACCTTTCGTATAAAAATATACCCAATTCGTCAAAGAGAATGAAAATATACAGGTCAATTTTTTTTGTAGTCGTCCTCTGCAAGCAGTGAATCTACTTGTGATGCATTGTGGAACAGATTCGTACCCCTAGAGAGTAAAATCATAATTTGAATATCAGACTAGGAATGCATGGTAAAAGTCATTCACAGGTAGATCGTATATGGTCCATCACTTTTCGGTGCCTCACTCTAATCTTTATCTTCTCCCTCTCGTGTCATTTCCTCGACTCAGTCTGCGTCATCGTCGTAAAATTCATACTCCTGTTCTCCATTTTTATCCTTACGTTTCGCTTTCATTTCCTCATCTCTCTCTCTTTTTGACTGTTTCTTTAAGGGGAAAAAGGCCTTCCGCTTACTATTCGACATCGGATGACCCGAATTAGGTAGGCCATTTGGTAGATAGACATTTTGCCGAAGAGACGTTTCGCCGATGGTCATTAACACCGATTCAACCCATCCCACTCTTCGCAGTCTAGTTTGAAAAATCCAAGAAACGAGGAGCTTACTATGGAACGGAAAGAATACTGAATGGAGACAAGAAATTTTACATCGAGCTTATTCATTAAGAAGAATGAAGTGTAATTGAAATCGATTTCCTAATCAAGTAAGCTAATAGTTTAAATAAGTGAACGGTAATTAAAAATATATAAATAAAATATCTTTAGACATCGTATACATACATAATATACGTACATACTAATAAAAATCGTTACATATTCCTTTGGAAAATTATTTATGCGTCTCAGATTCGCAGAGGATTGCAGCCTTACGCGATAATTATTTTATCGGTCTCTTAGGGGCAAATGTCCGCCGGTCTTCCGCTGCGTACACCTGCAGCTATTTGCATATCGAATGGAATTGCATCGCTGCCGTGCGCTAAGCGCTTGTCGTAAGTTCACTGTCCCTTCAGCGGTGTTTTATCACAGGCAAAGCAGGAATTAGCAATCTTTCCTTCTTTCACGGATAGTAAATGTATTCGAAAAAATAATTCCGTTTCATAAGCACTATATATACTATTTTATAATCCTTCGAATATAATATACTCTTATATGCAAGGAACAAATTTCTTCTAGTAAAACACAATCTGAAAATTTATTCCTTCACTTATTTAAAACATCAATTTTGCTATGTATTTCTTGTCACTTACTTTCTTTTCAACGACCCTTGCTCTCGAAATAAATCGGAATCGAACACCTCTTCGTCAGTTCTTTCGTCTCATTGTCTACTGCTGAATCTTTATCATAAATAAAATAATCCATGAAATCCACAATGAAAAATCCAACTGTAGTATTTCTATACATAGTGCATGGTATTTATTCCATCACGGCTACATAGAGTTAAAGAGAAAAATCGGGGAATTTATGCTTCGTTATTAACGTAAGTTGAAGACTGATAGAAACAAAAAATGCATTCTTAAATTCTTAGAAATTCTCGAAAACGGCAGTCTTTCTATATGTATATGAATAATAAAGTTACGACGGCGGCATTTAGACAAGGTAAAAATATTTGAAAAGAAGCAAATCTTCCTATCTAGAGGCCAACTTCGAATCATATTATTCCAAGGTAATTTAGGAGTAATGCGAGATAACATTCACGCGTGGCTTAATGACGACGGCACAAAAGATCTATTCCTCATAGGAAATCAATGAGCACAGGAAAAATTTCACGCCAGTGGCGATCCGATAGACAAGGTTGAGCAGAAAAAGAATTGGAAACTTTTTTGTTCGATGCCAAACAATTTGGGCATGCGTTTGATGGATTGAGGCGAGGAAGGGGGGGCGTAATGGAACACAGTTTCCCTCTCTGGCGGCTGAAAGGTGCAAATTAATGCAAGAGGAGTGCCCGGATGACATCTCTCTCTCTCTTAGACCCTCTTCTTTGACTCCACGCGTCATGACGTTGACTGACGCCTCTAAGAACTGCCACTCGCCGCTCCCTCACCGTTTCTCAAAAATAAATCTTCGCAAAAAACGCCAATAAAGCAGCGTTTCCATATCTCTTATAGGCAATATCTTTAAAAAAATCAAATTAAAACCTAAAATACTTTGCGTCGCTATATCCAATCATTTCCTCTTATTATAAATCTAGCTGCGACAAAGTTGAAAGATAAACATGAAGTAAAGAGCATAAAAGTGAAAGAAGCAGGTTCTCTACTAAGTAGATCTAAATCTCTAGAGACGTCGGCGGTAGAACAGACGAAGAAAGTGTATGCCTCAAGAGTACGGAAAACTATTACAGTGCATTTGCGGTGGAAAGGATAAACGGAAATTATTTCTTTAGTTGTTTATTTAGTAAGAAAACGTTTCGTATCCCCGAGCGTTAAGGAACCAATCATCATAAGAGTATATTGGAAGCTGAGCGTGGTTCTCCAGGTTAATTTTTAGAATTATTACTCAAACTTATGATATAGGTGCACCAAATATTCGAAAATAACTATTGAAGAGAAAGTCCTACTCCCATTGATTTATGGCCGTTTGAGGAAAAATGCCCTATATCAGTTGTACTTTACACAAATAACACGAGTACTCGTAAATAAAAATAACATATTTTCAAGAGCTCGAGTTAGAAATTTCACATTATTTATGTAAAAGGATGCAGCAGTAAATATGTCTTGATAGCTGGGAATGACTTAGCAACATTAAGGTTAGCCAAGGGAAGGGAGCGATTAAGGAGAGCGTTTAAGGAGAAGGAAATTCCATTGTGGGTGAATTCAGAGCAGAAGATATAAAGCGCAAGATGGCGCACAAAGAGTGGGTCGGAAGACAGAGTCTTGATCGCAATATGAATGCCGAAGTGGGAAGTCATTGAGTGTCCGTAATGAGAAAACGCGGGTGCAACAGCGGGTGCGGTAATAAGGGGAGAGGAGAAGAGTTAAACGGAAGAACACTGCGAATATATAGGGGAACTCCGGTTGAGGAAAGGGAAAATTACCAATTAAAACTCCTCAGAAAGGCCATGAACAAGTAAAAAACGTTGCATCGTTATGAAGGTAAGGTTGGTTTCACCGCAATTGCTATTTTTTTAGTTTAAAATTACGAAACTGTGATTTGCTCCCTTGCGAGTGTTCCCTTGGAATCGAAGCGGTCTAATAAACACAAAACGTTTTCGAACTACTCACAACTCTCAACTCCCTCCCTTCTATTTTAAACAGAATTTAAGTATCGATGGCATTTAATAAGACATAAATGAAGCTGCATTGGATATTTAAATATGTCCGTTTTGATAGCAATCACTAAAGCTCACTTATTTTTTGACTTCAAAGTGATTTACTGTAATCATCTTGTTGATTAACGCGAACATCGGTATTTTAGCAGAAAAAATACTTTTAAAGGTATAAATAATTTGAATTCATTCGATACGGTAAAACGATCGTTTACCATGTATGTTAAAGGATAGTTCTTAATTTAAAACGGTATTTCGCCCGTTCCCCGCCGAAACCACAGAATACGGTGAAAATGATGTCGTTTTCACTGAAAACGTGAAAATCCAGAGAAAAGAAAGCAAGACAATCGGTAGGGTTCAAATAGAAATCGGTAGAAAGCAAAAAATGTGCATTACAATTTTAGACAATGAGATTAATTTTTATAAATTGAAGAAAGCGATTAAAGTCGAGGAAATATCTTTTCTTGGACTCAAGCTCTTGCTTCTGAAAGAGTCTGAAACTTCTGAAAGTCGTGTGACATGATTGTAGCTCCTCGTTGCATTTAATTATTATAATTATTGCTCAATTATTATTCATTTTCGTACACCATGGAATTAGAAAATAGCTGAGTTAGCAAGTTTGACTAGAACGTACAAATCTTAAAGTCACCTTTCTAATACTTATCGTAAAATGAAAATTTAACTCTCCCTGTGGTTAATTTAATTTATAATGTGACCAAATACTCAAATCTATGAAGCGGCCATTATCGCAACACTTTCTAGCCGAGAGTGACCCAAGCAGAACACTAATTCCACCACTCAATGCTTAAACACCACACTGAATTGTTTAGCAATTAATAACTGCTGCTCAATACAGAAAAACAAACTTCAACAAAATCAATATTCCCTCTACGACTGAACCGCAATACTGTCTCTAATAATTGACGGAAGGTTTTAAAGGAATGGGAAACTGTAAGTGAAATTAATAAGACGGGAAATTGGTGGGTGTGCTAAGGACAGTGAAGGAAAGGAAAGGTAAGAGCGATGGAGGCAGAGCGGCAACGAACTCCGGGCTTCGCTCGTTTCAGACGCCGTCGCTGTAATTTAATGGTCTCGAAAAAAATCGAAGCTTCAATTCATTAAGAATCGCAAAACTGGATTACTCTGCTTGGCGAGAATGAAATTTACCGCTACTGCCAGATGCTGCGCCGAAGGAGCTGAAAAAATCCGCAGACGAAGAGAGCGAATGAAAAAAAGAGACGCCGCGGTTACCATAGGAAACTGTTTAGCACCGCACTTCTTCTTTATTCTTTTACGGCGATGTTTTGGTGCGTGAAGTTGCTTGCTGCTTCAAAATAATAGCCATGAGCGTATACCTTAAGTTCGCATTAAATCCCGCAGAAGATTAAACCCGTAGAGAGTCGTTACTTCTAAATTTTTCCGGCTATTAGGGCACGGGTGGATGCTATTTCTAAATGCATGTATTATGCATTCCGGTTATTTTTGCATTAGCAATATTGCTCTATGCATTTGCAATAATGGATTATTCGGTTTACTCTACTGTACAAGGTTATACCTTGTGTAGCTGCGTAGGATATTAAGATGGTTATAACAGAATCCATTATTATAATCCAGAATCACTGAAGTTCCGTACAATCAAGAGAACATTTAGTTATGATGCCTCAATACCAAAGCCAATTCACCATAAAAGCGAACGTTGGCATTCGGCAATTGATTAGATCTTCACGCGCTTATTTATTCAAATATTTGTTTCGTAGTGTCTTTCATCTATTGTCTTTAAAATTTCGCTATTTTAGTACCGATCCACGACTGAATAAAATTCTTTGTGTGAAAAATGCGTCAACATTCCGTACTTTCGTTCCTTTTCCTTTCCATATCACTTACTGCGGGAACTAGTGTTCATTTGTTTGAATTAGGGTACGATAGGTCATCGTTATAACTAGAGTCGGCGATGAAATCGCATTTCCTCTAATATCCGATGCTCAGCTGAGTAAAGCGAGTCATAAGGAAAAGGGGCATCCATAATTATGGCAATGAATCTGAAGCTCTTATGGACTGTTGAAGTAAGAACTGAGGTAGTAAAGAACTATGAGAAAGAGGGCAGCTTGATCGGAAAAATTGTATGAAAAAATTATTATTTAGAAAGGGTTGGGCGCATAATAATACTAATTGCGGTTTTTATTGATCGAAGTTTGATCTTAAATTACCGCTGTTACTGTTAACGATTTCTCAACGAATATAAATACCCTAACAAGGATCCAAACCTGGGAATTGTGTGAATTTAGGCAAATACGTTAACATACTCATGAGCAGCTGAAAGGGGCAGAATAAAGATATATAAATAAAAGGAGAATGTTCAAAAGAAACATTTGTATAGGTAAACGTATCAAAGAAGGATGGGTGTCGTTCATATATGTTTCACTTACGGAATTGTTAGACGATTAGCGATGCAATTAGTGAATCCTGATTAACTTGTCAGCTTTATCCGTAAAATTTACAAGCGACTATTGTTAAGGAAATAAACCCTTTAATTTTAAAATTATTATCCTTTTCCTTCGAAGTTCTCTACCAAGACAACGAACCGTCTTTTTCCATTTCGGTTTTTGCCTCGGTTCAATAGCAGAAACAAACTCCGGTTATCCGGTTTTGTTGTGAATGCCGTCGACCCGCTTAATTTAACTGCGAATGTTAAAATATTATGTCCTTCCGAAATTTTATTTGTAATATTTAGCGTTTTTAATCGTACAGGATAAAGTTTTGGAAAATGCTTGCCAGCTCTAAGTGCTAAGATAGGGAAAATATAATGAGAATATTAACTTTAGTGGCCGAGCTCCGTTTGCTATCGCATTTTAGAATAGGCAGAAAGTGTTTATCGCGAGTCGTCGTGAGGTTAATCTAAAAACAATGAGTCCATGAATATTAAGAAGACGCCGACAGAAAATGAAGACTAGCGCTTTTGAATAAATGAAAATCTCTAATGATATTCTAATGGAAGTTTTGGCTAAAACTGACCGGAAGGGTGATGTCAGGGTGAGTGCGGAGGGAGGGGTATCGCAGATCCCTCTTGTCTACCTGAGAGCCACTGGTCCGCAAAATTGGGCTTCCGATCGATGCATTTCGCTTATGCGCATGCGCGGACAGATGGAGTGAGGTCAGAATGTAAAGAGAGTTACACGAGAAATAGACGACGGTGAAATTTAAAAGAGTCAGATTAGTAAAAATGTTTACCTCATTGTTTAATGGATTCATAATATTCAATTCCATATTAAAATCAGCAATTTCGACCTCCAAAAGCTTTCATCGCTTTTTTTTCTTACTTGTTTATAAAACTAAAAAATTATTCGCGTAATTACTTGCTAAAATCTGTTTATCGGCTAATCATACAGCCGCCA
>KZ312453.1:988488-1032908 GCA_000376725.2 Ladona fulva | reverse complement strand
TATATATAATTAATTTAAAGACCAGCGGATGGGAAATCGAACTTCCCTTATTGAATGATATCTTCTGAAGCTTACAATTTCTTATTCCAAAATCGAAAGCAATATATAACGATAAGAAGAAGCTACCACTAACAGCGCATTTTATTAGCGGATTCCCGTATAACAACGAAGTTAACAGATTCGATGCAATAAGATCTGAATTCAGCAATTTTTTTTATACATTCCTGTATTTATTTAATGCAGTCTTCCTCGATGCGAGGCAACTTAGATACTTGAATTTGCTTTACAAAAAGTCTTCAGACTTGGTTTGGAAATACCTCTAACGCGATTTCTGATTTAATTTACGGAAGGTGTTAATTCATGTCACACTGAAAAGTTTTTGTTATTTACATTGTGACATATTTGGGACAAAATATGGGAAAGGTGCATTATTTTGCAGAACTTACAGAGGTAATTGAAACAGCAGTTAGCTGTATAGTTAAAAAAATATGAAGAGAGGTTACCATTCGAATATTGTATTATAATGCAATACATATTATTAAAGATTTATTTAAATTTATAATAATTAGACGACGAATATTTAGGGAATAGTTGAAATATAAACTATAATAAATACATGTGCAATTATGTATAACATATATGGATTATTTATGAAAAACGCATTAGCATAAAATAGAAAGGGCTATATGGTATACAGGCGAAGGATTTCTGGTCAAATTACAAACACCAGAAGTTTAGAACAAAGCAGCAAGGAAACAGTTGATTTTTTGAAGCTGAAAGTGCTCGAATATTTTAGAAGATCGAAAGTATTTTTCGGGGAAACATAAGAACTTGAGCGAAGAGTAATTTCAAAATGAAAGATAAAATGGTGTCCAGGACCGCAGTAAGGGTAAAGGGATAGGACAAACAGACATGCAGACACAGGGAATGCACTGGAATCCACGTGGGTGAATTGCATCGGAGATTCCCATGTTAAGCTGGCTCACAACAATATGATCGGAGGGGAGGACCTCTTGTTTGACTTCTCGCCGTAAAGCGGAGCTCGGATACGTATGGAAATGCGATTTGAACATCCGCTTGAGTAAAGAAGATAATAAAATGGCTTGCTCGCGGCCGCGCTTCGAACCAAAGTGAAGTCGAGTGCATCAAATCATTCGGCTTGTTTGTCATTTTGTACGGATTTATTGTGGAGGGCAAATTTAGCGCGCGTCCAGACCCACCGGGGCGGAATTGTTTAATATTTACGAGTTCCGAGCACACGGAGTAATGCGAATTAAGGCAGAATCGGAGCCTAACAAACGCTGTGGTTACTCATCAGAGTCGTTATTAATGTTCGCAAAAGGAACGAAACTGAAAACGATTCGCGTATTATTTTCAAAGTTCTCAGGAAATTACGAATTGCATCGTTGGAAAAAAAAATTTCTTGGAATTCAATGCGAAATAATTGAGTTGAGAGAAGCTCTAAAATTCGACGCGTAAATATCATTTCCAGTATCGAAGAATTGGGCATTTCCGGAAAACAATACCTGCTTTTTATATCAATTTCCCCGAACAGCGATCTCACAATCTAGAAGAGAAATTTCCCGCTAACTTAAGCAAATTTTATAATACTAAATCGTTACTGTTTGAAGATTTTTTCTAACTGATTTTAAAGGCGCATTTTGATCGCAGTTAAGGGGTATATTATTTTGAATTTCACTCGTCCTAATAAAGGTAATATTTAAAATATACTTAAATAGTTTTTTTATTTCTTAGGTATAAAAGTTACAAAATTTAATGGAACTACCACAACTGCTGAAGAGAAGGGCATTTCATTGCCCTTTTTCTGCATTTACGAGAGCAATGCCTTCGCATTTTTAAGGAGTTCCGTTAAAGGGCACTGTGAATGTTAAGATTTTACAAAAACCGACATTTGACTTTTATAACCAACAAGTGGCTAATAATGTAGAGTAGCTTTTTATTACATGAAGATGGTAAAAGCACTATCAGCACTCACTTTCACTGAAGACACTTAGGATAATCAATAAGTAGTGCAGAACCAGATACAAAATTCGTCTGTTATCCTCACAGCGTACAAAATTCTCCAAAGAATTCCGGTGAATGTTTTTGTACACAAATAATGAAATATGGCTTCCCCTTCCCAATGGAAGTCTCAATCAAGTGATATTGGCGTCTTTTTATTCACAGCGGTAACTTTCTCGGTAAAATCAGGTGAGATTATAGATTGTTAACGTCATCTAGCAAAGTATTCGACCGACCTATCGAACTTGCGATTAATCGATGCCCTTAAACAACAGAATTAAACGGCAATTTAAAAATTCCTAATATTTTCCCTTCACCTTATTTTATAACATAATACAAGTGCAATGATATACATAGGAAATTAGTGCTCCCGGATAGTGGGCTGCACGTTCGCCATTGGTGGAAGCAGTTCCAGGTTTGATTTCTGGTGGGAGTCTATCTGCGCCAAATTATATCAGTTGTCGAAGCACTTTAAAAATACTACTATTACTGCCAGGAAAGTTTCGAAGTTTCCATGAGAAATGCAAAATAAGGTTTGTTGTGAGGAGATATTGTTAATCATATTCTACGATTAAATCATAAAATTATGAATCTTCCCATCCTACAAATCTCTTTAACCTGCGACAGCGTTTCATCCATATCTTCGGCTCCTTGTTAAACGAACCTCACCCCCAATTAAATGATTCTGCGCAACGGCTGAAAGTGGAAGAATGAGGAAGGAAATATTAAGAACTGCAGCGATTAAAACTTTCGCCATGTTACGTAAAAGCGAACCGCCGAAGTTTCCGAAACAAATGAGCCCCAATATTATTTAATGAGAGAAAAGAGAAGATCAGCAACGAGATAACAAGTAGTTTTCTTCCTACGCACCCCTAAGCTCATCCATTTTTGCAATAAGTCGATTGCTGATGCCTATTTGACCTCGAAATTTATTCCAACGTAATGTAAGTTTCACAAAATCTGCTGCATATTGCTTTGCACTTCCAATGGAAGTAATAGGAAATTCAAGGCAGATAAATTGGAATAACTAGTACTATTCTACAGAATATAATATACGGAATAGTACCACTTATTCCCTTTTATTTCTACATCGATAGTTCAATATATATTTCTGGATTTTCATAACACCAACAATATATTAATATAATAGTAACTATGTTTAAATATTAACTGTTTCTTGTGCTTTGGTTTTTCCTGGTTTAAAACACCAGTCAAATATTTCTTAATAATGCGATTCTGTATTATGTGTTTATTTACAGCGAAATGCATAAATACTGATTTTCTAAACATTTCATTCACTAAGTGAATGCGATTTTGCTTACAAATAGCCACCTGGTCCATCGACCAACTTGCAATGATTATTAAATAAATAAATGTAATTGACGAGAGAAACTGACAAGCCATCCTGAAATTGTCACTTGAATCTCACGCTTCATCAATCGAAAAATAGCAATCGAATAATAAAAAGCTAAAGATAATTGCTCATTCATGCACATGAGCAATTTAAGGTTTCCTTTTAAATACGTTTGCTCCTTATATGCTGTGGTAGCATCGTATTTACCAATAGCCAAGTTGGCAACGCGATCGAATTCGGAGAAAGCAGTCCTGTGTAGAAAATACTTTGTATTTATTCCAACCAGTCACATTTAGAAAGTGTAGCGAACGGTCATTGTTACACAAATGTCAAAATTCTATTGCCACAAACTGCACAAAATGTTTCATTTTATGGCACGGCACATTAGTCTTCAACTGAAGTATCGTTAAAGCAGGAAAGGAGAAGATATTTGCGAAATTTGCAGAATACAATAGCCGTGAGACATTAGAAGAGAAGTAGCTGTTATAATAGTTGCATGTTTCTAAGATTACGATGAGTGAAACTTCAATGTTATATGAGACATGTTAAGACTATTCCCTTTTGCTCTATGTCTTTGTTACTATGAGGAGAGCGTTCTACTCCTTAAAGAGAGCGGGAACAATTGACAAGCGTAACTGCTCCTGCAGAGGTACCTCGGAAAACGGAGATAAAATGTTCAGGAATAATGTTATCAGGAGTGTCACTTCTCGCTGTTTAGAACATAAAAAATTATTTTGGTTGGTAGATGTCTCCAAGATGATGTGTTCAGCTCATTTCATACATGAAAACGATAAGAAACAGGAATGGCCCACCCGTTCATTCATGTTAGCGCGCGCATCTACTTAAACATTCGTAAACCGAGTCCAAAAAACAGCGAAAAGAATCTTCGTTAGCCGAATAAATTCGATCAAATCAGGGTCACTCGTAAGCAGAGTCATCACTTCGCTTTCAAAGTATCATTTTCCATACTGCAACGGGATCGAATTCATTAGGGAAATGCAAGATTTGGAAACTTCATGATGAGAGCATATTAATCTCATTAATGTTAACCTCATTAAGAGTATTTCATGTCTTGTTACGTTTTAATCTCATTTAGTTTGCTACTACCAATTACTTTTAGTATTAAGTTACACTTTTTTAAACAGTCACAAACTATATATAGATTATGATAACCGGAAGGAGAATCAAGAAAGAACCTTAAACATTTATGAATTCAATTAACTGAATTCCGCGCTACGGACACATTCTCAATCTAAAGATACGTGTAACGAGTGCCGGGTGAGGGATCGCTTGTAAAAATTTAATTTGGCCGCCCCTAATAAGGATTTATCAAATTAATTATGAAAATATTCGTTACCAAATTTTGTAAATGAGCGCACATGCTCAGCCCAGTCTGAGAATATTTGGTAGAGAAAGGTAGCAGAGTGAAGATGAATCAGGAGATATAATTTTAGCAATTAAGAGAAGGGCCGCCCTAATATAAGCCGCCTATGTCTTTTGCTGTCCACTCCTCAAGACTTCCTAATATACCTCTATCTTAGTTCTTTGTAACAATAATTTAGTTTCAGCCACCGATTCAGTCGCATCTGAAAAACAGAATACACGCCCGTATGAGAGTAATAACTCAGTGATAGTGTAACTAGGAAGGAAGCGAATAGCTCTCGAAAATGCAAACATGTCATAAGTCAGGGCACCGTTGGACAGATTGGATACGTCATCTTTAAAGAGGTGATGGGAAAGGTCAGCGGATAAAACGAGGAAACGGGAGAAAGATGAAGGGAGGTGTACTTGCAGTCGCGAGAGGGGATTTCACGCTTTCGGAAACAAACGGAGTCCGTGTCAAAGCGATCCTTTTTTTATTTAAGGGATTTGCAAAGCAGTCAGAACCAATTTCCCGGAGGAGCGTGACCTGATGACGTCCCGGATCGCGTGTGCGCACGCCAAAGAACGCTCTTTTATTGTATAACGTGGCGCCACTTTTAAATGATAACCTCTTCTGCTTAACTTCGCTCCCATCAAACAATTGCGAATCTATTCGTATATTTTCTGCCATTTACTCATCACCTTTGAGGTCCATGAGTGGCGCATCAGAAACAAATGAATGCCTCATTCCGAAATATTCTCTCTCTTTTCGAGTCAATCTGGAAACTCTTCATGAAATGTAGCAATGAATCGAAAAGTTTGAAATGTTATCGTCATGCCTTCAATTAATTGATTCTGTGAGAAAAATTCCTTAACTTGAAATATTCTTTTCATGAAATGCAGAAAAAATTAAGATGAATTGGATTCGAGCTTTTAGTTAGTATTTTTGTGAATACGCTATTAGAGTCATACATACATTGGTTATAACATTATTCCGTTAAGGCCATTGGATACAAGGCCTGAATATCCGTTTGTAGGCTGTTGGCAATAACATCGCCATGATTGCATGTATATAGATAAAATATTTCTGTTTTCGCTATTCGATGCTTGAAGGATGTTGCTACACTTACATACAAATTTTGTTAGGTTCATGAAAAACATAATGGAGAAATAAATTAGAGAACATGCATAGAAATCTATTCCTTTTGTTGTAGTGGTACTCGGCAATTAGAAGTGATACGAAAATCTCCTAGAACATTTTTTTAGCTTAATCCTTTATCTTCGAATCCAGGCACTTTCCAAGTACGTAAGTATCACACCATTTCCGTAATCGTGTAATTTGAGCAACATGTCTGGCGCATTGTGCAGCAATTTGATCGAAAGAGCTTCGGCGCTAGTGTACGTCGCCCCTCCGCCTCCCCTCCCCCACTCTTGGTGGAGGACTCTTCCTCTCCTCACAACACGACCTTCATAAAGGGATTAAGAAGAAAGGATATTTTCTGAGGCTCTGAGAGCCTTCTTTGGAAGAAGAAAGCAGAGGCGGTCTTTGGAATATCGGCAAATGTTATGCAGCTCATTCTTCCGTATACCGGCACGCCTCCATATCCCGGTTAAAGATCACGAAATACCATTTGCTGTTTTTGATAATTACACTGGAAAAGATTGATTGCGTTATACCATCACAGAATACCTACTTGCATGCTCATTCAAACAAACGTAGAAACATCATCGGATGCAAATAAAGGGAAATTAAACAAATGGGGACAAACATAAATAGAGAAAATATGACTATACAGTGGAACAGTGAAATATCTGCTAGAGAACATCTTCCAAAAGTGTTTTTACGGGAAAATTCATGAACTCGAATTCAACAATTGCTTTCGTCGTACCCCTGTATAACCATATCAGTTTTTCAAATTCCGTTTCTTTAATCATGTACTTCGCATTTTGAATAGAAACTACATTTTAATAAATGTAAATGTAGTGGCCAATTTTAGCACTGAGTGGGACATTCCCCATCGGTCTCTTCTCAGCGAGAGTAGCTTGACGGTGTCCTTTATAAACAAACTCACGTTACAAAACATATCAAATTAACCAGAGTTGCAATGACGTGTTTTGTTGGATTTTGAGCAGTCTTAGATAGATCGTACATTTTGATGAATTCCAACCTTTTTCGTTTAACGATTTTTTATTGATCAATTATGGTTAATCTAAAATATTTCTACATTGTTTAATTAAAATGACGAAAATAAACAAATAAAAGAGGGCAATGTCTTTGCTCCAAAAGTTGATCGTATTCAAGCTATGACTGCAAAAATACGACGAGAATACAGTAATCAATCATTCAACAAACTTAGCAAGAATCACACCGATGTAAAACAGCAATAGTTCACGTGCTCTTTAACTATCCCGTCTTCAGCTGTAGCGAAATTAAGTAAAAAGAAAGAAGAATCTTACTAAAGAAGATCTGTTCTCATTTTAAGGTTAAAGGAACGTTTTTGTATATTAATGATCCATGAAAACGTTCCCTACTCTTTTTCGACGGGCAAGCAATAACAAGTTTTACATCCCGCTTAAAACACTATTGGGTTATATCGCGAATCAGCCCTCTGAAAAGCGGTTTTACTGCTTGCACACGACGTTGATTGTTATAGTACATATATTCGTTAATTTTATCGTCGTATGTGTAACATGGGTTTATTTGAGGAGGGAAAATACGAGAATTCTTTTCCCAGGGTTTGAATTGGTTTTAATTCCGTATATCAACCCGTGGTAGCACGCGCACACAGGGAACCTCTATCCGTCAATATTATTGTTTCTGTGTTACATACATATATTTCTCTTCAGCATTGATGAATGAAATACATTTCCCAAAAATAAGCGTAGACTGCTATTTGCATTTCTAAAATTGCTTCGACAGGTGAAGCTTTTCCGCGTAAATATGTCACCGTTGGGCATCGAACCCGAGGCAGCTTTCAACAAAGGCGAGTGCGGTACCCCTTTTTGCTATGTGGTAGCTCAAGGGCGGTTTATTGAACGTAGGGGAAAAACCCGAAATCGCGCGTAGGAAAAGAGAGAGAATGGTTTATAGTTAAAAGAATGGTCAGGGAGTTGTATAGAGATATTGAGTGATAAAGGAAAATCCCCGCGACCCGTGGACACAGAGAGATTTGAGTAGCGGTTGAAAGGGGTGAATAGGAAGAAAGAATCAAGGTAAGGTTAACAGGCTCTAAGGAGAGGTGGAGTAAAACAGCGAGGGTCGGGTAAAAGAGATGCGACAGATACCAACTGTGCCGGTGGATTTCAAGTCGCAGTGTTTCCTAGTGGCGGTCAATGAATATGCATTCTCAAGGCCCCTCTCCCACGAGCATCTGGGGTTTTCCATGCATGCCATTCATTTAGTTTATCCAAACCAAAAGTATTTCGGCAGCAGTGAGTTCTTATCTAGTCGGGAGCTTGGGTACGTCGTATTCACACATTTCACTCGGTGGAAGGCCCAAGAAAGGAGGTGTATTCGAACCGGCGCGCCGGGGAGAAACCTTTTAAACGGAAAACAATAAGGTTCGAATTTGATTCTACACCATGCTAAACGTTTCTCGATATATCATCACAATTCCACCGAAGAACTTCTCTTCATAATAAGAATGGGAACTTTACGAAGGGTTTGTTTGGGTTTATTGCCCGCAGTTCATTGCCGTCTTAGGACTCATTTTCCTTACCCTCCCATACCTCTGCCCTTCCCTCATCCCCTCTGTTTGGAAGACTCGACAGCGGCATGTCTTCGAACTAAATTCGGAAGGCGCGAAAGAGGGCCAGTTTAAACTGTATCCGATCCCCTTAACATATTCACAACGAATTCCACTGTAACTATAGTTTAAAAAATTAATAACATAAATATATTAACAAAACAATATAATGCAGAGGAATTACTCAAAACACTAATCGCGAAGATATTTTTCGGTAAACTGCACATTAGAGACTTCACCAAATGAACACTTTCTTTATAACATTTCATCTTCGTGATTCAAATTGTTTCAAAACTTGGTAGTCTGAATAGTATAGTATAGGCTTAAAGATCGAAATGGAAGGATCTGCCGATTCCCACCAGTGAGTTACTCTTCAAATTATAAATATATTCTCCTTTTTGGAAATATTTTCTCCATATAATAGTGTTTGAGAACATGACTGAATGATAAATAATAGTGCATTAGAATCCGTTAATTGAAATACTGCAAAACTATCTGGAGATTAGCATTTATTTGCTTTTTTTCAAAGTACTTTCCTATCCCCGCATACGTACTTAACTTCAGAAGCATCTACACATCTTTTAAAGCATATCCTACAATACTAACATACATACATATGAACCGCTGAAAAGGTGTCACCTCTCCTGCATATTCTAAACGATTGTCTAGCTTTATCTCGGTTCTCCTCTCCCTTTAGGGCCATTTCCATTCTTCTATTGCGCGATTTCAGTCATTTCGCAATATATGCAAGGTAAACCATTGCTAGGTAAAGAGCCGATTTAATAATATAAATACCATAAAACATAGGGATGTGAAGCATGCGTGTCTGGGAATTCCTTAAGATGGGCGATGCACAGAACACACGTTTTCCGCCGACAATGGGAATGGACAAAAGACAATCGTCGGGCGTAACGGAAACAAAAGACAGCGTAACGCACAAGCGTGCGCAAGCCCTAAAAGGGATGGAATGGCGACGCAATGGAAGCGCTGTTTCCGTCCGATGCCATAGACATCAGAGCGGCAAAGTTCTTTGCGGGAGAGAAAAACAAACGGGAAAGAGTACCACTGTTTGGATGGACCTGTAATCTCCTGGGAACCGTAATTGATTGGCTGTATTTGAATTCTTGCGGGAGGGAAAAAATGGGAAGGATTGGGATCCCTGGGGGAGAAGGCGACCCACTTCGACCCTTTTCACACACGCGCAGAAAGGAAAAGAAATAATCAGCCGTTGGATCCCTGTGGAACCATAGTTACCTCTCCTTTTTTCCATTAATCCGGCCCTTTTTCGGCCCAAATCCAATTATTTATCTCGTAAAAATAAACGCTTTCTAATTGATTATTTTTATCTCTAAATAATGGATTCTTCGTATATCGGTATCCTTTCAAATGGGTAATTTGATAAGAGAGAATTATGCTGCAGGCGTCCTTCAAGTTAAGATTGACTTTTGGGTATTATCTGCGCTTTATGTGAAGAGTTAGAAGCAAACTGAATGGCTACTTCGGAATTAATTGGACAAATACAATAAATTGCTCCTCTCATTCGATGTCACGATACAAACGCATAAGTTTGTGTTACTTATCTATTACAAGCACTGCTTCCAGCTAAAGCCTCGCATGCTACATAAAGCATTTTCCACAATTTCATCGTTCCTTTACCTTTAAAATAATTATTTTATGGCTATATTTGTTTGTGAAATGTTTATAGAAAGGTTAGCTTATCTTTCGATGGAAAAACAAGATAAGCTAACGAATTAGGAAAAATAATACTAATTATTATACAGCACTAATATAAATTATACAACCTTCGCTTGAAATAATATACATGAAATATTCGCTTGAAATACTACAATACTTCGCTTGAATATACGATATTATTCTATAAAGTGAAAATATTGTACTCCCTTAGGCCCGTAAGGTTGGGCAAGTTTGTGTACTTGTTTTTTTAAGACTGAAGAATGATACGAATGACTATGGCAGAGCCGTCGTGTAGTGGTCATAGTAAGAAAATAAAGTGTAACGGAATTCGTATAGATCAACCAAAGCGACCACAACAGTTAATTATGGCAACTAAAGCACACCGATGAGTAGCATGTTAAACAATAAACACGGCCTGAGTCAACAATTAAATATTAATTCAAGAAATACGCCTAATTACTATTTCCTAATCTTTTCATTAACGGGAACAAGGCGTATCTAAATTGGAATCATCCGCGTGAATTTGCATTTAGCGACAGCTGTATTGAAATAATGAGATTGAGTTCGCTTGCATTGCTGATTAACTTGAATTAATTTATCCCACGAATAAAAAAGTAAACATAATTACATTTGCATTGTCAAAGAGTTTGTTTTGGAATAGCACAAAACTTTGTAGAATGCAGTGCGCTTCAAACATCAAATTAAGAGTAATTATTTTAATATTTGATGGGACAACGTATCTCGAGATATTTTATGATTATAGCATTTATTCAACTACTTAATTGTAATTTCAGAATACTTTTTAATACAATGAATTGATAATTTTGATGCGAAGCCTGTTTAGCCTGATTTTGCTAAACAATCCTCTGAAGTTCTTTTCAATGTTAAATTCTAAATGAGATATTTTTCCTCCCAAAAAAGGCTCAAGCTATTCATTAAATGCCATTTAATAATACGATGGTAAGTAACCTATGATTTTTTCACAAGCGCACGGATTTTCCGCATTTATAATGATACAACTTTTATCAAAACTAGAACTGGAAGTTTTATCGATTGCAATTACGAGTTAATTTTTCATTCTAATAGGATTTTTAACTATTTACTAGAGAAGTAGCTGAGTAGTTATTCTGTCACGGTGTAAATTATTTCATCATAAATGGTATATTTTCTATAATGTGACTCCAAATGCATTTAAGCGATTTTATAATTTGAAAACTAGAACAAATGACGGTGTGACTGGGCGTGGATATATATCTTCAAGCAGAAAGCCTCAGTAATTATCCACAGAAATTTTCGATGGAAAATTTGGATGATATGGACTGATATTTATATGAGAAGTTTGCTTAAAAAAAATCTGTTTTGTATATTTTTTGGGTGTGTCGTTAATATATTCAGAATTTAACACGACTAGTATATTCATTAGAAGAAGTTGAAGAGGCTAATCCCAGCAAATCAAAGTCATTAAACAACGACGAAGTGGGGAAACCTCTCACTTATCGCGTAGTTGTCCTAAAGGAAAATTCAATGCAATGGAGGTATTCACGGCTGATATTGACGTTCGGCCTCAGGGAAATAGTTGCCTCGGATTCTCTCATGATTGAATTGCAAAGTTTATCGGATCAAAGAGTATTCCGACGCGCGCAAAATAATCCAGCGAGAGCGCTTCCACGTTTTCATAATCGATCCGAAAACAAATGAACTATTCGGCGATATCGCGGATCTGGAGGTTTTACTTGGGCACTGAATAATCGCTACACAATCATTCCACGCGGTTTGATCCGAAACTCTTGACGTGTCAGTCGACATGCAGATGGCCAAATTCCTCTCGATCAGCTCAAACTGACAGTTCATTTTATGCGAAATGTCACCGGAGCCAGTCGAGAATTCCAAACTCCCCCGTGGGAATTAGACGAAATAATTCGGAAGATATTTCTGAAAATATCGTCAGAGGCCAAAAACAAGGTAAATAGAATGCAGACTATAATACCTGCGGTCTTTTCTTCACTTCTTGAAATTTTCTCGGGTTCTTAAATTATTTTATTCTCTGTCTCATGATAGTGAAAATTATTTTCTTTTAGCTTGGATGGATGGTGACCTAATTTTTTATTTAGCAGCATAAATGTTGAACAGCAAGAATATAGGCAAATAGCATTCATCACATGAGTTCGGCTCGATATACTTGAAAATGGCCCTAGGGAATATGGAATACGGCTCGCAATCACTTATGTAATATTTCTGGAGTTTGAGAAGTATTTTTTTTTCGGAATTCGGTTTCTGTCAAAAATAACGTTTCTTCCAGTTTCAGTTTTGACTCGGTTCCGGTTTGACCAATGAACAGTAAGGCAGATATTAGAATGGAATTTGATGATAAAATAAGAATTTAGTAAACAAAGATTGATTGGAGGTTGGAGGAATATGTCTCTCTTCCTTTTGTTATCCCCATCAGCCTTGTTTGTCCACTCAAACGCAGACCGCCACACCTAAGCCCAGCCCACACTAAACCTTCGTCAGTAATTAACCAATCTATATTCAATGGGGATGTCCTGTCTGCTTAATCCAAGGCGCTCTCCCAAAACAAAGGGACGCTTTAGCGCTTGGAGTAGTAAAAGTTGAGGAATACTTGTCCGAGAGAAATGTTTCTTCATCGTCACATAAAGTTATGATACTCTTTTCGCTACGGTTAAGAAAGTAAGAAAAGAGAAATAAGAAAATTTCTCATTTTCTCTTTTACTTGTAGCAGTAGTTTCAGCCCGGAATTGATGATGAAGGATGCAAAATGATGCAGGTTGGGAATCCTTAAAAGATAGGAGACTAGAAGCTAGATTGCGATTGCTTGATACATTTAGGGAAAGTACATTTGCGGAAGATATAGTAGATATTATGAGACCCCCCTGCTACCTTGGACGATCCGACAATGAGCGCAAAATAAGAGAAATAGATGCTAGGACGAGTCGATTTAAGAATTCATTCTTTCCGCTAACTATACATGATAATAATAGGCTAAAAAAATAGTCCGAACGCCCGGTGTTTTCACCCCCTGCCACACGCCGTAAGGCGGCTTGCAGGGTATTTATGTGGATGTAGATGTAGATGAATTCTAAATAAGTTCATACGCGTTGTACAAGGATAAAAGAAATGATACATGGTATCATGGTACAAGGAAGGATAATGACATAAAAATAAAAGAAAGCGTATAATTTTGTATAATTTATTCCACCCATTCTCGAAAGTTTCGTTTTATCTTTCGTAATAAGAATATGCCAGATTAACAGTTATAGATAATGCTTATCGCAGAAATTGTTATTCAATTAATAGAAGATTGAATGGCTGGATATAAAACAAGCAAAATCAGCGACTTAAAAAATCTTTAATGTATCCATTCGACAGTTAATGCTGTGATAAATGTAATGTTCTGAAATTCATAAAACAGAATATGGAAAACATTCGCTCATAATCCAAATTACACAAATGAAGGATCCTTCGTGCTTTGTGAAAATGACAGATATTGGAACGACGGGCCGAAGATACGAGAAACATAAATTTTCTAGGAAAATGGATTCACGCAAAACGTGATTCTGTTTTATCTGCAAGGAACGCATTTGATAATTTCCCCGAGGCGAAGAAGAAATTTTATTTGTTCGATTGTCACTTGTTTTAGAGCGGCGGCGTTATCGATCCCTCTGATTTAGTTGCATAAAAGAGAGCAAAACGGAATTCGGGCGCATTTATGTCTGTGGATACGCTTCCCCGAGTTGTATTTTTAGTTATTCCCCGTCTGATAACAGACGAGTGAAAAATACGAAAGAAAAGCCAGCTCAAATGGCAGGAAAAAAGTGAAAAACGTTTCGGTTTGCGCGCGTTTGGAAGGGGGCGTTGCCATGGGAACCAAAATGATTCCCCATTATTAGTGCATTATACATGAATTTGATCTCATCCACCTTTTGAAAGGAATAACGAACCAGAGATAAAAACAGAATAAATCCCAGCGAACCGCAATTATGATATATAATAGCTCTGAGTGGAATCGGTAATGCATATTTGTTCGAATTTAATCAGAATGGATATATTCAATCGTATTATGAACAAAAGAAATAGGAATCAAAACGTATATGCACAGAGGGAAACAAAATAAGATATAGGATACAAGGAAAGAATACAGTTCTTTAAGCTGTAATATTTAATAATTAGAAGAAAGGGAAACAGATGTACTGTTGTGCACGCCTTCAACTTTACCTTCGTTGTTACGTACCACATACTAGGTATCTATATTACATTCATCTCATTCGTAAATGCTTATGCAATTAAAGTCGTTTTAGTTGTAAATTAACTTCGTAATTAGACACCAGAACGATTGCTAGAAGCATTTTCTTACTAAACGATCTTCTTTGGTTCATTAAAAATTAAGTTAACGCGTTCTTTTTCCGGTTTATTTATGCTGCTCAAGAGCGTTCACTTTTATGTTGAATGGGAAAGAGCAAATGGTTGGGCCTTATCTCGAATATGTTAAAAAGAATAGCTCTGCCTCATTGGCAATTGTGTTTTAGTGTTACACAGTCACAGTTACTGAGATACTTTAGTATTATTAATAATGAAATGAATTCTTTGGAGTTTTGGAGGAAATATCGAGGGCTGAGTTGAGAAGAGAAGATTTACGGCTAATGTTTCACTGAAAATTATAATTTCCGTCTGTTATTTTTTGAATAGAGTAGCAGTATATAAATCACACATTTATTTTTTTTTGCGGTCGCACAATGATTACACAATATATATGTTCCTTCAAAGCAGACTAAACGTGGCATCAAGATTTGGTAGATTTGGAAACATTTTTACCCGTTGCACGGCATCATTTGTATGGGTAAAACATGTGACACTCGAGAGATTAACCAAAGAGATAGACAGGAGTGTAGTAATGAAGGATGGCGAAGAAGTGGTGGGAATATTTTATGGCGTGATCCTATTGCCAAACACTCTCATAACATGTATCAATTTAGGAAGCGATAAGTCATGAAATTCCAGTGCGATTGCTCCGAATAAATCAAGGGAAGAATATTTCGCTTAAAGGTAAAAAAAACTATGAAGAATTTATAATTCTGCCACTTAGAAATGGACAAAACAACAAGGGTCTGAAGGTTCTAAACGAAATTTAAATTTGCAATGCGCATTGCGCATGCCAAAATGCACAACGATGGGTGCCCGAGTGCGTGCATAAGATTAAACAATTTTAAATCGAATTCTCTCTTAAAAAGAAAAGACTGAAATTTTAACCGTAGCAAACAAAAACTTTGTACCCAATAACTACCAACTTACATTCATATATTAACAAAAAATAAGGAAAATACCGCTGATAGTAATACAGAGAGCATTTCTTTCTCTTTAACACGGCCAATACTCAAACCAACATTTGGAGTCGGTTAACACCATTCTGTCAAATTAACAACCGTGACTTCCAATGTGGACTGGCAATCTATGAAGGAAATGTATAGATTCGCATTGTGTCAACCATCAAAGGATGAGCTGGTCAATGATTTTTAACACACATTGCCATCCCTCATAAAGTCTGCCACGACATTTCATTTCAAACAAAAATGAAGAAATTGAGTAAATTGTGAAAAAATAGAGACGCCGATCAAAACCATGATTGAGAATAGTTTGAAATACTTCTGGAAACGTGATAATTGCCTTATAATGCCTTCTGCTGAGAATCATAAACCAAATCAGTCTTATTATCCGAGATCCACGAAAGAGCCGAAAGTGAAAAGGAATTAAGTAATCGAGGCTCGAGCCACTATCTCTTATTGAGAAGGCCGTTTCTCCAAACATTTGAGGTCCGACGGCAATCTCTCCTACATTTTGATTCGTATATTTTATTAAATAAATGAAAACTTGGAACAGTTAAAAATATAATCTTTAACAAAACAGAGAATAGAGCATTTTGGTGCTTTTTAATTTCCTTTTATCACGAAACGTTTTTACTAAGCGTTTTCCTTCGCTTATCTATTGGGCAAAGAGATTAGTACTCACCTATATGTAAATAATAAGCTATGCTCCAGCATTTATTCCTAGCAGAATCAATTCCTCCAACTTACCTGGAAAAGAAAAGATACAGTTAATATTTGTAATCAGAGGGAACAATAATAGCATTCAATATATTATTAATTCGTTCAAAGAATTTTCAAATACAGAAAGGGCCCTCACTTTTGAAATAAAAAAAATTATAAATGAATATCATCTGAATCAAAAGCATTAAAAATTTGAAAACAACGCGGAGTAAAGAGAGTGTGCATTGAAGGTGTAAAATGGGCTAGCGAGGATGAATTCGATCTTATTTGAGAAAACCTACAATATATATTTCAATATTTCAATGTTTCGCTGTTCCCTTAAGTTCACCACTCTAATTCCACTGCGATATCAACAGAATAGAGTTAGTTGGTTTTAAATTAGGGAAAAACATTTTTCAATCACGTAATTTAGACATCCTAATAGTGTACTTTATTTATTTATTTATAGATATCACTGCAAGTATGATCATGACCTGGTGGCAGTGGGTACNCTACAAAATGAATACGGTGTAAAGCCTATTATACTTTTAAAGGAACTCCTAACGTCCACACTTTCCCATAAAAGGCATTTCGAGGACGGTATCTGTTAATCCGCGTCGAAACTCGCAGCATATCAAATTCAACCAGAAGACAATAGAGAGCAAAGTGGTATTGTACACAGCGAAACAAATGAAAGCAGCTGATAAGGGTATTAGAGCAGGAATCGTACATCTATATTTCAGAAAAGCATTCCACTCAGTGTCCCAAGTTAAACTGATATCAAATTTGGTGGCTTAAGCATTTGCCAGCTGTTAAAGACGACGTTCTTTCATTGTTGTTACCTAAGTAAGAAGACATGTGGAAAAATTCCACCGTCAATTCTTACCACAAAAATCTCACGAACTCAATTTTATCGGATGAAAACCCATTTTCATTTCAAACTGCTACTATATCCAATATGAGAACAACATCTAGTGAAAATTTGGAATTGATTCGATTGTTGTGAATTTGCAAAAACTCATACATCAGAAGGTATCAAGGGTATCGAACATGTTTTTCACAAATTCATTGCACGGAATTTTTCAATGACTAATCCTCATCGATTATGATGGAAGTATGAAAATCACCTAAGGGATTAACGGTGAAGATGGCTTTTAATTAATTGCGTGACAGGACAATTGCGTTTCGGGAGTTTGCGACCCTAATAATCTACTCTCCTTGCATAATGAATGGAATTTCCTTTTTCACGTTTTGATTACCTTTTCGCCTTTCGCAGTTAAAAACCGCTCTAACTGCGTTTATAATTCGATGAAAACAGAGTTTACAATACAGATTACTATCAGTGTTACTTAGGTATTTTCTAGCAGAATATGTTTCCTTTTAATCGAATTGAGTTGAGAATATTAACGTCATATCCAACTTATAAAGGATTCAGCCTCAAAGGGGTTTCGTATTACTTCCAATGCCACCAAAATATTATATTTAATTACAAAAATAGTGCATAAACATTAAATTTAGAAAAATAAAACACTACACCACATTACGCATATTGATTTACTTTTCAAGTGCAAATTTCATTTCATATGTCCTTTTATGGCTTCAAAGCTATCAGATACACAAACAAACATTCACCAGAAACACAAATATTCTGGTCCATTGATATCCGGGCCTAAGCTACCCTAATACGAATTAACATAAATAGTAAAGCAAATAAATGATTGAAAAACTCATGGTAGAATTTAGAGAAATAAGTGAAAGAGAAATATAGAGTGCCCCTTAATACCATCAAAATTCGAAGGAGATATTGTTCTGTTGTGGTAGTTTAATTAAATAGAGCAACCGTGCGGTAAGTGGGAGATCTGAATTCGTGTCCTGGTTACGGCACACTTTTTCTATAATTTCTGTCTCGAGATTTTTAAAGATAAATTGAACATTGAAGTTTTTCCTCGAACAGTATTACGAAAGAATTATTCTTCCCTCCACGCCCTAACGTCTTCGATCCAAACACTCCTTCATTACGTGCCTTTATTAATTTATTTACAGATATCACTACAAGTAGGTGCATGACCTGGTGGCAGTGGGTACTATTTTGAATGATGTACATTACATACTTAAAATTTTATGAAATAAGAATGAGAGGAACATTTGTATAACATCTGCTTGGCATTTGCCATTAAAGGGGGGGGGGGGAAATCTCCCTTAGGCAGTAGTCACAATACTTAATCAGGTACATGAAGACAATGCATACATAACTAATTTCAGCAAGGATCGCTAATGCAAAAAAACACTTGTCCTTCAACAGAAATTTTCATACAACCCCTTGCCCTAAAACGTAGTATACTTTAAAATTGACCTTTTTTAATCATCTAATTCTCACCATTCCACTATACCGATCACATTTTTCCAAGTAAGATCTTTACACTAATACCAATCCACGATGAAAAAGGAAATGACAAAAAATATATATCATGTATACATCGCATTATATTATTATAATATCATCTTACACCTTCGTCTAAATTCCTAACTTGTCTTCGGTAAGGGAATGGAATATGTTACCTCTTCAGGTAACATATTCCATTCCTTAACCCCTCTGTTTAGAAACGAGTATTTAACCTTACCCGTCCTTTGTTTTCTTAATTTTAACTTTTCATTATGATCGCCACGCGCAACATCATTCGTTTTTCCCAATCTGTAACTTAGCTCCTTTTATGCTTCGCAAGCGTTTTTTACTTGAAAAATTCCTACTAACCTATTGGCTTTCCCCCTTTTCTTCTAACGTACACGCAAGACGACCCTCTCGTACTATCCGAGTTTCCGATTATCCGAGGGGCCCCGACCCACATCCACTCGGATAATCGAGAAACTACTTTACTGTTTAAGTTTAAGTCAGGACTTATGACATGTTATAGATGTATGTGTCTATATATTGTTCACTCTTGAAATGATGTATTTAGGTGGTGTACTAATGGGTAGACAATAAAGGGTAAACTACTAAATTTAGTGGGTCTATAAGTATTTGCGTATATCTATAAGTATTTATGTATGCATGTTTGTACTCACAAACAGTTGTCAGCAGTTGGTTAATAGTTACATAGGATGCCAACAGATTTAAGATAGCGCAAAAGTAAATTGTTCTGTCAAATATAATACTTTAATACCTTAGAATAAACTACTCATATACCGAATCTAACTTCGTCATTTCAGCAGTTTCATTCAACTCACAGAGCTCTTTAAGTTGTTTTTATTCTCATTTAAAACCATTCATTGCGCATCCCTGAATCTCGATTCACGAGGACGCCCTCCCTTTAAGCCGGCCCTTGCCACGGATGACTTGGGAAGAGAAAATGAAGAAGAAAAAAGTGGCTCCCTAAAGGGCTGAAGTTTAATTAAGTGCATCCCCTTAGGAGCAGTGAAACTCGCCTTTCTTTTATTTACGGACGAGTATCGTCCTATTAAGAGAGATGCACTTCCTCTCCGTTATTGTTATTTTGCGGAGAAAATGAACGAATTGTTCGCTTTGGGGAAGCGAAATGAATGGAGGCGAGGAAAGGAGTATCCTAGGGATAAATAATAAAATGTCGCAACTGCAGATTATAACTTCTAGGCAATAAATGAAAGCCATGAAACTGGAATAATAGTGACGCCATGTGAATGCTTGGATAAGTTACAAATATTAAATAAGCAAATTGGATGGAATACAGATCGTAGAATAGACTTTTTCTAAAAAGTCCCGCTTTTAAAATTTTTAACTTAAATTAAACGAATGTGTGAATAAAAAAAAATACATACGCTCCAGGTGTTCTGCCTAACATCGTGGAGCACCATCCAAAAAATAACGAAACGTAATTCGTATTTTCCACAAATAGATTTCTACACAACCTAACCTTACGAGCATACGAACGATTTTCGCTACAAGATCCCTCCCCTCTACTTTCCTTGCCGTCTAAACTGCACACCCATCTATAAATTCCCTCATTTCCCGATTTACTGCACCTGAGGATGACCGTATTAGTCGTAACCGGTCATGTTTAAATAAATCTGTGGAAAATACGAAGTACTTCTCGGAATTATATTTTTTTAGTCCATTTTATGATAGCAATATTTTTATTTTGTAATAACCAGTTTATAGTATTCTTTGCTTACATTAAAAGTATAGGTTCTCTCTTTCTTCTAAGCTTCTTTAAATGCATTACACATTAAAACGTTGGAATGCAAAATAAAATGTAGAATTAAACAACTGTGAGCGAGGATTTAAGTTTTGCAATACCTCAAGTCCGGTTCAGTTCAGAAGGGAAATCGGCTGTGGAAGAGTAGACAGAGGAGTACTTAAGATTGGGGGTTGCGATATGGTACTTTGAAGAGTGCGAACTTCTTCAAGAATACACCCACTACGCATGTGACGTAATCTTTCGCGGCAGCTTAGCAAATATAGAGTCTTAATGAGGTCAAAATAAATTGAAGAGAACTCTCAATGATAAGCAGATTTGACAATGGCGATAGGAATGGGACTCGAACCCAGGACTCCCACTTCTCAGGCTAACCAATTAACTACCATGAAGACGCAGGTACACACCTCAATTTGAAAAGACCAACACTTTCCCTTATACCCAAAGAGAATATTGATTCATTTTTCGTGAAATCCTTATATATCGGAGATTATTAAAAACAAAGATATAATGACCATTCATCTTCACCCTTCTTCATAATAGAGTAATTATCGAAAAGAACGTCACACATCGTGCCGGCTTTTCAAGGGTCGTTCAAACATAAAGATGTCGTTTGCGAAGAATGTTTTACGTACTTTCAGTAAAGCATTTCCTGATTACTTTTTCAAAAGGTCTACGTACAGCCATGTGCGCATTCAACTTAGATGAAAGCAGTTCCGGGTTCGATTCCTGGTGGGGACTCATGGGCCAAATGACCTTAGCTGTCAAAGCACTTTTGAAATTACTACTACTCTTTAAAAGGAGCAACATTTTTGCAGATGTCTTTGAACTTTAGAGGAAAATGAAAGAAACATCATTTAACGAATAAACAAACAGTGCATAGGCAATATCGATGAAATTATTTTGTAGCGAAAACTAAAATATTTTCGGCAAAATTATTCCGGCGGAGAACGTGAAAGACATCTCGATGTGGTTTCATTGAAAAGGATTCGTTTCCGTGTCTTCATTAAGGCCTCCTATGCAAAAGAGCTGATTTTTTATTTGTCGCTCACCGACCCTCCTACGTTGACCTAGAATCCCTTTGACAAATCCTTAACGAGTAGTGCATCAAAAGGTTGGTTTTTCTGTCCTTCTAACGCGTCTTGAAAATCCCTCGATGAAACCGTGGCTGCTTGCTTTGCTTTTACTTCACTGCGAAAAGAGAAACGCTTAAAAAACATTTCAATTACTTAATAGCTGGTAGGCTATCTGTGCTTTCCAAGGGTCAAAGTGCGTTCTCGAAGGTTCAAATTAAGTCCATGTAATTAAAGAGCCTGCCTTTATATAATGTCAGTAATACTACTATGTTACCTCAATCGTGTGTTTATCTCTGTACAAACAAAGTCTTGTTGGCACTAAAGCGTATTCTTGAACCACAGTGAACATATATATGTTCACTGTGGTTCAAGAATACGCTTTAGTGCCAACAAGACTTTGTTTGTACAGAGATAAACACACGATTGAGGTAACATAGTAGTATTACTGACATTATATAAAGGCAGGCTCTTTAATTACATGGACTTAATTTGAACCTTCGAGAACGCACTTTGACCCTTGGAAAGCACAGNTCGATCGCTCCATTTAATTTCACTATTCTAGCATTTGGCAAGTATAACTTAATATAAATCGGTACAAAATCGCATATTTATAACCGATTAATTGACTCTATTTACCAAACAAATGCCCAGTATTTTCAGGAATTCTTCACGTAAAGATACAAAACATTGACTGTGCATTGCAGGGAATTTAAAGCCTTGCAAGAATTGCATTAATTCATTTGAAGCCCTTGGTGAATCGATCTGTTTAAGTAGAATAAATTCTTATGACAAAACCAAACACTAAAGAGAGGAAACTGTTACTCGAGAAGAATCGATTAAGAAATGATAGATATGAAAGATATCTGAAAATGTCTTACAACTAGTCAAGAAATACCACAGAATTGAGAAGTATAAGATAATAGTCCTCGGTTGGTGAGCGATTTCGAAATACATTTAACACTTGGTTCCGTTGTATTTCTATATATGTAGTAGTATTTAGCCCTTACAGCTGGTGCTTGTATAGCGCAAGTTCCATGTGAGATATTTTTCTTTGAGTAAATCGTTTCTCAGTAACTTTAATGCAAAACTATTATGAATTTTAACTGAAAAATGTGTTGAATTTCCATTTTATACTTGTATATTCCTCTTCTAAGCTTTTACAATCCCTAATCTCCAACTATTACGAGTAATAGGCATGTGGGTTTTTCACACACGCCTCCTTGTAGTTGTGACTTATTCTTAAATTATAATCGTATATAATTATATCATTTAAATTCATATTCATAAATTATAATTTCATTGTGCTACCTAATTAATATTTATACGTGCAGCATATTATGTTATATTGCGCTGATTGTTAGACCAACTTTTTTTTTAAGTAAAATCTAACTCTGAATACCTTTTCCTAAGATACGCTATCTTCAAATCCTCAAATTACAACTACAAATCCTCCAACAAAGGAACAAGGAAAAGTCGATCTTTTACAAAAGTACACAATAAATACGATAAATAATGCGTTTGCTAAAAGTTCAAGTTTTCATTTCTCCTTGCTGGATTCCTACCACAAATTCACTGTCCAAGCAGTTAATTCTTTAATTTCTCCTTTTTCCTCTCTTTAAAGTTCTTTTCAGGGATTTATAAACACTGGCGTTTACTAAAATAAAACATAAAATATTCCAGTCATAATCTCGTCAGAAGAGAGACGATTTTCATTTATTTAGATACCATTCAATCCGACTTATTCTTTCCCAGAGTCTTTCAAATAAACATTTCACCGGCAATCGTCAGAAATTAATCACAATAAAATGGTAATCAAGCGATACAAGAATCTCTCTTCTCTCCTTAAAAACGGTGGCGAAGAATTATTCCTCTCGTGAGAGTATTTCCGTACATTTTTTAAAAGGATCTACTTCCCAGCAGTGTGTGCGTGTGGGCACTATCCCATCATGCACTATTCTCTCTTGACTTAATGAATGGAAGGGACCACTGGGAATAAGAGGGAGAAAAGGCGTCGGAAAGAAGCGAGGAATGGAGTGAGCAGAGAGAATGGCTCGTTGTTTTCAATGGATATCTCACGGCCAACAGGACGCTGACGTGGTATAGACACATTCACAATTCGCTGCCTCACCTCTTCCTCTCTCTAATTCATCTCACCTTGTTTACTAATAAAGAATTTGAGGTCTACAATGAGATAGAAAATTTCCAAATCGTTCACTTTAAGTACTTATTAGAGAAATAGGAATAAATAGTCAGTAATTTCCATAGATTAGAGCTTGAACATATTAGATTCATTAAATACTCAGAACGATTAAGTCGGTTAAACATGTTCCATTGAGCTTATTATTTAAATATATTATCTTCATTGTGAATTACTATTCAACAAAATATAAACCTAAAAATATCAAACCATAACATGGAAAAGATATTTAAATAAGATTTAACACCTCAACTTATTACAATCATCATTGGAAACAGAATTTAGAGGTTATGGTGCCAATAATTTTCAATGAGTTAACTAAGAATTTAGTAGTTTGATTGAAAAAAAATCTGCCGTTAAAAGAGAAATTAAGAACGGATTCTTTTTATAATTTATTATTACTTTAATGTATAATAAGATTCAACCTTAGCTGTCAAAGCACTTTTGAAATTACTACTACTCTTTAAAAGGAGCAACATTTAAATGAATATCATCTGAATCAAAAGCATTAAAAATTTGAAAACAACGCGGAGTAAAGAGAGTGTGCATTGAAGGTGTAAAATGGGCTAGCGAGGATGAATTCGATCTTATTTGAGAAAACCTACAATATATATTTCAATATTTCAATGTNGTATAATTGTTATTGTATTGTAATTTGAATAATTCTGTGCAATTACTTGTCTGCTGGTGACTTTGCACCTCCTGACGACATTGGCTCAGGGAGACCTTAGCGCTGTCTTTTGTTTCAATTGTATCTTAAGTACTTACTATGTTAAATAAACATTGCTTCTATTAAAGAAAAATAAATTAAGGCGAAATCAAACCTGCATCAGCTTTTCCACTTCGATAATTCTTTTCGAGTTTCAAGCGACTCCGGAAGTTTTTATTCATTCATTGTGTAATAATAGTTTATACAAATTTTCATATTTTTTACATGCAAATCGTATGGAAAATAAAGTTTTTCCCATTCATTCATCATTAATAAATCACCAATAAATTTCTTGAGGCTACTTTACTTAATTAAACATATCTGTCCAATATCTGATTGATAGCTACCATGTTTTTATTCCAAAATCCAATATTGCATAATATATTTAAAAGGTGTTAATCCCTCTAATATCCAACGCTTAAAAGTTACACAAGTCATTAGAGTAATGTTGCGTGCCACGAGACACGATAGGAGTCTCCCACTACGACTCTATGCATATTGAATATTCTGTTACCTAAGCGTATCTTTGTTTACAATTAAAAAAAAGTTTTTACAATCTTTCGGCTTACAGAAATCGGCCGTAAATAAATATTGCGTGGAAAATACGAAATTCACTGTCTCATTTATTAAAATGGCGTTCCACCAAGTACGGTCAGATCATATTGGTTTTAAACGGATTAGCTTTCGGATTAATTCTAACGGACTGTATCATAATGGATATTTAAGCCTTAATTGGTTGCTAAAAGTATGGCTAACTCAACTGAGAGGTTCAAACATCAATCTTATGGCCAATTGCAATGCATTCTGGATGTAAACAAGCAAAATGGCGGATCTCTGAAAAGCTCTTTTTATTTGTAAGTAATATTTTTATGATTCATTCTTTGCCGCTAACTAGTATTGACTTTTAACTATAAGTTAGTTGACTATCAGGTTATATTATACATTATACTACTTGGCCATAAAAGGCGCACCGTGCATAATGAACGAGGAAACGTTTACATAGCAAACATGATTGTTAAATCTAATTTACGAATGAATCTCTCTAAACTATTGCACTATACCTTACATTGATAGCTGCTTCCTCATTAGGC
The DNA here is from genome assembly GCA_000376725.2 of Ladona fulva. NCBI lineage: Eukaryota > Metazoa > Arthropoda > Insecta > Odonata > Libellulidae > Ladona > Ladona fulva. The sequence continues at coordinate 1,007,449 of KZ312453.1, read as the reverse complement.
ATTAAAGTTAATCTTAGCGTTAAAATTTACTTTTATAAGTATATATTTATATATATATAAGAATACGCTGCCACCAGTCTTAGATTCCACCCTTTTTGTTAAGTAAACCCGAGTTAAATAACGTAATTTGTTAATCAGAGTGGCCCGATCATCCACTAAACTACACAAACAAGGAACAACGCTATACGGAACCCAAAGTACAACGAAGTTAATATCTCCATAGATTAAAGAGTATGCAAATTGGAAGCTGAGATACCCGCAGCCAATCTCGACTCTTTAATTAATAGCCACTTCTCGCCAGCGCCTGCGTCTTAAAGACTAAAGGGCAGAATTCTTTTTAACCCCAGTTTACCGCGTCTTCTCTTGCCTCCCTCTCAATTTCCTTGGTTATCACCTCTAATTTTTTTATGTTAATTTTCCACTCCTTCCGGACCCTTCCAGGGTTTTTCTGACCCCTATCTTGCCATCTCCCCTCATGTCCTCCCCCGGTATTCCCATATTCCCTTTCCAAATTTCCTTCACCTCCGCTTTTTATTTTAAGGAATAAAGTTCCTTTCCATCTCAAGCCCCCCTCTGTCAGAGGAACGTTCTCTCTCTTCGTCTTGCGCGAGCAGATTTCCCTTTGAGTATTTGCCTCTTGTAAGGAATGCTCAAGAACATTCGGGCTCACAATCCTGGCGATTAACCGTATTCCGCAAGTAAAATTAACAGATAAATTGTATACCATTCGTTTTGTAATTCCAAGCACATTAAATTGAATAGTAATGATTGCTGTAGATGGTTGTACCTCTGCCTTTTTAATTTGATTTTCATTTATGCTTACCTTTATTATTTAAAAATTATAGAATAAGAGTTCCACTTCTTATTAAACACAGAAAAACTAAGAAAACGGCTCGTTATATCAGGAAATAGGGACACGTAACTGTTAAGTAAACTCAGAGTACTGATTTCACTTCACAGTTAGGATGAAAAGGGATAAGGCAGAAAAGGGACTGAAGGACGATAAAGCAAAGGGAAGGACAACGATTACTGTCGGATTGATAATAGTATAGACCTGGACTTTGACGCGTTGCCCATAGATGATTCGCTATTATATTGGAACATGTTATACACCGTTTGAAAGAGTATTTATTTATCTTTAAAATGATATACATTAGGAGTCAATATCGATCTCCTGCTTTATGTGAGTTGACGTAAACCAAATCAAAACACGGTAAATTCGCGCATATCCATGACTCGGTCATCTTCACACCTTTGTGGAACAATGACCAGGAGTCACAGAAAAATCAAACATTTAGCAGAAATGTGGTTTATAATTGTGAAGCAAAATCCGCGTTCCTGAGATCCGACTATGATTTATTGACCTTTGTAAGCGTCTGAATTAAAAATCGATCTCCTCCTACAAATTTGATCCTACGCAGTTGAAATTTTTACTACGCGCTATTTAAATAATTTAGAAAAAATAAGCGAGGGCGATTTTTCCTAAATAGGGGGAGAGATATGAGTCGGCCTATATTGATGACGTCGTTCCGGATAGACGACGTTGCCGCTTCCTCGGGACGAGAAAGCGCGCATTTGAACCGTTCTGATAGTGCCTTGGCCTTAGCTGCAACGGAGGCGCCTATTGAAACACAAAATATTTTGGTTCTTTTACTTGTCTTTTCCCTGAGGAATTGCCACAAGAACTGCTCGTGTCTTCCACATTTATATTTACAGTAATATCCCTCAACCTACCTAAGAATGACCTCATTCTTAAGCATCTGAACCAACGAAGAGGATTGTGTCTCCTTAGATTCCCTTTCTCAGAGTAATTTATGAGCTTATAAAATTGTGCCAAGTGATCTATCATTTCAAATACGTCGTAAAATTTGTTTTTTGTTTGATTTAATAAGATTTTAACTCATTTTCAGGTCTGTCGACTCGATTTGAACGCGATTATTAAAAAAGGAATGTTTTCTTAAATAACGGTCTTCTAGAAATACATACATAAAGAGGCATTTAGAATATGTATTATTTCATATCAGAATGAGACCAGGACGAAGAATTCGTTCAAAATCAGCAATAGAATCAGGTACTGCAACAAATATGAAGAACCTTCCAGTTCGGAAGGACAGCGAATGGATCGGAGACGAGAGCGCTACGGATTGTCAAAGAGAGCAGAGGTTGGAAGAAGAGAGATTAAGAAGAGGGAGAGTTATGTGGGTTTGGAGAACAGAAAAGAGGAGAATTAACACTTCCGTAAAAAACGCAGTGGGATATCTTGATGAAGGATACATTTGAAATATTTTCACATACTAAATTTTTTTTCGTAAAAGATACCCAACATTAGTTTTCCTTCCTGACTTAACGCTCAGGAAACACCTACAAGGAAATGATAGCATTAATTATTTTTTATAATGTAACGGTTTTCACGGTAAGATTAAGAGACATCAATTTCAGACTGTCATGTACTCAGCCCGAAGGCCGGTTTGGACCTCATCCCCACTATCATCAACTACGAAGAACTAGGAGAGAGAAATGAGACTTACTAGGCAAGAAGAGGAGTGAGTGAGTAGTCTGCCCTTGTTTTACTCACTGAGCAAGAATGCTATTGGCAGAATAAGCCCACGTAAGTGAAGCACAATAATTCTACAAGTGACATTTTTCGTAGCATTACATAGGGAGAAAACTTAATCAATGCTATTATTCAGAATAACTCATAACTCAGTAGCTTCCATATCATCACAGCCATGAACAAGACTGAGACAAAAGTAAATAAAAGATACATTCTAATCTATCCCTTACCATTTTCCGACAGAATACCCCAACGAAACAAGCGTCAGTTGGAAACCACAAAGAGGGTCGCAGGCGAGGGGACGGAAGTGTAAATAAGGAGCCCTATTCCTTAGGAGGGCCAATGGACGACCCTTAGCATAACCCTTTTTCCTTCCCGTCATGCAATGCGCGCTAAGAGCGCAACGGAATCCAATCGCTCCACAAAGAGCCTCGTAAATAGGTGCGTAGGGGCCATCCGCTCCCTGTTTGCCCTCATCACACAAGCCCACGGGCACTACCTCTCTTATTCAAAGCCACTATTATGCTACACCTTTCCGGCGGAAGCGCTATTGGGATCGGCATTCCTTTCATCTTAGAGCGAACAATCGAAGATGGATAGTGTACATTCCAACGGATTTCACGCCAATTTCGCCTATGATAATCGATGTTATGTACTTGCAGATCTGTTTACTCAACGGAGAGAAACTATTAATATTACTACTCAAAAGTTTCATCCAAAACTGAAAACCGAAAATATGGAGATAATTTGATCTAATTACGAATGAGAAAGGACGGGACTTAAAGAATGGAAGAGAAGGAAAGAATTCAGCTTATTACAGTGAAGAGATGGACATGATTAACACGTGACTCCGTTTCGAAATTGCTGGAGAAATGTGCAAAGAGCATCCTTTTCGGGTATCCTTATAAAAAAGAATTGAACATGTATGCCTTCTCCTTACAATGGTCTAAATATATCTTCGCTCCGATGACTTCATTCGTAAAAACTTCACTCGCTTCAAGAATTATCGTTGGGAATACTGCTTTTAAATTATAAAAATGCTTTTCGTTTCGGTAAAACTGACTTTTCGGAAAATGTTTGCTATAATCATTGAATTTACCCCAACGACGCGCGCGCCCAATTCATAGGTTCTCCATTGCCGTCGTATTAGACGAAACTCTCCTTCCAAACACTTTTTCAGCAGAAGACTTATCGCTGAATATGTGTCGGATCAGTTACTTAATCGCTGGATCGCATTGCGAGAGCGAAAGGGCGGAATAACTTGGTAGAAAGTGAACCAAAGCACGACGGAAATCACATTATTTGCATATGCGGGGAAATTTTTGACGCGCTCAAGCCCGGAAACTGCCGCAGCTAAGCACTGCTTTAAAGTGATTGCGAATAATCTGTTTTAGGCCGTCGGACGCCATTTACAATTCGCTAATGACGTTGACGGAGAGCTGCGACATTGAAAGCGCCGACAACAGATTTCGATGAGGGAAATGCGTTCAGAGAGCTGTTGGGATGAATAAAAGCTCGCACGGGAAGTTTAAACCTACAAAAGTTTAAAGCTTAATACTTACTTTCGTAATTTCAGGCGCTTGGTAATTTAGAGATTCCTCTCGGCAGTATTTTCCAGAGCAAAATAAATGAAATTGTGACGCATTACATAAGTCTAAGTTAACTAATTTGAAATATTTTCTGATTACTAGGTCCATATCTTTCGAAAAATGGTTGGAATGGCAAATGAAATATTAGCAGAAGTTTCCGCGAAATAAGATAATACTTCATGTCTATCTAACAAAAATTTTATTTGTATTTGTTATTATCAGTAGTACTATTTTTAAAAGTTCTTCGATAACTACGGTCATTTCGCATTTAAGGACCCCCAAAGGGAATCGAACCCGAGACTAAAGGCAAACGCGCAGCCCGAGAGCCTTTTATCTGGATTAAATCCTTGTGTTCATTAAGTAGATCGGGCAATACATTTTATGATGAATCTGCGAGGGAAGTTAAAAAAGTTGCGGTATATAAGCTTTTCAACAAAAACAAAAACAAGCGAGATTGTCGCGCAACATTTATGCTAAAACCTGATGTTCAAAATATCGAAAAATTTACGCGGCCAATTGTGAGGCGTAACATATTTAAGGGCGAAAAGGGCGTCCGAAAACTTTTTGAACGCCAAATTAATCAATTATTAAAATTTCAAACAGTTCGAAGATAAAGTGACATTTGTAAGCATATTCACCCGCGTATTAACGTTCAAAGTTGGGTTGGTTGAAGTTTTGAGGCCGACAAACCATATCCTTAACGTCTTCGGGGATCATACTGAAATTTATTTTAAACTCGTAGGTTACACAAGCTTTTTTTGTCATAAAAGTTTTCGCAATACTCTGTCTTGCAATGCAACTTATCAAGCTTTCGCACGCAACCATCATCTACAGGATCCCATTCGCTTGACGTCTACTCTAGACACTCTAGATAAGCCAAAGAAGCATCCTAAGATATACCTCGTGAGTTAGTCCAAGGGTGAGTCCCCTGCCCACTTCCTTCCCTCCCGATGATCCTTGGGGCCGTAGCAAACAAGGGCCGCCCTAACAATGGACGGTGCAAAAGCGTTTGCTCAAAAGGGAATCGATTCTCCCAGGGTGCGACATTACTTGCGACTATCTGATGCTCATCTCTTGCGGTTTACTCATCTGAGGTGAGTTACGTCCAAGGCACTCCTCAAAGGTGAGTCTTTTTCAGCGAGAATAATGAGGTTGGTTTGTGCAACAGTGAAACAATTATTACGTTAACTGGGTATCGCTCTTTGTTAAACGACTCAGACTAAAACGGGTAATTGCATTTTTATGAAAGTAGTTTTAAAATAACTTTTAAGATCGTGTGAACATTTCTATCCATATAAATAAAACTTAAAAAGTAAGCTTGCAAAAATAATCGAAGTGATGGATAGTGAATGAATGAATAAACTCTAGATTGAGGCGAGGTTAGGCCAAGTGTGCCTCTCTTCCACATAACCTCTATTGTAAATTCATAAGTTAAATTCAATAATTAAAGTTAAAAGAAAAAATACAATAGCAACAGAAAAAGATTTAGGCTTGGGGGGAAAGAAGACAAAAAGCCCAGTGTGCTGGAAAACACCCACAGGGTAGGGGGTGAAAAAATCCCGCGAAAACACAGAGTACATATTATAAAAAGAAGACGACAATAAGTAAAGAGAAGATAGTAAGAGAAGGGAGGGCCAACTTGAAGTCTTGAGGGGGAAATCATAGACGTATGCCACATTTTTCAGTTGAATTAACTACTGATTATCAATGAATACCACAAAAACAAATTTAATTAATAAGTGATAATTATATTTCAATAAAATGCTTTCGTTTTTCATATAAATATATGTTTTCATAATCAGCGTAATCAGTAAGTTCATTGGAGGCATTATTTCTTCAAATACTACTTCCATATTTATTCCACAGGAATGCGAACATTAAAACAACTTTTTCACTCGAGTACATTTTAATCAATATATATAAAATACAATCTCCGGTCATAAAATTCGAATCTCTTTATTGTTACTGTACAATCAAATTCAGTGGTCTATAAGTTGAGAAATTATTTGGATGTCGACGAAGTGAAACGGGAAATCAATGAAAAGGCATTAAGGAAGGATAGCGTTGTAAACTCCCCCAGTGATTAGTAATCGATAAGCTGGATTTCCCTTTGATATTGAGTTAAAAATGTGAAGTTGTAGGTGATAATATTTTTATCTTCTGAGAGAACTCAGTCACACAACTGACTACGAATACTAACATATAGGTATAAACAAATTTTCATTTAAACTATCTAACTAGCATGACATTTATCTTCCTAAACAAAGTAAGCTTCTCGAAAAACAAAGAGAATTTAACAAGGCAAGTTCAGTAATTTAGATTACGAGAGATATTTGACATATTTAATATTAAAAAGGTCGGTGAGGCTGTTTTGACAAATGGATCTTATCTGCCTCTTTCTTCATCCGACGAAAATCATTCCGAGCGGAATTACTTTAAGGGCGAAATCAATTTTGTGGAAAAGTGTTTGAGCCAATACATCAAGCGAATCGTAAGGAAGCAACTGCCCCTCAGTTTATTTCCCGTAAAAAGAAACAGCGAAAAAGAAAAGCCTCGAGTTCGTTATTCCGATGTCTCGCTTGATTGATGAAGGCAACCCGAAAAGGAGAAAAACAAGAATGGAAAATAATTCTTCTTTTTCGAGAGTAACACTTGAATTTCAATCGCAGTGCACTCGATTCAGAAAAGGCGGGGAAACACCCGTATATGTGACGCGCACTTGCGTGGGCGAGGCATTTTGCGAAGGAAAAAAGGGCCTTTCTTAGGCCTCTTCGTGAGGAAGAGAAAAGAAGAGAGCAAATTGGAGGGCGGAATCGCTTGGATTTTCAATTTAACGATCCCGTGTTTGTGGAATGGGCAAAGGGGTGGGATTTGAAGGAAAAAAACTAAGAGATGTCCCCCGGGGGAGATTTATGGCCGGCGTCTCAGAAGAGTCCGATCCGAGCGCCTCTGGTGAAGGAGGAGGGAAGGTAAGAGGCATCCAAATATAAACGTGGACAATAGGAAAATATTTGTTTGGGAGAAGAAAAGAAGAATGGGAATTCATCCATGAGAAGGGCCTTCCGCTTAAGGAGACGTTGACATAAAAAAGTCGTAAGTCTAAAGATTTTTAACTTTAAAAGTGGACATTAAAAGAGGGGACAAAAAGTGTTTCTCGGAATGGCGAAAGGCCAAGAGCGATGCTTGCACGCTGCTTTATAAAAGAGATACATTCCTATAAAACGTGCATTCAAAAGAAGCACATTTTTATGGGAAGAAAATGCGTCGTTGTTTTGATGCCAACGTCTGCGATAATAATAGAATTGAGTGTCTGAAATGGAATTGAAAGCGAAAGAAAAGACTTCTGCTGGAAGCCATGGCCATTCCAAGGATGGAAAATGGAACATTTTATAAAAGAAGGCCATTAAACGCTGTGGCGACGATTTTAGGAAGTGTTGTCTCCATGAAACGAGCGCGTCGTTTCAGCTCAAAATATTTCATTCCATACATTTGGATGCGTCATTACTCTGTTCTACTTTAACATCATAACCTGTTGAAATCAGTTGTATTGGGTAATTGTGTTTCGTTGTGAGTATTAATTGTGCTAGTTTTTTCTTTCAATATTTACTGAGTTTCTTTACGTATTTAAAAATTGAAAAACATCAAACCAATCAACCTAACTTAATCAATTAATACCACCAAAAGAATGTTAATTGAGTGGTAGAATACACTTTGATTTCGTTGCTAAAAAAAGGGCTCCTTGATAGCCATGCGGGCAACGCGCTTGACTTCGGTGAAAGCGGTCCCGGGTTCGATTCCCGGAGAGAGCCTACGTACGAAATGACTAAAGCAGTCGAAGCACTTAAAACAATACTTGTACTCGAAAATAAAATACTATTTATTGCACACAGCTTGAGGTATAACTCATCAGTAGATTGCAAGAGCATATTTTGATCATTCAGGTCTATTTTATTTCGAATATATTATGCACCTGTGTTCGAATAAATGCGGCATAAATAAAGTTCCGAGGATATTCCAAAAAGATGAAACGAAAATGTGTTTATCTTCATTTCTCTAATTAGAGAAGAACCCCTCCCAAATTACTTTCCGCATACTTAAACGATAAGCACTACCAGCATTTATTCTTCCAGAAGGTAACTACAGAGTAAATTACATACTCCTTATTACATAATACAGTCGTTAAGTGACATGGATGGTATTACTTCGAATACTATCATACTGACTTAAAATTCAATCGCATACGAAGGAACGAAGGAATAACTGAAGCCATGATTTTACAAGTAAAGAGAGGAAGGATACATCTACATTGATACCATATAAGCCGCTTTTCGGCGAGTGGCAGGGGGTGTAAAAAAACAGCGTTCTAGTTGCCTCTTTAGTTATTGTATCCACGTATCGTTCGCAGAAAGAATGAGTCCCAAAAACGATTTGTTCTCGCGTCTATTTCTCTTTTTTTACTCTTAACGTCGGATCGGCCAAAGTAGCAGAAGGGGGTCGCATAATACCGATTACTAATTCTTTGCACTTTTTCAAGATAGAAGTTATTGAGTAATATAAAGGAAGGAAATAGCTGTAAATAAACGAAAGAATGGGTGTTAAGTTGCGAATTTGAGTCACTTGAGCCCTCCGAAAGAAGATTTATGAACTTCATAGCTTTACATTCGTTGCAAGAATGCATGAGCAAGAACTCTTCCTGAAGCTGGTGCTTTACGCGCGTTTCTCGAATAATACACTTGAGGAGAAAGGAGTGATCGAGGGAGGGCGGCTTGCGGTGGGAGAACAGTCGGATTCCAAGAGGCCAACAGTCTAACGTATTGATTGCTGTCTTCGAAAGCAGCTAACAGTGGTCAAGTGAGAGATGTCCTCAGAAGCCGTATATGCTTATCGGTGCGCAGTATTTGCTCAGAGAAATAGAGTAATTATAATTAGATGTAATCAGTTAATAACTAATTTTCATTGTTAATTGATTACAAAGATCAAGGAAAGGTTTGAATACTTTGCAGTACAAAGTCCTGCGGCTGATCCCAAAGGATCAGTCCCGGTAATGCCGCTATTTTTCACACTTGTTATTCCTTTGTTAATTGATTACTTTGGAATTAATGGAAAACTAGAGAATTTTATATCTGTTGTGTTTGCTTTTGCTTTGCTGTGTCCGTCTTGTGATATTCCTTCAATCAGGCCTGAATTGTTTGTTGTGATATATGAGTCATTACATTATGACTGTATTCTAATTATTTTATATATGTATACTTTCTTTTGTCAGTGTAATTTTACGGTTTTTCTCATTGTCAGTGAAATCAGGGATTTAATGCGTAGTAACGGAAAGCTTTATCACATTGGCGTTATTCCATTTCTCGTCATACCGATCTTAATGGACTGCATGTCCTATTATTCATCAATGAAAGAAATATGAAAAAGGAATGTATTTAAATGGCGCCTACAGACAAGCTACTTTGCATCTCCGGGGGAACAAAAGCGAATAAGAATTGTAAAACATATGTTACGGTGAAATGTTAACATTTTCTCCCTATATTATTATTTTGTAAAAATAGTACTTCTCTATTAAAAATTAGTTTAATATCTATGTTGTATAAATAAAATATTTTATTAATTGGATTAAATAAATCTTCACTCTCGAAAAAGTACCAAGTATAAATCCATTAACTTCCGATGGATACTGAAACAAATTTCTATGTATACTTCTATGTATTTCTTCAGTGTCTTTATATGTATTCTTTGGGTTCTATGGGTTAGATGAAAGAGTGGACTTAATAGTCCCCATCTAGCCCGCAACAAAGTTATGTCTAATCTAACCTGATTTCTTTCATAATGATGATGGTATTATTATTATTAGAGAACCAAACTTTGGCCTGTTGATTGGAGCAATGACTGCCTTTTTCCAAAGGAATAGAAGACTGCGTATGACGGCAAGTGTTTGGTCAATGGTCTTGGCTACTTGTTTATTTTCCGTACAAATATGAATTGAGAAAGCTGACTATATTACGTCATAAGATATCCATGAAAACTTATATGAATTTTAATCACAGCAAAAAATGTATAGAGAGAAATGTAAATTCCTTAGGATGCATTTAAAGAATTTGCTTAAGGTTCTCAACTAAGGTGGGTTATTATAACGTATACATAATATCTGTCTTCTATCTCACAATAAAACCTCAAAACTAACTACAGAGTTACTACAGATAGTTTCTTGCTAAATACAATTTCGATAATGACTAAGTTAGCACTACTAATATATAGATTCATTAACTATGACAAAGGTTGACTTTGACATTCTTTTTACGAGGAGAAGTAAAAAATATCAAGTATGGCAACAAATTGAGATATGAGAAAAATAACAGTTTCGATTCATCATTCGAAAGAAAGAGGCGGTCAATTCCTCTTCGTATACATCGATCCTGATTCGGTCAACGGAGGAGAGGATGAAATGGAGCTGCGGACGAAGAAGGGAGAAAAGAGAGAACGAAGAGCGGAAGGGAAAGCGATTGGCTCCAGATGGAGGAAAGACACCAGACGATCGATTTTCTCATTTTTGTCAATTTAATAAACGTATTGAATGATGCAAAATTTTGTGGACGGATATTATTCCATTCTTCGATTTCGGAATAATGAGATATTTCCTCAATTATGGAAAATAGGAAGTAATTAATTTTTTCCAAATTTCATCCTCGTTTTTATCGAATGTGAATATATTAAACCAGAAAATGACAGTTCTTTTTGTCTTCGCTTTGGTTTAAGGAAAATAGTAGCAGTCGTTGAAGAGTAAATGTAATAAAACCTCTCGAACTTTATTGGCCAAGAAATCTATTGTAAACATTTCCTTTATATTTGATAATGAAGATGAAGGCGAGTTTCCTGCGATACGGCGATAGAGGGAGAACAGGAAGGAAACAGAGGGTCAAAGGGAATGGAAAACTTCGGCAAAAGTGGGAAATGACCAAAACCATGCGGAATATTTTAGTACCAAAACATTGGAGGTGGCAGTTTCAAACTTAGGGCATAAGAGCGTATGAATGAGTAATGGGGTCAAAGTGAAAAAGAGGAAATACTTTCGACTAAGATGTACAAAAGATGAGGAATATCACAAATCTGAGCCGGTATGCATTTATGATCTTCAACTTGCTCATACACCCGGTGTATGAAACGGTCAACCTATGATGAACTGTTTTAATGAAATATTCTCAGAAGAATATGTATTCTTTAAATGAGTACATCCTCTTTTAAAGGCGCTGAAATATGTTAACTGGCGAATTTTAACGAAGGGAATGAAATTAAAAATTTATCTTTACCAGATTATTTTAAATTGCTAAAATAAAGATTTCGAATAATCCCAAGGAAGAATGGACTTGAAAAAAGTCTGACGGGACCGGGAATCGAACCCGGGTCTCCCAATTGCCGCTCGGTGCTCTGTCCGTTGAGCTATCCCGGCAGAACATTTCTCCAAGCCATTCGGGAGACTTTTGTACGCAAGGACCTTGCGAGTTCGTCCGCATGGCGGCATCGTTCGCAGTCACGGCTTCATTGAAGCACCGGCCACACAAAGTGATGGAAAGGAAAACCCCCTTCATGTTGGAAACAAAGGAAAACGGGTAAGGGTGACTTTGCGCAAGATGGTGCGCACCACCGGCAATTGGGAGACCCGGGTTCGATTCCCGGTCCCGTCAGACTTTTTTCAAGTCCATTCTTCCTTGGGATTTTCCTGGGTGCGCACCATCTTGCGCAAAGTCACCCTTACCCGTTTTCCTTTATTTCGAATAATCATATTCGAATAAAAACGTAAAATTTTAAGGAATATAACAGAGTTATCCTAATATAAATAGTTTTTAAGTCATCGATAATAGTTATCGGTGGCATAGCTAAAACTCACCGAAGGATTTAATGCTCCAGCTTAAATTCAATAAATAAATATTACAAAAATCTAAATCTTCGCCGTTTCCCGTTTATAATTATTAATGTATTGTGTATTTTTGCAACATCTTACCCCCAAATATAGTTTTTTTTAGACGTAAGTCGTAAATAAGGTTAAAATATTTATATCTACTATCTTTATCACGTCAAACAATATCCTTAATTAGTTGTGTAGGGTCTGTACGACACAAATTTTTAATGAATTTTTAGAGCCCTTTAAGATGTGGAGACAATTGCCTCAACCTTCGCAAAGTCAAGAATATATCTTAGGCACATATTCGTGAGATTATTCACTTAGTGATTTGTTTTAATTTCAGTTTTAAAAGAAAATGCTGTAAAATGTCTTAAATCTGCAGTCTTTCGCATAATCGAATAATTTTTCTATTAAAAAATGACCTAAGAGCCTTGAAAGTTTGGACAATGTAGAAGATAGATCAAAATATTGATTAATTCTAGTTTTTTCATCAGATTTGCTGTGAAGCATGACGGGAAACATAGAAAACTACTCTTTTATTCAAAGGAAAAAAGTTAGAAATAAGGTTGGAAAAAATACTCGGAATTTCTCCTGAAATTTCCGCATTAGAGTTTCTGGACACGCGAAATCGATTAATGATTTATGTGTATGTCTATATTTCCTTACATTCTTAAACTTTTCCACATACATCGTTTAAAAGAAACGCAGGAAATAAAGGAGAATCTTTGCTCGACTTAAGCTTACGCTTTTTAGACAGCGAAAAAGGAATGTAACGTTAAGGTAAGAGATAGAATGTGTTAGTTCTGAAAGGAATTCCAGCGAAAGATCTCGCGAATGGGAACGAGCAGCTGGTTAAATATTAAAGGAACCCAAGTTCGTAGCAGCAAGTGGATACGCGGATATTAATTCCTGGATAACATAATCAACGGGTGCTACGGACGGGATATACATATAAATATATATTCTGAAATTCAATACCTAAGATAGAACACGAGCGACTGTTATAGATTTTTGAAAATCCCTATATGACTGTCAACAGTGGCACATACATTATAGCAATTTATATACAATTATGATAACTTTCGCTGTCTCATAAGAGACATTCTCATGAGAATCATTTTAAATGACAATCACTCGCGAAGTCCCTGAAGATAGAAACGCCTTAATTGATACTTCTGATCATCGACTCGCTTTTAATTCCAATGTAACTATAAAATACGAATACAAACTGTCAGATCATCAAATGTGTATTTATAAAAATATTTCCTATAAAATTAGCTGAGAATGAATTTTCGGTAACAAATTCATATCGAAAAAAAATATCAAAACCTTTGTTGTCAAGAGGAAGCTGTTGTATAAGTACGGTGTGGTAGGAATATAAAGCTACTACTATTCAAATATGGTAATCGTATGACATGATGAGGTGTCCGTATTTCCTTGAATCTTTTTTTAACAAAATTTGTCTCTAGATATTCTTCACGTTGCTTCCCACTTTGACTAAAGAATGTACGATTGATTCAAGAATAAATACATTTCCCTCGATCAATTCCCGTTTTTTTTATTTGGGAGAAAATTGTTAAAATCGGAAGCTAAACATTAACCTAAATTAAGGTATTGTGAGCTCAATGGAAAATTTTTAGGAGAAAAGGGAAAATTAATTATTAATAGTGATGATTATATCTGTTGTATTGAATAAAAAATTAAGATCACTTTTAATAAAATCAAGATGCTTAAGCGGTACTTCGTGGAAAGCCATGTCGCAGAAGAGATAGAAAAGTTGGTAATTTTACCACAAGTTTTTATTTGAGAGGGTCTGATGATGCTATAACCTTTAGCAAAATCGGTCGCCAAATAAAAACGTGTGGAAAAATTACCAAGTTTTCTTTCTCTTCTGTGAATAACTCTTCTCTTAAAAGAGCAAAATATACTGCATATGAATTTATAGAGCACACCGTCCCAATTTGCTTAATTTGATTTTCAAAATTAATTGGACGCCTAATGAAAAGGGACGTTTTTGATCTTTTTCATGTTAACTTTATCGGTGTAATTTAAGAATACGCCTTGAGGATCAAGATTTTTTTTATCCATGTGCTTTAATCTAATAAGTACATTTATACTCATTTGATCACATCTCACACAATAAATGATTGTAACAAGGATATTTCTGCGATATTTGTGATAATAATATAAACATTAAGAAAATAATTAAAAAGAAAAAAATTCAGTTAAAATAGTTTTATGAGGGATGGAAATTTCTCAGTGAAACGAGCGGGAAAGCGAAGGAGAATGTGCAGGAAGATAGAGATGATAGTGGAAATGAAGGGGATGTGAAAAGGGGAGATTAGAGAGACAAAGGAATAAAAAAGAGGCAGTTGAGGATAAATGGGATGGGATCTTGAGTGATGTCACAGGAAGGATAGGGGAGATGAGAAAGGGAAATGGCGATGAAGGGAAGAGAATTCGGAGGGCAAATTGAAGCGAGGAGAGGAAAGAAAAGGACGCCGCACTGCTCTTTGCTTTACCTTCGTATACATTGGGTTGCAAATACAGTTTAAGTCTGTTAGTTCACATTAAAGACTGGTACAGAGAGTGGAGTTGCTAATGCATCTTTACTCAGCGATAAAAACCACGAACAGTTTTTCTAGGAATTTAGCGCTAGAAATTTATGTTGTGGTTCATCGTTTCCGCCAAATTTATTGTATGTGAAATTTAACAATTTCAGCTTAACTGAGGATGAGTTGTTAAATCATAAATACCCTGCAAGCCGCCTTTCGCTCACATATTGAGTTTTCAACTAAACCTAAAAGGAGATTGTTATGGAAATCACGAGAGAAATGCAATGAGCTGCGTTCCTTAATTCTTGATTTCGTTGCCCACCGCTATCATTTGGTTTCGGATATTACGGCAATCAGAATGTTTCCTAATGGTTGAAATTGTTTAGCTTTTGATATTTCCGATGATAAAAATGTGCTGCAACCATCATCAGTGGAGTGAAGAAAAAAATCTATCAAGAAAGTTCACTGTCGAAATGTCATCCAATATAAACCGATCACTTCATATTTGCCTGCCTCGGAGGCGTAGTGGTTGGCGTGCTGAATTTGCACTGAGGTCCCGGGTTTGAATCCTGGTTAGGGCATGGCCGTGTGTTTGTAAATGGTTTATTATAAGAATAGTCAAGCTTTACTAAAAATATCAATTAAGACAAATATATTATTATTATTATAGTTTCAAAATCAAGAGCTTGAAGTTTTCAAAAACTCGAATACGTAATTTAACGTTTCAACGAAACAATATTCTAACTATGATGATGGAAATGTAAGCTGTAGACATAAAATACTTTATCTCTGCTTTGCGTGCAAAGATATTGGGAACTTAAAGACGGGCAGATGAAAAAACCAACTTTCGCTCAAAGCTTAAGTAAGGGGAGTGCTTCTGCATAAATAGAACTTGAAAGTTAGCTTTTTCTGCCTCCATGTAAGCAGTCATGAATCAAAACGATTGCCACCTTCCGAACTTACTTCGAATTCTTTAAGATTTGAATTTAAATGCTCATTGTCTCATGACAAGAAAACAGTGAAGTTTACTTTCAGATATTCTTGTATATACGTATCTCGTGGAATTCTAAAATCGAAAGGCGTAATGAATGGGGGCGTCACAAAATTTACGCTCTGACCGATGAGTCGAATGCGTCAAATTGAGATAAATTGTGGACGCGCCCGAGATTTCTCTGCAAATGTTTGAATATTCGTCATCAATCTTGATTTGGTTAAGGAAAATCCCGGTAAGCGAGGCTAAACGTAGCGTGAATCGCACGCCCTTCAATCGATTAAACGGCGGGTGTAAAACGAAACCAAAAGGAGAGCGGTAATAACAAAGACCGCCGATCAAACATCAGAATTCCATTACAAAAGCCCCGCATCGCATTTTTCATCGGACGCTGTTCCGATACACGAGTAATTTATGCCGACCACACGCGCGCCCCTCGCACGAGATAATAGTTTTCCCACACCCGTTGACGGACTTTGTATCGAGCCATTCCATTAGGATTTCGGAGTTGACTGGAAAAAGGAAACCACGTCACGCATAGTGCTTCCAAATCACTCGTTTTTTTTCGGATAATGGAGTCATATTTCGCCGCGCCACCCAGTTACCCTGGTAATCTATGCAGAATTTCATCGATTAAATAAAATTAAGATAAAGATAACCGAAAACAAATAATTTAATGTTAATAGAAATATGTGCAGAATCTATTATCTTCTCGTCGACATTTAAATTTAAAAAAAATAATTTTCTTTGAACCCGAGTATAAAATTTATTATTTAAAAGAGACAATATTCGAACTATGATGATGGAAAATGCAAGCTGTAGGCAAAAACGCACTACCTCTGCTTTATATATTGCTAATTCCTGATCAACTTCATAATTCATGATCACATAAAAATTAAAACTTAGATGGAGAAATAGAAAGAATGCACAGAATGATGGATAGTACGGCTTGTCGGCGACTATGCTTTGGACTTCTCATGACGGTTCGTTATATTCATTCGTCACAAAACTTTGAACGGTTTCCATTTTAGTACAAGATGATGTACATTAAAATATTTCCATCGAAATATACGGAAAAGTATGAATGTCCGACTTATAACCGAACCGATCCGGACCGGAATTGAACTTCAATCGTCGACTATGGCCCCTGGGTAGTCTATACTACAGGTAGTCGAATAAACCTTCTTTATTACTAATTGTAAGACTCATTGTCAGACTAATCTTCTGAATGCCATATAAAACCCTACCTGGCATTTTATGTTAATTGAAAATAGTTATTCAGAAATTAAGAGATAACAATACTTAGAGAAACAAACCAATCTATTATCTCACAGCAGTAACAAAAGCACAATCCAGCGAATACATGAGCTCCCGGATAGCCAAGTGGGCAACGCGTTCAACTTCGGTGAAAGCGGGCCCACGTGCGAAATGACCAAAGCTTTCGAAGCACTTTTAACAATACTACTCCGGCGAATATGGTCTTTAAATTAGCCCAACCGAGAACATATTTTACTTTGACCAGACTTTAAAATAATATCCGTTTGAAGTCGAATTAAGAATTTACAGTATTGGAAAAGAAAGAAAGATTTCAAGCAATGATCCGTCACCTTTAACGCCGAAGTTCATCCGGGTCTCTCATCCGTTCTGATAATTCCTTTCGCAACCTCTCGCAGTGAAGAAAAGGAAAAATAACCCGTGTTATGAATTTTAAAGCCATGGATTCTGGTATTTCCTTCTTGTCGAAGAAAATGGAAAAAATCCAGCATAGCCCGCATTCCAACTCCATCGCCTCGCTCCCTTATGTAATGGATCAACATCAATACTCCACCTTTTTTCTCCTTTACATTTGCATAGCGTTTCAGAATATCTCATTCCAGAAGCAAGCTATCGTTTCACAGCGATTTGCTTCGCCGATCATTTCCGTTTCAAATACGTATTCAATGCGCTCGAAATTCTGTACATGAATTTTCAATTGCTAGATGAATAAAAGACCGAATTTCAAATAAATAAGAACGTTCATGGATGAAGATACGGTTCTGTTTTAACTGGTGTTTTATTTTCTTTTAAAAAAGTTAGAAAACCTTAACGATTTAAACGGCAATATGCATCAACTGCATGCATGAATATATGTATGGTTTACTTACGCTGTAACAAAAGAAAAAAGTGATTTAAGAATTCCATATGCTCCATACGTTCGTCGGTATCTGTCTCCCCACTGGCGATAGTTTTACAGAAATTGCAAACAAACTATAATAAGACAACAAAAATCGATAAAGGTAACATAAGGGAAGAACACAAACGCTGAATACAAAATGATGTTTAGCAATCGCTGAAGGCGTCTATTCGGTAGAATGCAAGAGACCTCGAGCAACCGTCCGTAAATGAATAACACACACAGAAGTAAAACATCCTCAGGGGAACATTTATTTTAACTTAGTGAAACGTCATCGATTACTGAGATGTGCTAAAAGTTACAAAATTTACCAATAAACAGGAATAAGTGTTTCTATATAGTATTTAAAAAACCAGGAATTTTCAATACGCAATCTACTCAACACCTATTAGTTTGCGAAATTCAGGTGTGATTTGAAGGTAGTATTCTACGCAAGCTGAGGCTCGATGGCTAAATGTGTCAAAATAAAGACATTTGCCATCGGATAAAAGCGGAGGTGCAAAAGAAGCGACTTTGAAATTCTTGGAAGAGAGCGTGCGAAGGAAGGAATCTTCCAAGTTGGAGGGAACGCGACGAGCCTTCGAATGAGGTGGCGACTTTTGGAGGAGAAGAAGACGGAGAATAATAAGGGCGAAAGGGGAATGCGGAAGGAGAGCAAAAGGAGGCTAAACGAGGAAGAAGGAAGAGAGTCAACTAATGGAGGGCTTTTGCCATTGTAAGATTTATGGTGAAATGACAGAAGTATAGAACGGAAGTAAGTAGGAGATATCGGAAGAGATGAATTCTCACGGAAATAGTACAAAAAGAATTAAAACACGAAGAAAAACAGCAGCTATTTACAGGAATGAATAATCATTCAGGAGCCATACGAGAGCTTCTGAGGCATTTCTAAAAGGAGGTGGAATTATAGAAGAGGCTTACATGTATGGAATACGTGTCATAAATAATATAATACAATAAAAACGAATTGGGCGAAATTGCGACTAGAGAGTCCAATCCCCAATTTAACCCTTGTCAGAATTGTGAACAACTATGGATATATAACATTGTGAGATTTTAAACGGTAATATGGGCTCCCGGATAGCCAAGTGGGCAACGCGTTCGACTTCTCTGAAAGCGGTCCCGGGTTCGATTCCCGGTGGGGGCCTACGTGCGAAATGACCTAAGCTGTCGAAGCACTTTTAACAATACTACTACTA
>KZ312453.1:971750-987883 GCA_000376725.2 Ladona fulva | reverse complement strand
GGCGGATTGTGGGCCTCGGGGAAGGAAAGGCGCAGCATGCCGAAGGAGGGATTCTGAAAAATAGGCTGTCACGTGGGAAAATAAGCAAAGTGGCCTTTGTTGAACTCTGAAATTTTAGACGCAGGTGAACAAAATAAGTTGCAAAGAACAGAATTCGTGTATATATTAAAATCTTGAGCCGTCGTCAAAATATTTAAAATAATTTTATGTCAAGGATTATGATTAACTTAGCACGACTGGAAACCAAAGGATGAACAGAACTGAAACATTACGGCATGACTGAGACTCGCACTCAGGATTCCCACACTTCAGGCAGGTAGCCTAACCACTGCTCTACCATGCTGCGCGTATCCCTCGCCGTTAAGGCAATACTTTTATGAGCGAGGCAAGGGGCGCTCCACATAGCGGCACCAACCACCGCCAGAGGTCCTCATCGAGGCAGCCAATTCACAAAGCGATGATGATGGAGAAGAAGGAGATGCGGTATGGTAGTTGAGGGGTTTGCTGCCCGGAAAGTGAGATACCTGGGTTCGAGTACCAGTCGTGTAGTATTTTTTCACACCTGTTTATCATTGGGAACTTAACGTCTGTCTACCCGAGGGTATTTTAGTTTGTTGGTGTTATAATTAGATTTAATGAATCCAGTTTGTTCCAGCTGTGTAATTAGTGTTCTGTAGACTTTCTTCAGCTGGTTACGCTGTAAGGCACAGAAGATGTAGGAAAGAAAAGAGATTAAATATTTGGATGAAATGAGTGCGAAAGATATAAGCGATGCTAAAAAAAACCAAAGTAGGTAAAAGTGGGGTGAATGCGTAGAATAGAAAGGGCAGCGAAAGAGAGTACTGATAAACTGACAGCAATTGTGTGCTTTGGCTGCAACAAAAGAAGAAAGAAAGAGAAGAAAAAGCTGAAATGAAATAAAAAAGAAGAATCGGATAGGGAACGAAAGAAAAATCTCCAGGAAAAGATGCGGAAGAGAGTAGCTCAGGAAAGAGATAAAAGGAGAGCCTAAGAAGAATGAGGGAAAAGGACAAGAATAAGTAGATTAGAAAGTGAAGAGGAGAAGATGGAAACTTAATTGACACAAGGAAAAAAGAGCTTCAAATTGGGGTGGCAAGAAAGGAGAGGAAACGAAAGTGGGAAGAAAGCGAAGAGAGAAAGAAGATACGGAATGAAGGGAATGTGCAAGAAAGAGAAGCCGATAAAGATTTGGAGAATCGATTTGAGATGAATTAATGCGAATAGGAGAGAGTGGGCACATGATGTGATCGCACAATGAAAGCAGAGCGGAATCGATCTCTCGCCGACTATACGAAGGTCGCCTACGTTTTTAAGAACTGTGATCATTTGATAAGCGAAGGGTATTGGCAATCTTCGTTTCGGAACGAAAAAATGATTCTGGAGTATTCAGCGCTACTCAAACTAACTGATAGTTTCCATTCTACAATCAGAAAAGACAAAAATGAATTTCATCCAGGAAAATATATTTAGAGAAAAGCTTTTCCAAGAATCTCAATGAAAGTTAAAAATGGATTTCACATCAGCAGAAAGCACAATTCAGCCTTTTTCCTCTGGCTTGAAGGTGCCGATGAATAGACGAAGATAGTCCGACTCAAGTATCTGTGTATCTTGGAAATGGCGTGGGTAAAAACAATAGGCGTTTATATCGGGAAAAGAGATTTACGATTAAATTCATTCGATGCAACATGTGACTGGGAAACCCAAAAGTA
This sequence comes from Ladona fulva, assembly GCA_000376725.2. Classification (NCBI taxonomy): domain Eukaryota; kingdom Metazoa; phylum Arthropoda; class Insecta; order Odonata; family Libellulidae; genus Ladona; species Ladona fulva. The sequence goes on along the minus strand of KZ312453.1, from coordinate 986,153 downwards.
AACGGAACGTTATAAATGAGAATCTAGTTTCTCCAGGATTAAAGGAAAGGAAGGTGTCTTTGTAGATTGAAAACCTACGGAAAATCCCAAAGGAATAACAAGTGTGAAAAATAGCGACACGACTGGGACTCGAACCCAGGTCTCCCACCCGGAAAGTGGGAGACCTGGGTTCGAGTCCCAGTCGTGTCGCTATTTTTCACACTTGTTATTCCTCTAGTTTCTCCAGTTTCCAAGCAGATACTCGAGCCAATCTGAGCTATCAATCAGAGCAGTAGTTTGTGCCAATATGGCCAGCGCCACTTGCTTTGCTGAGAAGGTATTTCGACAAAAGAGTGGAACTGAATCGACATGGTACTTTAGTGGAGTGGAGGAGCTGGGTACCGAGTCCTATTCATTACGCTATTTATCACATCTGTTTATCCTTGGGCACCAATGCTCCGCAGGATCGAAAAGATAGACATTGTAGGATAACAGAAGAACCACGATCTACTTCCAGTCAGGATCTTCTCTATAAATCAAACGCATGCACAGAAAAGGATGAATCGAATGGTTTGTGCAAGCATTTTTCAAATGACTAAGGTCACTTAAATCGTTTATTCAATCTGTAATAGTTTCAAAAGTACACGGTAATGTGAATAAGCTTTGCATTCGTTATTTTGATGTACGAAGAAAAAAATTACAATGGCCGTTGATCTGCTTTAGATTAACGAATTGGTCGATTAAGCACAAAATACAGGGTCGATCCGAGATATCGGCGAGCCAGGCGGTCGCCCAGGGTGCCAAGGTTGGTGGGGCGCATGCCGTTTTAGCGAATATCTTCGACAAATTCATAGAAAAACCAGTTACATATCAATTAGTAGAGTTTTCCCCCTTTTCGTAGAAGAATCACAGTTTAAGAATTTATGTAAGAATTGGCGTTCATTACCGGCGAAAATATTCAAACGATAACAAAAATGTTGCCTAATAGGAAGTATTCTAGAAGAATTCCTTGTAAATTTAATTTTAAATTAAAATTTTCGCGTGTTAATCGATCTTAACCAATAATAATCACCAGTTATTAGTCTGAATTGGCTTTCCGTAGATACATTTTCTTTACTTTAATTTTTAGGTGATAATAATTTGTGTGATTATATTAGAGAAATCTTCGTAAATATTATTGTTGAAATTAATTTTAATGAAGCCCACAAACAATATCTTACATAACAGGAAGTCTTTATAAATGTGTATTATTAAAGTATATTTACAAACGGAGTACCTGCATGAATACCAGCCCGAGGTGACAATTCATCTCGGATCGGCCCTGCCAATGGCATTAGTGTGTACAGTTTTAGAAAGCTGATGATTTCTCATGCTCTTGAGTTCAAATCAATATAAGAATCAAGTAAGTAAATTGCGGTTGGACACAGCAAGCGTCCGATAAATTCCTCAAAATTTGGGTAAATATATTCAATGAAACAATTAAGTCAATTATTCATTTTCGGGTTCACCGGAGCATGATGATGGCTACTTATTGATGATATTCGCACGACAAGGCTTCGTGGCTACCAGAAGTGATAACCGGAAACGGTTTGACGAAGCTTCCGTGGAATAATGCGACCGAAAGAAAGTACCCGAAGATTCGAGGAGATGGCGTTTCTCAGATTGAAGCGCAGAAACAGGAGTGAGAGAGATTAAAAAGGGGGAGCCGAGAGGGAAAGATGCAAAAGTGGGTTCCGAGGCGTTGTGAATGAATGAATCTTTCAAATGGCACAGAAAGGGGAAGCATCTGCAAGTCAAATTGTTACCATCGCTCCTTTTCTCTTTCTTTTTCTACTTTTTCTCCCATCTGCTTATCCAGAAACGCTGGAAACATTTCTCAATCTCTCCGAATGTCATGATTTACTCGACTTCACTTGGAGTGCACCAATCGCTACTGAACACACACCAACTAGCACTTTATGTGGGATTCCTACTCAGTTCTTCAAAGCATATTTAACTCACATCGGAAGGTGGTTTGTGGGGGAAATCAACCGTAGTCGCGCTTCCTTAAGCGGGCTATAATATTCAGGCGTTCGTTCGCATCTCGGTTCGGCTGTGATGGAAAGTTTTGCCTGAAACTTTGGAGTCTGGCGCCTGAGCTCGAATCCGAATCCATATTGCCAATTCGACACGGAACCGAGTCTCTAAGCTTTATTAACTCTCGTTTGTATCGTATCTTTTCTCATCGCATTTTCTCGCCATACATGACACGTTGATGTTTCACGACATACACACTGTTTAAACCAGGGGTCTCAAAAATAAAACCCGAGGGCCAGATCTGACCCGCGAGCTAAGGTACGCTACATTCAGGACCCCCGCATGTTGATACCTTAAACATACCTACTAAGCATTTATCTCGGTCGTTTCTTTTGTATTTAAATTACATGTATTCTCACTTAAAACGTACTTAACTTATTCCTTTTTAGTCATGGTAAATAACAGTATAACCAGTCCCATTATAACTGCAGATCATAATAAGGGAAAGCGTCAAAATCCAGTTCTATACTACTTTAATCCTACAATAATTTCAATGCTTTTCTCCTTCTTCTTCCTTCTTTCTTCCCAGGCTCAAGATTGTTTCCTTCAGTACCTTGCCCATTTCATCCATGTTATCCTTCCACCTTTTCTTTGGTTTGCTCTTTTAACTATTGGGATTTTGTCTCTTGCAATTCTTAGGATTCTTTCATCATTCGTTCTATTAATGTGCTCATTCCATTCCATTTGACTGTTTTGAATCCATTTTTGCACATAAATTTTCTGCTTTGCAATCTATTCGTATAATGTCATTCCTTTACTGTCTAATAGAATTTCTCCTGAATGTTTTCATAATACTTTCTTTTCAATTGCTTCAATTCTCTCCAATGTACGTCAAGATTGACCTCACTGACGCTTTATAGATTCTAGCTTTTGCCTCCTTATTCAATGCCAGCTCTGCCAGATGGTATCATCAAGTTCATAAACAACACTATTCGACGTTAATGGAAGAAATCTAAGTGTCAAAATGATATACCGCGTCTAGCATAAATCGAGAGTATGAATCGAGATATTAAAGACTAAATGCATTGATATCGGTATCCAAAAAAGTTTGAAAGCGATACATAGTTACAGTTATGAAAGTCAACTTGAAATTAATATGAACGATCAATGAGAAGTGAACAAAAGGTATTCCTCGAAAGTACCCACATTCGCTTAAATTCCGAACCGTGTTTTGAGATTTTTATCCCTTCACTAACCTGCATTATTTGGCACAGAATAAAGGTAAAAATGTCTCACTTCCTTTCCCATTTTAATGTAAAGAGCCGCTGAGCTACGGATCGCCGTCATTCCACCATTTCAACTGAAAACCGGTTTGACAAATTGGAAAATCCATATTCTAAAGAAATTCATAAGTGGGGAAATTGAGATGAAGCACTCGAGAGCGTTGAATTCGCTCTTTTCTCGTCACGGATGGAATTTCGCTCCGAATGTCACTGAGGGAAACAACTAATAATCATGTGGAACGATTCCAAATAAGATTAATCCAGTCATGAACTTCGGCTTTATTAACTTTTCATGGAAGAAGGCTTGTTGCAAAACTCATGAAGAAATCCCTTCGCGTTTAAAAAACGTTTTTTTTCCAAAAGAAGGATCGGATGAGAGAAGAAGTGTCGCACTCGAATCGTTTTCAGATGCATCGAGCTGAAAAAATGCGGCTTTTTCATTTAAAATGTTACAAATTCTTATCACATTTGACACTCACGGCTTGAACGGAAGTATTTCGGTTTGAAATATGTTTTCCATATTTGCGTTCATACACACATCTGCCGAATTCCTCTCCGAAGATTACAATTTGCAGGTTTTTTTGAAGTCAAAGAGAAGGGAAATATTTCTTAGCTGACATTAATAAGAGGGAAGGCGTTGAAGCATAGGTCCGGTGAGGCAAAGATGAGGTTAAAAATATTCCAATAGAAAAATTCAAAGAGGAAAGAGTCGAAAGATCAATAATCTTTCGCAATTAATATCACATCGCTTAACTTAAAAAAATTCGCATACGTCCCCTTCACTCAAAGAAATAAAAATCGAAGGACTCCCAATATTGTTCACAAAAGGGCACTATAACTGGTGGAATTTCCTGTCGTGGTGTAGTGCAACGTTAACACTGATAATATACTCATAAAATGGAATAAAATTTGTGGAAGAAAAAGACGTTGACTAAAAATCAAGAAATCGGATTCCAACTCACAAACTTGCCGGCGCGCACGCTAACCTCTACATAACAGCTACATTATGTTAGTAGTTATTCAAAGTGCAAATTAATGAATTTTAGGCTGATTTTTTAATAAGTTTCATTTATTAACTAGGAAACGTTAGGAACAACTGTAACTGATTGGAACCTCAAAATTGATGGAATATTAAAAGATACAAAACGTTCAGAAGTGAAACATTAAATTCATTATAAGTTCGCAATTGAAAATTAAAACAAAATATTGGAAGGAAGAGTCCGATTAGAGTAAATTTAGAAATCGCTCGCGAGGATTGGGGAACAACCGTATCAGCAGTAAATTGAGCAAACCGCAAAGAATGAGAGAAAGGGTGGTAACAGTGTAAAAGAGCAACTTCGTCGAGCCATGAAAACTGGCAAATTCCTCAGTTAGTGGTTTAAAGGTGGATGCTTTATAAGCGCGATATTCTCTGAATAGAGCATATCACATGGCTAATGCGGGAACCGTGTTCTCGAGGTCCAAATTATGATATCCAAGCATCGCAAGTCCTTTTGGGTAATGAATCCGAAATTGCGTTGGTTTGAACCGCTAAGACAATTATTATAATTCGTTTGACCTAACCAGGAGACTTCCATCATGAAAATTGGATTCGGGAGTCGCCGAATGACAGCGGAGGGAAGAAATGGAAACGGAGGATTGCCGGTGGAATTTATCCCGAAGAAGAGGAAGATGTGACATTGCGATGAGCAGAGGATAGCCAATCGATATTTTTCTTTCGAAAATTTGGTGGCGCTTGTTAATGATCGGAAAAATTACAGTGGGACTGGGCGTACAGAGATAACCCAGATCGACACTTCTCAAATGTTACGAAACTATTCTTCAGGCACTTTATCGATGTCCCGCCGACCTTCAGTTCACAAATTACTCTAGTCGTGCAATTGTGCAATTTAAAGGAAATCTTGGGGTAGGAGGAAAAATTATTCTCTCTATGTAATATAAGTGGTTTTAGTTACGAATGAGCCACCGCTCATAACACCGATAGGAAACTCTCTAAAGAAATTGTTAACTAAAATCTGTTTGAGTGAGCATTGGCTGAGAGAAAAACGACCTCAGAGAAATGAAAGGAACGAGAACTTCGAAACACATAACTACCAAGAAAGCGCTAGAAAGAGAATCGCCAGGGATAAAAATGGAAGCAAAGAATTTTATAGAAAAAAATTCGTTGGAAAAACGAAAAATCCTTTATTAATTTCTTGAAATGATGCTTTCTACGTGTACAAGTCAATATGCATTAAACTCATTTATCTGAAACTTAACTCATGACAACAAGCCAGCCATGCATTTACTGCAAACGATTTCCTCCATTTATACGCAAAGTACCAATTTTAAAAGTATTTTAATTGTATAATTATGAGCTTATTATAAGATTTTTGAAGCTAACAATATTGTGGGGTAGTAGCGCAGCCAGGATGTACCTATGGGGGGTTCGAGACAGTCGAGAGGATAAAATATGCCTACCTTACAAGGGCCTAGCTTACCAGGGTATAACCATGCATCTTATAAGAGATGTTGAAAAAAGTCCCTCCAGTAACATTAAACATTAACTGAATAGAAAATATGGATATTTACACGGTTATGTGGCAAACTAATTGATCTTTCAACTAATTGAATGGAGAACTAGAGAGTGATATATTTGATATAGAATGTAATCTCGGGGGGGGGGGTTCCCCCCCCCCCCCCGTTTGGTTGAGCCACTGATACGGGGAGGTCTTGAATTTCAGGGCTTTCTTAAGCAGAACATTTAACGTATTTAAAACTTCAAAAATAAGGTTGTAAACCTTATGACTGAAATATGACTTGCTAAGAATGAAGCGAAGCGAAACCAATAATGGAGTAATACTTAGTTTATCCCAAAGGAATAACAAGTGTGAAAAATAGCGACACGACTGGGACTCGAACCCAGGTCTCCCACTTTCCGGGCAGGTATTCTAACCACTGAACTACCGTGCCGCGTCTCTCTCACACTGTTAAGGGAAAGTGGGAGACCTGGGTTCGAGTCCCAGTCGTGTCGCTATTTTTCACACTTGTTATTCCTTTGGGATTTTCCGTAGGTTTTCAATCTACAAAGACACCTTCCTTTCCTTTAATCCTTAGTTTATCCCGTTCGACAGAATGAAAAACGAAACGAAATTTATTTATAAAAGTGAAAATGCGATTATTTACTTTCCATCCAGCTCCACCTACAATTTACTTAGTACATCAACGGCGCCATTTCATTATATGGGTTACATGATCTTCGTTGAGAGAAGGAAGCCACGTAAGATGATTGTGATCTTAATTGCTTGATTTGACACGTTACAGAAGGATAGATTATATGACCGTTACATAGCGACATACACTCGTGAACATCACCTATGACATATGCCAGTCACAATGCCACTATCTCATGAATTAAGTACACCTCAAGTCAAAGATCAGCTTATAGATCAGAGTGCTAACCTCAGATTCTACGGAAGGCCCTTTCATTCAATTTCAAAACCTCGTTTCCATGACACAGAAGGGGAAGAATGCAAAACTAATGAAATAAGAGCTCCATCACTCTCCTAATCTTTCAAATGTGATCAGCCCACAACGACTTCTTCCTCCCAAGGAATAGTATTTTATCCATCGCCCTTCGCCGTCGTAAACACCCTCTCCTAAGCAATCCCTCTTCCCTTCGTTAGGAGTCATTCCAAGCAGCTGTCGCACTAGCAGACACGTGGCACGACCCTCTTCGCCATCTACACCTTCTGAAATACACGAGTTTTCATCTTCCTCCCCTTCCTTTCTTCGCCCTTATTCAAAGCCCTTCATTCATTTACCCCTTATTCCCTTCGTCTCTCAAAGTGCCACGGCCCGTGAATTTATCCAACGGGTGCAGTATTCCCTATAAATTACTAACTTAACCGAGCGAGTTACTTATAAACTTTTCAGCTGTTCACTTTACGGGTAGGAAAGCAAAATATATTTAAGTCGATAACCCAATGAAAATACATTTATCCACCCCTGACACGTAATCTCATCCGCGAATTTCCTGTGTTATTTTATTTTTGCCAAATTATGCGAGCGATAAATCTTTAATGATCATGAATATGGTTCTAATAATTGGGGTTCAATTAAGAATACCATCCAATAGAATATCTAACATACGGTACATCAAAAACACTGAAATTCCACCTGCGTGATTATCAAATGATTTGGTAAGCTTTTCACACAATCGATTAGTGACATCAGCTTTTATAAGCTCAAATTCACGGAAAAAAATTAGAAGAGGACAGATTTCCGCACTGAAACAGCAAACTCAAAATATAGTTCCTAGACCATTTCAGGCTGTCTTATGACTCTTTCTTAAAATAATCTGTTCTGGCTCGATAGCTTTATTGGTTAAAACATCTGTCCGGAAAGCGGAAGACTCCAGGTTCGTGTCCTAGTCCTGTCACACGTTTCAATGTCAGTTATTCCTTGGAATTTTTCTTATATGCCTTCACGTACAAAGTAACCTTTACCCTTTTTCTTGAATATATAAATCTATTTGATGTAAATAATTCTGTATTTAAAAAAATATTTTTAAAATACGTGTGCCGGTAAATAGAACGGAATATCAATATCTTTATAATGTGATAAAAGTGCCAAGGCAGATAGCGGTCGTTAATTTCCATGGACAGTGTACGAAGCATCTCCTTTCTGTCTTTGTACGATGAGTCCTCCGGGAATTCCTCCGTTCATTAGACGGGAAAACCATTTAGCAGTTCCCTTTTAGGGACGATCGGAGGGACTGCAAAATACCACAATTGGCTGCCGCAGACTTGGCCGATGCGTTTAGACAAGAATGCAACGAAAGACGCGCGCTCTGGTGGGAAGCAAAAGGAAAGCCAAAGGAGAACATCCTTCAAATCGAGCGGAAACATTCCTTGCGAGCCTTAACGTTTGTAAAAGCGTAAGAAATACATAAGAAAGTGGAGGAAGAGAACGAACAGGAATCGAATCGAAGCCGAAAAAAGGTTGATTTTGCGAATGAAAACGGAATCCGAAGCGGAACGTTAATATTTTTGAACCTGAATTAAAATTTATTTTATAATTACAATACGATCTTCGGTGCGATTAATGTCGTTCATTTCGGTATTTAAACGAATAAAATCGACGAATTGCAACTTAAAAATCTCCCAAAGGAAATAAAATTACTCGTACACTTCCTCGGCAGATTCAATTTAGCGACGTTTTTCGCTATTCAGATAGCATTATGAGACAGCAATTTTCGCATATTAAGTTTATTTTAAAATATCCTTTGGAGTTATGGAGCAGTTCCGTAAGCTAAGCGCACGCAGTAATATTCTTGCTCCCCAAATGTGGAAAAAGGTTGAGGAACTATGGATGTCACCCTCTTTGACTCTCATAACTATCCATTTAATATATTCTTATTTATTATACATAATCCTTATAAGTAAAAACAATGTTCAGGGGGCAAGGATTCAACATAAATCCCCATTTAAGAATACCTTAATTAAACCAAGATACCGTAATGAAACGATAATGCAAACAGGTACACTAAAACCCTTGTCGAGTGCATATAAATATAGTTTGATCCTCAAGTATCTCACTAACTCCAAATCTTAATTAAACACAATCCAATAGTTTTAAGCTTAAGGGAAAAGTAAGTAACTCTCCCAAACCTATCCCAGTTGCCCACTTAGTACAGCTTAAAGGCCTTAAAAGTACGCAATCGCGGAGGATAAGGCTCGCATCTTTCTGGGGGAAGTGCATTCTATTGCTCAGTGGTTCTATTAAGAAATGGGTATTTAGCCCTATCGGTTCTTTGAGGAGGTTGTTCAATTTTATATGCTTATTAATACAGGGGAGATGATGCTAACGTCGAGAATAAAACGACAAAGGAAAACAGCCAATACCCATTTGCCCATTTTCGCTGACGATTAATTTCGAAGTCAACCGAGTCTTTTCTACGACTGATACTGAATTAAAGGGGCGGAAACATCTGCGGATGGTTTTTCTGCAGGAGCAAGGTTTCCAGGACCAACAAAGATGGGAAAAAACGGAAGACTAATGACGGTCTGATGGCTACTTCCGAGGAGTTTGTCTTGAGAAAAGAGGGGTTATCTTTTGTCGATTTATACTTCTTTATTCTATTTCGGATACTTCGAAGAATCCACCTCGGTCGTACCATTTCATTTGCTGCTGACTGAAATAAAAAAAAAACAAAATATTCGGATATTTACGATTAAAATACGCACATATAATCCGCACTTTTCCTCCCGTTACGTTCATTTGCCGGAAGAGTGCACACAGTCAATTGTTTCACTTCATCTTCAACCATTCTTATCAATCAGCAGATTTTGTCCTGGTTCTTTGAATTGGTTTATTAACTCTTATTATTTTATTTCACTGTGTCTACTGTCTGTAAAGTATTCAGCCCGAAGGCCGGTTGGGCCACTATCAGCTATGAATATCTAGGAGAGGGAAATGAGGCTTACTAGGCAAGATGAGGAGTGAGCTAGTTTGCCCTTGCTTTCCTCACTGACTAACCGCACTGAGAATGCTATAAGCAGAACAAGCCCAAGTTAGTGAAGCACAATGAATCTACGAGTAACACCTTTCGTAGCATTTTATAAGGGAAAAACCTAATTAATGCTATTATTCAGCATAACTCATACCTCAGTAGTCATAAGCAAGACTGAGACAAAAGTAAATAAAAGATACATTTTTCTCTATCCCGAACCAAAAGACAAATGATAAATATTCCATTTATCATGATATGGTAGCAGAACACCGTCTCCACATCCGACTAAATTACTTATGTGCCTCCATCTGATTTTTCCAATCGAACCACTGAAGTAATACTCTCGGACGCAAAAGGAAAGCAAGAGAACAATCAGTTATCAAATAGGGGGCAATCAGCAAAATTGCAGTTGTCTTTCGAAATATAAGTATTAAGTTTGTTACGTTCTACACCTGATAATTAGGTTCTGGTTCGAAATCGCTCGCTTTCCAATTCTCACTATTCTGAGCCTTTTATTACCGTTTAGTACTCGATGAAGTCTCCATTCTAACATCTATCTATGTTAGAAATAACTAAAATTTTGTGGTCCACACCCGAAGCACATATCAAATTCGCTTACTCCTTCGCTTCGTAAAACCCCACGCTTCACATCGACTCAGCTAAATTCCAGACAGAATATTTTAGGAGCCTCTATCCTGATGTCTTTACTTAGGCCCTTACTTGTGACGCCGTTCCCCTTCTTAAATCTAAGTTAAAGCTACTCCCCTTACAACCTCTTCATACACTTCCATTGTGCGCAAGAGCACATCCTAAGGACGAGACTGTTTCAGGTTTCGTCCACTTGCTGCGTTAACTTCACAAGTCCACTGGAAGGCGAGCGTTATGATTAAATATGAACGAGTTCCCACCAGAAATGTCAGAAGGGCACGGATTGTCGATGCGTCGACTTAAGTCTATTATATCTCCGATCACTCAAAAAATAAAAAGATATTTTATACGATGGCGGAGATCAAATAAACACCTCTGCGGCTATTAGTCCCTGAAGAAGTCAATCAAAGGAGTTTTATTTTGAGGGATGGTCCTTGCGAAAGGAAAAGACCTCTTTGACACGATAAATAATAAAGCTGCGCAAAACCTTTGGAGTGACCGAAGAGACAAGAGGGCGAAGAGAGCGAGCGAAATTCCTGAGTGCGTTTGCGAGAGGAAAAAAAGATTTGGGTGGTGTGGGAGGCAGTTTTAAGGGTTGTTTAGGAAGAGAGTAGAAAGGGAAAAGCACAGCTTCCTCCGTCCCCCGCTATACGGAGCCACTTTACGCCCCATTCCACTCCCTCCATCCACTAAATCTCTGGACCCTTATTTGAGTCCCCCATTCCAGCGATTCCCTCCAAATCAATGCGGCGGCCCATTCCCATCCCAAACGGCCACTTCCGAACACAGACCAATCCCTTCTATTTCACCATTCTATTCCCGATGAAAACAACACTCCCTCTTCATTTTTCCTCCCAATTTGGCCTCCATCTCTATGTATTAGCGGCCTCATCTCTAGCGAGCTCGAGTAAACATGTGGGATTTTTCCCGGTTGGCCGTCAATTCGAGGCCCGAAGTTGTAAATGGAATTCTTTCAATAGAGAAGTAGAAATTCAACAGCGTCCGAAAGTCTGAAGTTGTAAGAACAAAAGATTTACGGCTCTCGACAGGTCATTAGTAAATGCGAACGTTTTCTAAGAAGGAGATGTTACAGTATAAATGCAATGATATTCACACAAAATAATTTTCTTCCCAAAACTTATGAGAAAAATCTATTGATTGGCTATGTATACTCCGACGCCATTCCTCTGGTATTTAAGTCACTCCATAAAAGCACTGGTAGACAAGATTAGATTACCGTGAAATTCACCCAATTCCTTAAAAGTTTCAAAATTACAGAAAAAGTCCATGTTTTTCACACCGCCTTTACATGAAGCAAGGAAGCAAATTTCTGCGTAAAGATTTACCATGAAAAGACAAGCGAATATTAAAATCCTATCGGAAGGTATTATTTTAAATCAAGGCGATACGTGAGTATTTTGTTCAGAAATATGCAAATTTTGCGATTAACTGGAGAAAGAAAACAATGCTGCTAAAAGGTGCTAGAAAAATAGAATTTTTATACTGAAAACAATTTTCGCTCTTTATAGTTCCCCCGCAGATTAAGATTGTTGTTCTCTTACACAATTAAAGGTGTTCTCTAAAATCTTTCTATGAATTCCTATCACTTTCAAGCCAATCACAAAACAACAAAACCTTCAGTCAAACCCTGAAACTTACCATAAAAAGTAATTAAATTGAAATTTACTAAGTTTGCCGTTTCCCGTAATCGTTATCTTTAAACCAATATACCCCACGACTTTCAGACGAGGCATCACGGTTGACATGTTCGCAGTCACATTCCTCAGTTACAATTTCATTCAGTCATTCAGATTTACCCGTTTTTTTCTTGATGACATTTATTTCTATAGTCTACCATACACTATTTTCTAAAAATGTTGACACAGATCTGTACTATACAGTAATATTTCAAGAAAGAAATAGAATTGTCGATACAATTGTGGATATATTGAAGTTTCCCCTCTTAGGACAACTTGAGGTAAGTGGGGATTTACCTTGATCCCATGTTTCAATGCTCTGAGATTTTTACAGATTTCATCATTATGTCTCTAAAAAGGATATCGCAGTACCAAGTCTTCGGACAATTTATACTCAGACTAAAAATCCAAAAGCTGAAGTTTAACTGAAAAAGAAAGCCCTTCCAAATATGACAAGTAATTGCGGTAATCACAAGTAGATTTGTGAGAGATCAATTTAAGCCGTTAAAAATGAGAAAGTATGTAATATACAGCTTGTAAATATGTTCCCTGGTTTCAGTAGATGACATAAATCTAGAGTTATCGTGATGGATTCAGACAAACTATTTTACCCAGTAGATTTTCTAAATTCCATGTAACCATCCCGTCACCTCACATTTTAGAACTTGAAATTGGAGGACCACAACTTCTAGTTTTACGTTATAATTGGAGCGGCAATCATATCGCTTAGAAATCTCAACCTCTCCACCCAAAATAGTGCAGCTTCACTAGACTAGAGTGTAAAGGTGTTGCACTCAAATGATATTAAAGCTACAATTGTGACAGGGCGTTCAAAAGGAGAAAACTGTTAATTCTCAGAATTCGTCTCATTCCAACTGATCCTTTGTTCAAATTAAAATTATTGGTTTTCATTTAAGCTAGCTTTTTAATCAATCAACAAATCACTAGGTCAGTCGATGAATGCAGATAGTATTAATTTTGAGATTCCATTCTACTTGTGGACAGTTACATGTTGCATATGTATGAATGGCAAACATTAATATATACTTGCTCCAGAGGGAAGAGCGAAGAATTTTCTATTTTAAGGCATATGCACAAGAGAACACGAATATTAGTACTGGATTGTATATTTGAATATAAGGGGATATAAATAATTTTATTTATCATTACAATTTTAATAGGAAAATTTTCCATTGTGGTCCTGGTCATTCTGAATTGGATGAGATCTTTTCATACATTCAATCATTTTTAAATAAATGGTATATTGAAGAAGTTGTTCCTTTAACACACTGAATATTGAATTGAAGTATTGTTGTACACTTAATCATGCATTCATTTACTTGCTTTAATGGTTTGTAAAGTAGAGTTGCAACCGGAGTACTCAGTTATTTATCAATCTTCATTTACTCGTTGACAATCAACGGATAATTCAGCTAGTTGTAAATATAGTTTATCCTTAAGGCTGGAGTAGACCCAATTTTGATCGAAAATTTGACATTTGAATAAGCAAATTTCTGAGAAACGGTACGCAAAAAGTCTTGCAAATTCAATTTTCTTTCACTTAAATAAGTTTTCTTACTTTCAGAAAGAATATTAGGAGAAGTTTTGATCTCTAATGGGCCCTCCGCAAGTTTAAGTTTAATTCCAGGATTCGCACTGTCAAAATAAACAGCCGCATAGTACACGTATTGCTCTTCCCCTACTCAGAGAGACCGCCTGTGAAAGCGACGGAATTTACAGACACTTCTTCCCCTGGCAACTTTCCATAAAGACAATCCCTCCACTTCTCCCATTTCCACCGCATTTTCCGCACTTAGGGAAAGCGAGGTAAGTCGTGAGCATTTAACGTGATGCCCGCCTTAAGAGAGAGCGTTCTTCCCTTAGTGAGGGGGTAGGCAGCCCTATTTATTGCTCAGCCTCCCCTGCGGAAGTACGAAAAAAATGAGTCCGTATTTAGGGTTGGTCGCGTGATGAGGGAGAGGTTTGAAAGGGGAAAACGCTTTATCCATCCTTCATGCGATATTGAGTGTATGGGGCGCCGGGGGCCCCAGAGAGCCATTGCTTTGAACCCAAAAGGGGACGTCCCTCTGTTTCCAGTCACGTTGCTGCCTTTATTGCAAACGTGGACGCGGTGCGTTTCTAAGAGTCGCATTTATCGGAATGCATTCGTCCCGTTGACCCTTGGAAATCTCGGTTTATTCAGGAAATGAACTCTCGCCACCGCAATCCAATTATATACACGTGTATCATTATATCTTTATAATTATGTACTTATATATATATATAT
>KZ312453.1:923934-971103 GCA_000376725.2 Ladona fulva | reverse complement strand
ATAACAGGAAGGAGGCTGATGGGGCGGTAGTTCTTCAAATCTTCCTTGCTTCCTTTCTTGTGCAAAAGGACAATCTTTGCATGGTTCCATTCCTTCGGAATTCTCCCTTGTCTAAGGCAATTAGTGAATAACTGCGCTAAGACAGGAGAAATTTCTGTAACACCAAGTTTCAGATATTCTGCTAAAACTCCATCAGGTGTGGAAGGCGTTACGAGAGGAGAGAACGAAAAACTGAATAATGTCAATAAAGCATTATCACGTATGATTGCGTAATTTGGCAATGAGATGCTCATACGGACAGATAACGTTCGATGTTGGATCGAAAGCTAACGGGCATGATAAATATTTATCGTTTGAATTATATTTATGCATGTGGAAGTTGATTTTGTTTTACTTCTTTATGTGACAATTGTATTTGTTATCCCAATTCTTTTTCGTAGTGAGTTATATTCAAGATAAATTTCGAAGAGTGTTTGTAGAACCTTTTGCTTCCAGAAAGGTGTTGTACTTTCAACGTCTTCTTACAATAAGAGAAGGATATATAGGATATAGTTTCATAATAATCATCTTTGAATCCTAAAAGTACCCGCAAATTTCAAAGAACAGACATAAAAAACAAATATTCAACTAATTTTAAACCATAATTATAATCGTGGTATATATATACATTTCACTATAAATTAGCTCAATTTATTAATTTAGAGGCCTGAAAGACTCCGTAAGCAGTTTGTCGGCAGATGGAACTCGTGTTTGGAGACAAACGAGTAGTTCCGGATTACCAATTGCCCATGAAATCAAAATAAAATAGAATGGAAACAGCATACAAATTAAAGGAACGAAATTTATTATTATTAAAAATTAGTAAAAAAATTGTAATATTTAAAGAAGGATATCAAAGGAGATATTAAGAAATATCAAATCTGATTTGCAATCACTAGTTTTAGTGAATAAATCTCTCAGCAAAGGAAATACTATGAGGACGAAATAGATGGATCGCTTTTCCAGACAATGAATTATTACTTCAGAGGAAAGGAAAAGAGGCTGAGAGGGAGAAATGTTAACTAACAGATCAGTACTTTATTGTTACGGTAATGAATTTCATTTTTCTACAAGAGAACTAAAATCGTTTGGATTTCGCATTAGCATTTCCCAAAACCATAACATTCGTATAATTTTTATGTGTACTGATAATTCAACATCGGTTATTTAATATTCAATGAAGTTCATTGTATTTCTTCTCGCCACGTAATTATCTTCGCGATGCATCGCAAACTTCATTGAACACTGCAAAGTCGTTTTCTAATGGAAAAAAGTTCATCTCATCCACCTGTTGATCGAACAATTATCTGGGACGTTAAAAAAAAAATTAAATTAAATAATAATATCTGATAGCTCGTTTATTTTGAATTATCTAATGAAATGTATTCTATGAAGAAGCGCCAGTTTGCTGATTAGTTGTTTTACAGACAATATATGGACATACAGGTAAAACAATAACCGTCGGGAAACATCATGCATAATATTATTTCGCTTATTATATTTACGGTGGTATTAATTTATATGTTTTTACTACAGTATATAATATATAACATTTGAGACGTACGAGACAGGACGGTAACCTTGAGGATTTCTGCGCTACTTCCGTTGTAGCATTTCTACGAACAAAATACAAGTAACAGCAAATGGAAAAAAATGTAGAGTGGTATATTTCTTTTTTTCATTCATTTTAATTTTCGATGAAGGAGTTCCATCGGATTCTTCTGTGTGTTCGACGACGAAAACAAAATAATACAGAGCAAAATAATCGCCGACTGCGGATATTATCACGGAACAGCAATCGATGAAAAAACATTATGGATCAAAATAAAATAATAATAAATAATAAAACAATCTCTTTAATTTGGGCAAAATTGAGTCTTTAAAGATTCCTTTTCCATTTCACCCATCGTCAATTTTAATTATAATCTGATAAATCCAATCAGTAAATAATAATAAAAGATAATTGAATTAATTGGAATAGAAAAATATATGTGGATTAAAAAAAACCTAATTGAAGCTCAGAAAAAATCCACCGCAGGAAAACACCTCACTAAGAGGATATGGAATAAAAAGGCGTTAATGGAATTAAGTGTGCATTTAACAACTCTAATCATGATGATGAAGTATAAATGACGTAGAAAGACAAAAGAAACGAGAAAGAAGAGGAAAATAAATAATTGAATGAGATTCCCACAAAATAATACAGAAGAGAGATTTTCGGAGCACTGGAGGCATCGAGAAAACAGAAACATCCTATAAATATCGGAGACGAGATGAAAAGAAGAAAAAGCGTTGCTTTGGCGACAGGAAGAATGAGGGGCAAAGTAGTAAAGATGGGGAAAAGAGAGGGAAGGATATGGAGAGGGCGAAGAGATGTGAACAGATGGATTATGATTTACGATTATGTCACAGCGGACTCCTGAGGAGAAGAACAACTCCCCATTCTGCGGATTAAAACACGCCGTCGCTAGATTGCGAAGAGAGAGCGTGCCCTGGTGTGGAGAGGTCACGGGGTGGACCAATACACTATATCAATAGAGCCGTCCTCTTTTTCTTGCTCCGGCGGACACACTCTTCCCCTTCTTCTGGTCCTCATTTCCTCTGCTTTTCCCGCATAATGCTCGATTTTCCCTTCGATCCGGCAAATGAAAAGAGCACCCGAATCGGATATTGACGATAAGATCCAAATCTCTTGGGAATTTTATTGAGAAGGAAATGGACATTGTTTTAGACTCATCTAAAGACTTGATGAAAATAAGGCAATGGTAATAATTGCGGTTTTAATTTCTTCTTGATTATGAGGAGACCTGCAATCTAAAAAAAATTTCAAAAACTGAAAGCTTGTTTCGAAAAAAAAATAACATTTGAAAACGCATTCCAAGCGATACACGTGCTTTGAGGCGTTTGCGATGACTTATTTTTAGTATTGTAAGGCGTTCGTCATTTATGCCCTGAAATCTCTACAAAATGTTGCTACTAAGTATTTCTCGCCCGATATACGTAGTTATATGCACCAATGATGCACGCATCTTCTGCCAAATCATTAGAAATTTTCAAAATATTTCCATCTTAAGGTGGTTTGGAGCATCAAAACTAGATGATAGTTAAAAATTAGTTCTTCGAAAAGTACATAGAATAGCGTTTCGATACTCGAAAAAGTAATCGCTCCATTTACAAAAGAAAAATGATAGAGAAATGCGTACCACTTTAACAAATATAAGTTAGTCTTTCGGGTTCTAAATGATGAGAAAACAGGATGTTTACCGAAGGAATTAAAGATTAAATTTTGAATGATAAACTTCATACGAAAAAATAATTAGTTCGATTCAGGGTTCATTCCATAGTTATAATTACCGAATATTCAGCATCTACTAGACGAACACGCGGTTTGAACCGACGTTCCAGTACTCAGATTGTACTACACTAGTAAAAGCTCCCGTCAAGCATGAACTTAATTTAGTTTAAAAGTATATCTATTATCGTATATATCTGGTCCTCCTAAGCACAAAAATATTCCGTTCTAAGTTCCTAATAACTCAATATATTTCTTACCATTATTTATAATATTTATTCTACTGTTTTCAAGTCATGAAAGCCTTCTTTACGTGAATATCTTGTAAAAATTATACTGTTTATCTGATTACTACTAACTGATTACTAGTTAACTGATTATCCCCGAGCACTTATCCTCATAAGTACCCTGCAAGCCGCCTTCCGGCGTGTGGCATATGGGTTAATTCATAATATCAACATTAAAAAATGGCCTTAGTTGTCAAAGGGATTGGTTGTTTATTTCACAAATATTTTATGAAATTTCCGTTTGTTTTATCAAAATCCTCTATCCGTTGGGATCTATATCAATATTTCACTACTAAAATAAAAATCTATGATCATTTTCCTTTCTTTTGACACTTCTCTTGATTTCGTAGGGCCATTTTTTCTAATTTAATTTTGTAAAAGAAACAACCACTGCAGGTAACGAAAACCTATTTACGTACATTTCTTATGTAAAAGTATACTAACTTATTATCCCCGTGAATTTATATGGGATATCTCATGAAATCAATGTACAACAATTGACTTGGTCGTCAGAGGCATGGGTTGTTTTTTTTCGAAAAAAATTACGAATTTTACGTCTATTTTATCAAAATTCTCGCAATTTCGAATTCATATGAATGTTTCAGGACTAAAATAAGATGATTATTTTCCTTTCTTGTAACATTTATCTCAATTTCGTAGGACTACTGCTTATAATTTTATTTTGTTAAAGAAGCAACCTCTGCAAGTCATGAAAATGTAATTTACGTTCATCTCTTTTGGAAACGTACTATGGGCTCCTGGGTTCGAACCCGGGCCTTTACAGATATGAGAATAGTTTTCCTGTGGGTTTCAGCATCGTAGAAATACAATGCAGTTTGTTTCAGTTCTATAAGTCAAGCCGTTTCTGAGATAAATCAGGGGACGGACAGACATTTGATTTTTATATATGATGCGAAAACACGTACTCTGTGAGAAGGAGAGCATTCTAACTTAATCCAGAGCTTTGATACCACATTAAATTACTGTTAGCCAAAATAAACTCACTTCGCGAATTCAACGAGGTAATGATTCTATGCTATTGTTTGAATACCCAGCCGGGGTTAAAAATTACTCCTTATTTAATTGCAGCTTAAAAATATGTCTAACCAACTTCCATCTCATTAGACATAAAAACATGCACGAAAGTGTAAATCAATTTATTAGTGTTTTGAAACTTCCCTTACGCCATATTTGTACACTTCATGCATGTAAAACATTTGATAGATTTTTCCGATTTTTTTACGCTTTCACTGACTATTTGATATCAAATGCTAACTCTTAGAAGTAAAATGTAGTAAAATGTAAAACCCAGGAACTACATTTCATATACATAATTCAATCGAGTAATCTTTCTATACCTGTCCTTTGATCACTGTTCTCATTTTCATATCTTATGGTTCATTTCAAGTCCGATGTTTCTGACGTAATAAACAGCAGTAAACAGCAGCAGCAGAAACGAGCAGTAAAATATGAATTCAATACGTATAATCAATTATAATTAAAGATAAAGCAGCTATTTCTACATTCTAAGCGCGCAAGCACCGACTGGTGACTGAAAAGGGTAAATATAACTGCTAAACCGGCCAAATATTTGGGTGGTACGATAAAATCTATTGCTTTTCCAAAAAATTACTTCGTCTCAATTGATTTACTTTACCTCTGATTTATTTTCCATTGTGTTTTTTCCAACCGGCATTTTTGCGAACATCTTACATTATAAAAGAAAAAATATCGAAACACATCACTTTATGTCACTTTATGTGGGTATGTTATTTCAGCAATACTAGCTTTAATTCGTATAAAAGGCGAATTGATAGAGAGCGCTATCTGCTGCATTATGGGGGAAGCAAGGAAGCAAAACATCTGACTGCCGAATACTCTTGGGCGTGAGCAAACGGTCCACTTTCAGTGCTGCTAACGAACCTCAACACGCAACCGAATCAACTCCTATTTCTTCTCCTCTCTCTGTCTCATCTTCACTCGAGGAAGGCCCTTCGGCCCCCGAATCAATTGAGGGGCCTCTTCAGGAAACCCGAGAATTTCTAACGAGCACCAATCGGATGCTGTTTTTACTGCGTGGAGTCTCTTTCCAAAGGCATAGCTCAGCAAACGTCACAGAAAGTAATTTTTTACTGCTGCTCTCGAAAGAGTTACGCCTTTACAACCATTCTTTGGAGAACATCTATTCGCTTCCTGATTTAACGTAGGCTGTTTGCTTCTGGCATTGCCGCAGGGGCATTATATCTTCAAACTATAAGATTAGCAATCAGAAACATTTTGGAGGAACGAAATCTGAGTTATCAACCTATTTTCTCCCTCAGCGGGAAGAATTTGCAAAAAAGTATATTTTAAACTTTTAATTTAATTTGGATGGATGAAGGGGGTGAATTTTAATTTAAAATGGATGGCAGGTAATGAAGATGATCTGCAACGACCTCTGCATAGATTTAATGAAGCAGCAAATATTTTTAGTACGACTATCTCTCCAGAAAAATGTGTACAATATGAATGCAGCCAATACGCTGTAAACTCGAGGTGGATGGAAAAGTTATTTCAAAATGTCTCTAAAATACTTTGGAGTTTAACACTCACGCTGAGGGGATACTAAAAAGGAGGCCAAAGAGCAGACGACCAAAGAAAGTAGAATAGCGGGCTGTATCAATGGTACAATTTGGCGGAAAAGGAGACAAATGCTAGGTTCTTTAAACGTCAGTGAGACCAATCTTGACATACATGGGGGAGACAAGACCTTATCCAACCAAACGTCTCCTTGAAACATCAGAAATGAAAGTGTTACGAAGGCTTTCAGGGAAAAATCTATTAGACAGAGAAAGTAATGACATTATATGAATAGATTGCAACGCAGAAAATATACTAAATAGTAATCGAAACAGGAAAGAGGAATGGAATGAGCAAATTAACAGAACAAATGATGAAAAAATCGTCAGAATTTCAGGAGACAAAATCCCAATAGTTAAAAGAGGCGTGGGCAGACCAAGGGAAAGATAGAAGTATTGGAAATGGATCGCCATCAAGCATCGCTCCGGGAGATTCAGTGAACTCACCCTTGTCCATTCACGAATTAAAAACACTAAATAAGTCATCATTCTAATATTTCAAGTTTCTAATTAACTGAAGTTCATAGCACAGCTTATTCGCTGTATTTAATCAGTAAATCGTTTCAACAGAAACTCAGATTTACAGCATTTAGGCATAAAGTATGGAGTAAATTTATCATCAGATATCCACCTCCATTTTCAGTCTTTCTGAATTCTCTCATAGTCAGTAATTAGTAATAGTTTCGTAATCCCATAGTTTACAACAATATACACAGGAATGGCAACAAACATGATTCCGTGACTTCACCAATTCACGTGTTATATATTCTAATGGCGAGATTAACTCCTTGATTTTGATTCCGCCTAAATTTCTACGACAATTGGAACACTCTTAAGAGATCGTTAAAAAAACCGACCATCGGAGAGAAAACTCCAATTAAAGCCAATGGAATCGAGGAGAGGCCTAAAATGGGACTGATCGGGTGTAGCTCACTATTTGCCATTTCAACCGCAAACCGACGGACATCTTCATGCGCTCATATCGTGGCTGATTCAGAGGAAATGAGATCTTAGCCGCCCATAAAAGATATCAGATGGAAGAATAAAACATTAGCAGAATATATTCCATTTATTTTCAGGGATTAAACGGAAAATATCTGAAAGCTTCTTTGGAATTTCTAGTCAACTTAAAAAGGCATAGGTTTTTGATTGAAAAAATGGAAAGAGACAGACGAAAATGGGCTGATCGTATTTGTGAAGGAATGTTAAGAAAGTATTCGGACGAAAGAATATTAGAAGGAAATTTATGGTATATTTAGGATGCGAATTACGGATGGTAGTTTCGTCGTCTAAATTTCTTTGACAAAAGTGTTTCCTTTCGTATTAATTTGATCAAACTTGTCACTGGATTATAGTATTTGAATGATGGTCCCAAATCTCCCGTTAGACGGTTTTATCGTTAACCACTCCACCAGAGGTCAAAAGCTTCGAAGAGGGAATGGGGCGACTTAAGGGCGAATGGGTGAGATAAGGAGTGAGCTAAGTAGTATTAATTAAACTACGTAAGTTCAACGACAATTAAACACTTCTTTATCCCATAAAGTATATTTTGGTTTCGATTTCCGCATCCATTCGAAAATAAACAGCCAGATACCTGGTTAGATTCTTCCACACACCACGATTTGTAATAAATATCTTTGAAGAGGTAATGATTATGAAAGTGAAATTATGCATTATGTAAGTATGAAGAGGGTGATTACGTAAGATAAAGACGGAAGTCATTTTCCTTTGCTTCCCTATGTGAGCCAGAACGCCGTAAATGGTAACAGTCCTCCGCATAGGATTCAATGAAAAGTAGGTAACCAAGGTGAATTCAGCATTACTAACCATCATCACCTACTACCACGAAGTAGAGTGGAGTGCGTTATATCTATATGTCTATCATATGCCCCAATAAAAGAGCAAAAAGACTACATTCTCCAAGATATGGAAATATGAATGTGAATCTCTTCAGCGAAGCTAAAAATCGCAGATCCGACGTTGGACGTGCTTCACTCCATCGCCGCCCAATTCCCCTCAGAAATTCTTGAATATCGATCCGAAATATCTTATGCAGCGTCGAAAGAGGAGAAGTTCTCGATCGCGCTCTGACGCTGACACAAAGTGCGTAACTTCACACCAGACACTCTTATGAAAGTATACACAATCGGAGGATTAAACTCAGTAAATAGACACGCGAAATATATTACTGAGATTCAGAAATTCAAGGGTATCTCTTTATTCTCTCGATTGTAATGTTACCGAAATGCAGTACTTTTCATTACTCGGTTGCTTCGGGACCAAGGAAAAGGTGCCATTCATCTGTCACTTGTAACTGTGATGATATGAACCTCCCTACTGAGGTATGAGCATCGAATCGGAACCGAATCGAAAAATAACGTTATTGATGAAAACTTATGACTTATGTAAACCGAACAGCAACCGAAAAACTCACCGTTCCGATTCTTGGTTAATATTATTATCGATTGTAGCAGTTGTAATATTTAATAAGCATATGCGATAATTTCTTTTATACCAATAGTTTTATTCCAAAACTTCATTAAAATTAAATATATTTAATTGTCACGTATAACATAAACCTTTCACAGAGGTCATTTCGATTAGACACGAATCAAATCGGTGCAATGGATGATGTAGGAACGAAACCGGAACAAAATCGAACATGTAAGTGAATTAGAGTGAAAATCGTAACGAAAATAATTACGGTACATACAAAGCACTGTGTATGAGTGATTGTGATTAAAGGACTCATCCACGTCACTTCTTATTGAATGCTATGAAAAATATATCCTCTCATAATATTTGTGATACACTTATAGACATTTATTATGCAGATAGCACTGTGGCAGAGAGAGGAAGGACGAGGTAACTCACCCCCCCGTCTTCCTTGGAATGCCACATTCTCTCTCTGAATCCTCTGGCATCGTTGGATCAGTTGAAGTACCAACCAGCCTTTTGGCTAATGATTTTACTGACTCCAATTTGGGCCATTACGGATTTTGTCGGATTATTATACCGCTAGCGTATTATGACTAATTTTAAAATATAAACTTTTCAGTAATAAGATAGAGAATTCCTTTCGTTCCTAAAATATAAACTTTTCAGTAATAAGATAGAGAATTCCTTTCGTTCCTAAAATATAAACTTTTCAGTAATAAGATAGAGAATTCCTTTCGTTCCTAAAGTCCTAACAAAATTGCGGTTTTAAGCGAACCAATGCATTCAATGTACTGCATCAGCAACTAAATTTAAAAGAAAAAAAAACATTATATTAGCTTAGATTACATTTGAGTAACTTCTAATAAAAAACGTTTAATAGTAAATAAAACTTACGAAGGTAATACGAAGGTGAAATTGCGATGAAGTATTACTATTTAGATTGAACAGTGCATACACCTCCTGCCACGCGTCTAAAGACATGGGCAAACGGGTCTTACATGCAAACGTTTCCAGTTTGCTGAAGCCAAGACCGTCAGTCGAGTGAAAGATTTGGAAAGTGGGCTGGACCATTTTCAAGGGCACGCTAACGGGTGTTTCGCAATATAAATAAATCGCAGTAAAGGTGACATTGTAAAATTAGATAATCCTACACTGGAATTCCTTTCGGCTGCTTTCAGAATTTCCCGGATTTATGATAAAAATATTGGAAACAAGAGAATGGCGAAGGAATAAACAAAAGCAAAGAGACAACTGAATCGAGAGGCGGCGATGGAAATTTCTGACAGTAATTCCCAAAACGTGGTTACTAAAAGGAGGCGTAATATTAAAGAGGAGGGGCGAGAGGAGGCGATAGCTCAGAAGGTGATGGAGAAAGGCGGAGGAAGGGGCAAAGAAAGGAGGGAAGAAAGTACTTGCTATAATTTAACGCAAGTATATAGATAGATATTCAGTTGCATTAAAAAAATATATAAACCCATTCACGTTAAAGGTAGAACTTAAATATTTTGAAGAGAAAATATGGAATTTAAAATTCCAAAAATTAGTGTCGATGGGTGCACCAAAATTACGTAATACTCACATAAATCAGTGATCTCATGTTGGTTTACCACAGAGAGTAACGTTTTGTAAGTTAATAGGCTCTGAACTGAACTGAACTGAATCAATACGATGCTCAACAATAGCGCATATAATTTCATTCCAAAACAGGAGATTGATTCTTTTCCCCAATAGAAATCAAAATATATTCCCTATACAAGGTATTTGCTCTTTACCATTCGTATACAATTGATTTTTAACTGGGAAAGGGTATTTTATGAAAAAGCATTAAATTTAAATATTTTTCCAACCAAACATTACCTTGCGCGATGACCTTACATGTTACGCGCCCTAACATCTCCTTTTGAATTCTCTCCCAATTTAGTACAAAAACTAATACTAAGGTTAGGAAGGCACTGCCTTTCTAACCTTTCTTCAAAACTATTCAAGGGTACATAATCATTGTCGGTTATGTTGGTTTATTTGACCTGATAAGGACACCATTACATCAAAGGTTTTGAACAAATAAAATGTGTAGAGAGTGAAATTTATTCTAGGATAAATAGATAAAAAAAAGTTTGATTAGGCGAAATGAATACAGTCCAGGGAGATCTGGTGGAACTTCATAACGATGAAAGTATTTATTTCAATACGTGTACAGGTAAGTCATTTCATTTCACACATTTCACAGTCACAGCATTTGTGGACTTACCTGTACACGTATTGAAATAAATACTTTCATTTGATTAGGCGTATATCGTGCTCACAAAAATCAAATTAAGGTGCCAAGACAGAATGCTCCAAGTATTTTACAAAGAGCTGGAAAAACTAAATAAACTTTCATAAGTTGAGGGAAGGGTCCGATGTGTGTTGCAGAAGGGCTCGTCTGCTTTCCGATCTCAGGGAGAGTTTCTCTCTGCCTTTTGTTCTATTCCCCACGCGCGCCATAATCCCGCTTCTCCAGATATAGGGATTAGCAGATCCGGCTCAGGAGAGAGAGGAAGCTATCGCCAGAAGGGAAGGGAGAGTACAACACCGCAAGATCAGGGAAATGGAGAGAGAAGATTGAGGGTAGAGAATGGCGGAATTAAAAACGGGAAAAAATATTCGGGGAAAATGTGAAGCAGGTGCGGAAGAGGAAAATAAAGCAACAAAGAAAGAACGACGCAATGGAGAAGATATTTGATGGATAAGTAAAGAGAATTCCAGAGAGATTCCAGAGGGTTTGACGTTGATCGAGGTAGATAAATTCCATTAAATAATTAGGATCTTATATATATTTAGATCAAATGGTTTAATTACTACACAGTGGGTACGAAGCTTAACATTAATACACATCGACGCTTATGTCTTAAAGGTTAGACACACGTGATCGTCCATTCTTGATTTCATAAATATAACTACTATACATTTTACTGTAGTAGTCAGATGCTCGGTTATAAACAGAAAACGTCCGTACAAAATCTTTTGCGTATCTACACTTACTCACACACGAATTTAAATAAATAATAGGTTTCGGGGAAGTACGACCTAATGAAGTGTAAGGGATAAAAGAATCGAAAAGTTTTCATCCCTTGCTAAAAAAAAACGGCATCTGAAAAACCTTGAGTCACAATCACCTGAATATGAGACATTTTCCTTTAGCCAATATTACTTGCGTATACTGATGTAAATATAATTCTGACTTTTGAGAAAATATTTTATTTAAACGTGACATGCATTTTATTCTATCAATTAGATGCCAAATGAGAAAATTTCTATATTTTTTTTCGCTGTTTACTTTCACTTTAAATTGCCATTTCTCTTACGTAAGTAAAAAATTAATAGAAACAAATAAAACAAAAAAGAAGACAAAAAGACCAATGAAGTAACCGTGAATTGGATATTTCAAAAATAATTATAAAACGAAAAATATATTTTGATAAATCACAATTTCCTTGTTATTTATTGAACTTAAACAGTAATTCAGATGAAATAACGCGCGCATTGACAAAGTGAATCACAATAGGGAAAATAGGCGAATGGTGAAACAGTAAAATAAATGGGAATCTGAGGCAGAAAAAGATTAGAAAGGAAATGGACGGGAGCGGTACTTTGAGAAGAGATTATCTACAAAAAGAGGAGAAGAAAAACATTGTATGTGAAGGAGATAAGAGAGAGTCGCTTCGGGAGAAGACAGAGAAAGGGGGATTAACGAGAAAGGAGACAAAAAGAGGCGAAGAAGAGGTAAAGACGAAGGGAAGAAGCAAAATGGGGGAAATCAGAGTAAAGCGAGTTTCCTTTCGATGCTTTAAGTACCTACTCATTCGCTGCGTTATTCAAGGAAGAGCTCAATTCATTTATTTATCAACATATATTTATGAAACGTCGACAAAGTAAAAGATGTACGCAAATGAGATAGGCAAGATTTGGTATTCGTTTAATCAATTAATTAAGATTGTATAGATAATAACAATTACAATACCACTCCTTTTATACAAAAGTCAGGAGAACGATCAGCTTCTATTAGAAAATAAATAAAGCATGATTTATTTCAGCGTTTACATTAAAGTATTGGGTAAGCGTGAACTCTGAACTAGATTGTAAGATAAAAATACTAAAATCACTGTTTCCTAAGACAATCCTAGGATAAGAAATGATAAATGCGAATCATGAGCAGAGAAAACTATGAGCTTTTATTCACAATGCATCTCATAGCAGTCAGAAAAAAACCTTCTATTTAAAATGTTAAATAAAATCTGCTGGTAAAATAGTATCAGAGGACCCAAATACAATTATTGAGAAGTTGTACAAAAACATATGAAGGGAATCAGTAAAATTATAATATGGTTTATAACAAACAGAAGTTGTGGAACTCGATCATAAAATACATGTTATGACAAGGTGACAATAAATTCGTTGCATTACAGTCGCAGCGAATGATTTATTTTACAAAAGTTGGATTAAAAAGAAGATTCGTACTGTGCGAGGGCAATAATAGAAACGAGGGCCAAATGCCACGGCGGGTGGAGCGAAGGTCCAAGAAAAGGAAGAGCTACGTGATTTCGTGGAAGAGAAGATTGAGTTAAGGGAAAACAAGAGCAGAGGAACGATGGGGAGAGCTGACAGAGGCGAACGGAGAGCGTCTCTTTGGAGCAAAGCAACGAAGTAGTGTAGGAAGAACATAACATGGTTCTCAAGAAGAGCATAAAAACGAAAACTACAGTGATGAAAGTGCGATGGTGTTTAATGTGGGAGCATGGAAATTCTTAGAAAATCAATTCTTCAAACTATAATTTCTTAGAATCAGAAATTCTTCGAAAATAGGTCACTTTAAATAATCTGAATCTATGCCACGCTTATTTTACACATTATATATTAAGAGTTTAGAAATTTATATTTACCTGATGGAACTATGTTAAAATATAAAATTGATAATGCTTTCCATAAATTTAAGCCGGATCATATATTTTTAAGGAATGAGAATTACATTACAATGCTGAACATAGAAAATTGTGAAAATATTTACTTTAAGGAGAGAAACATCCTGGTTTCTTGTAAGCAAAGTTCTTCGGAAGCAATACTAAGCCGTCTTCGACGCCTTCGACACTTTCATCTATTGCCTCTAAACATTTCATCTAACGAGGATGAATAAACTATTTTCATTAGAAAATTAGAAGAGACTGCTTAATTATCAAGTATAATGACATTTATACGACAAAAACGCCTTTGGAACTATATTAATTAAGTGACTGATAATAAGTCACAGCTTGTAGACACGCTTGATGATGGGAGTAGGACTGAAAAATGGAACAGTTCTGCCCACAATGGTTAGACCATCCTCCCAGCAAGCGAAAGAACTGTGTTCGAGTCTCGGCAGCGTCAAACATTTTCTTTCTCCTAAACTATTCCTTTGTTATGAGCCCGCTCTTGAATTGCGAGGCAATATATATTTTGCGAGGCATTATTCGTGAAACCAGATCTTGAATTATATTTCTTAAATTTAAAATTTCGACAGCCAAAATGAATTCAAAAGTGAATCGATAACCGCATTATTCGGAGGTGGATGTTTGAAAGGTGGAGGGAGGATAATCGGGATTGAACGAAAGGAACAATGAGAGAAATGGAAACGGCGGGAGGTAGGAATAACAAGTGAAGAAGCCTTCAATGGAAGGCCGACAAAGGAAGGAGAAGAGAGGAAGTGGAAGCGTGTAATCTGATGGAGTGGGGTTTGGAAAGTGCCGTGGATTAGATGAGGGAGGAGAGGAAACACGTGGGAAATGGGGAAAAAATGTTTCTGCGAGAAGAACGACGAGAGTAAAGATTCGTTGAAAAAAATACGCTCACTTGTTTTTGGTCGCTGAGGCGCCCGGATAACCAAGGACAGAGAAAGTACTACGACTACTATGCGTCGGACTCAATTGTGCGACAAAATGGCAGTGCATTCAGATGAATAAACCACGAAAACAAAGTTGAAAGCGATGTCATTATAGTAATTCGCACTACGGATTGAGTCGTTACCTCCAATCACGACGAACCAAATGGAATCAGCCACGACTATGATATATGGAATTCGGAAGTAAAGCCTATGAAAGCTGCTTCACTTTCAAATCATTTCAAGACAAATATTTCTACTAAAATGGAATATTAGTAATTAAGGGTTATCCTCCCCCAAGGAGAAACGGACATGAAAAAAGTCTTTTGGGATCGGGACTTGAACCCCGATCTTTCAGTTATCCTTGTGAGTATCCATCCCAATTGAATGGAAGCAAAAGGATCATAAACTTGCTCAACACAATAGCACAGAAGTCTTTGCTATGACCTTCTACAAAGTAACGCCTGAATATATTGATTTCAATAAAGGTTACTTTAATACCGACAAATAGGATATAAGTTAGGAAATGATGGAGCGAAATCCAAGACACAATCCTAAAATTTAAATGTTAAGACATCAATTTAGATCACTTTTAATTATATTTCTGCGCAGATCTTCTTTACAAAAAATCTGGACAAACATCTTTGTTTATGGCTTGCCGTATATACTCGTGAGTCTACCAGTATTCTAATCTCTTGAGAGTTAAAAACAAAATGTTACTTAAGGCGAGGGTATAATTTTTACGCAACCTCTCCAAAAAAATAAGATCGGAAGAAACAATCGAAATAGACATCGAGAACTTGATAATGACCGTAATTCGTTAACGGTGGAATTTAACAAGAGCGAATTCCATGTCTGTGAAAATCCGGGGATCGGGTCATACTCGAGATACAGAGTACCTATGGTACTTGAATTCTAGTTAAGTCTAAATAACCAAAGAATATTTCTTGATTTTGCGGCGGAATTTTTTTCTTGTTTCCGGAAATACTTGGATCGGAGAAAGCAGTAAGAGCAAATAATAATGAGCAATCCTCGCAAGAGCGAGGACACAAATTTAATAGAACCTCCATCGCTTCCCTTTCATCACTCAAATAAAGAAACAACATTAATGGTAGAAAACTGGATAGAATTAATCCGTTAGGAAAATAATGGAACTAATATGAAATTCCACGAAGGAAGCTCCGGATGAGGGTGTTTGGGTAGTGCGTGCTTGTGAGCTGGGAGTTGATCCAGCGAAATAATTCAAGGCAGAAGGGTTGCGAGGCGAATGAGGAAGGATTTCCAGCGGGAACTCATCCTCTCCCTCTCCGTGGCTTTGCCTAGTTACTCCATATCATCCTCGCATTCCTTATTTACCGTTCATCTTCCATTTACTCTCGTGGAGTGGTTGCGACGGTCTATTATTCTCACGTTCAAAGTGGCTCAAGTTCGTGCGTGCCTTGGGGCTTCGTCTAGAGGCTAGATGTGTTGCGGATAAATATCGGGTGTCACTCTCCAGCGGAGTGCGATACCTGACGTGGCTAAAATAAGAGAGAAGTTTGGTGCTCCTGTGTTTTCCACGATACACATAAAAGCGCATCAAACAAGTTCGTAACTTGAGAAGTACATTATCCAAGTTAATGGAAATACCTAACTCGAATCCTTTTGGTACACGTTTCGCACTCTTTCAGTCGGACTTAATGGTAAATTCTACTCACACCGATATTTTAAGTACTTTTTTTAAACTTTTTAGGATATGATAATTCAAGCACAATAGGTAACTAGAGAAAATATCTCCTTGGTAGTTGTTTACTTTGGAATTACAATCTGTTAGTCCCAATAGACGTATCCTTGTGATGTAGCATTTAAGGGAATTTGCGTTAAATCCCATAAAATATACTGCGTATTTGCTCTCAGCCACTGAATCACCCTCGAGGGAAGATAGTGTATTTCTCGCTTTGGAAACAATCGAACTGTGTCTTTTGGGAATACAGATTCTCATACTGTAAAGGGAAAGTGTATTTACAATCACGGAAGTTACCCGAAAAAATAAGAATATTTGTGTATAGATACCTTGTCCCGAATTTCGTTACCAAGCCTCGATAAATAGAATTTTATTTCATTTTCCTTCTGACAAAGGATAGAGGAAAATGTATCTTTTAGGAACTTTTTCTTAGTCCTTTTGATGTTTGTAATGATTTGAAGACTTGGAGGTTTGAAGACGACAGCATTCACCCTCATCACTTGCTACGAAAAGTATAGCCATGACGCCGCTGTGGTGGACTCATTGAAACATTAGCATTCTAACGAAGTGGGGAAGTCTAAGTTTCTCTCTTTCAGACCCTTTGGATAGCTAACGTTGAAGGGTGAGGCGATTTTCCTAGCATTTGAGCAGATGAATTTACAGAAACCAATGTCCGGTATAAGTCGCAATATATTACATACTTCCTTTGCATCTCGAACTGACTTCGAATGGCAGATTACATATATAGTTACGCATTAATACAGAATTTCAGATTCCCGTAATTTATCGAACAACACTTTCGATTGCCTAGAAAACGAGCTCTATTAAGTCCTACCAAAGTTAAAAGACATACTTCAGTAAGAATTTTATTTTTGGCAAATCGAAGAGGAGGAAAAAGGGCATGCGGGTAGTGATGAAAATAGCCACCTCTGAGGAAGTGAATCATTCCACGCCAAAAGGCAGCATCAAAAGACGCTGCTTTTTCCCGCACAGATCGCCACTTCTTTGAGGGAGAGCCCTCGCAGTCCCTCGTTCGAAAACCCCTTTTCTCGGTGAGGGGAGAGGATAGGGGTCTGCTTAAGCCGAAAAGGGCTTATGCGCTA
Organism: Ladona fulva; assembly: GCA_000376725.2. Lineage (NCBI taxonomy): Eukaryota > Metazoa > Arthropoda > Insecta > Odonata > Libellulidae > Ladona > Ladona fulva. The sequence continues at coordinate 953,712 of KZ312453.1, read as the reverse complement.
ACGAACTGCCTTTCCCTTCAAAGGAAAGCATTCATCTCCCTCGATTAGCTATTCGCGATTGCGTCTATCCCACAGGGCTGTCTTCTTGTTGATGCCCTTGTTTCGCGCGTGCCATTCTTGTGGCATTCTCCGTTTCCTCCACACTGAAGAATCCTACCGCGCCCAATTCGGCTTCCATAGATTTGGTAACAGAAGACAAATTCATCTGTTCTTTCAGTAACTCAGGTGTAATATCACATTCAATCAGAAGAGATTCTAACATGTCCTCAATTCTTACAAGTTTCATCCACTGGCAATGAGAGAAATAAGTTCTCCACATCAACTGAGAAAAGAATAGGGCACACTATGAATCTTAATGAAGGAAATTAATTAGAGAATTGTGTTGAATATTTTTTTAAATCTTATCAATAAAGTGGAGAGTTTGTGTATGAATATATATTCGCCTATAACTCGAGAATAAGATGTCATACAACTTTTACACTTCGAATATTGTTAAATGTCTCCCTCGGACATATGATATATATGAGATGATAGGCTACTTTTATCCACCTAATTGTCCCCGGTTTGACCGCAGAAGAGTGAAAACGTCTCAATAAGAAATACACGTAGGATTCACTTTTATCGCTTACAGGGTTATTTTTTCTGCTAAATTAAATTAGAAAGATTAATCACATGAAATCAGGACAAGCACCAAAAAAAGAATATTGAATGAATTTTTTTTCATGAAAGGCATTTCTATCTATTGACAAGGGAAGATTGCACAGTTCTGGAAATTCTTCATAGAAAATTCGAAAAATACCTAAATATTTACTTGCATGTTTTAAAATAATATTTGTCTATCTTTTGCTGGTTCTAAATAGTATCAACAACACATTCTGTAACCAAGAAACCATATTAAAATGTAAGTAAAAAGGTTTATAGGCAACGAAGATTGCCATCCACATGTATTTACAAGTGAGGATTCACTGAAACCTGCATCGCCAAATAGGAAACGAGATCGACACGATTCTGCATAGAACGTCCTTATCCTGTAGGATTGTGTTTGCGCACACAGGCATTTCTCTCAGACATTCTTTAGCGACGTAGAGCTTCGGCCGTCCAAACAGAAGTTATCGCTAAGGTGTGGGAATAATCCACCGGCCGCACCTTTCCGCACGTTTTTCTTGGGAGAGGTGCCGTTGTACAGCTCCGCGTTGAAAATTGAGAGAATCTTAAACATTCAATGGTTACCTTCCTTGATAACACGACGACAATAGCATTTCTGAGAGATCTAGTAGTAAAACATTACATATTGTTTGATGGTGTACGGTTACAGATAAAGAAAAAAATGTTTTCATCTAATTATCACAAAAGAATACAAGAAATTGCTGCGAAAAATTTAAAAGGTGTTGTTCAATTTTTACTAAATAATTTTGAGTGGAATCGTCAATTAACGATTTTATTTTCATTTTCGAAACTTATCGTAGGTTTTCATCGGCAAGTTGCGGATATGGTTACATAGAAAGCCGCGATGTAAAATACGTATTTTTACTATTTTATAGGCAAAAGTAAAACCGTAAATTAAGAATTAAATACATTGAACCATCAAATTAAAACAAATCAATCTTCTATGTATTTCTATATTTGGCCTGCATATATACAAATCATTTGTCCTCAATAGTCGTGCTGCTGTATCTTGACCAACTTTCAGATATGTGCATAGTTAAACACATTTTCTTTCCCTTGAAATATTTTTTATTATCTTTTGGTTGGAAGAAAGAAGTAAATGTATCTTTCTCAGAAGGCAAACGCATGATAAAAAGTACGCCGACACCGGGACTCGAACCAGTCTTACACTTGCCGGGCGCAAACAAGCTATTTCATACATTTTCCATTTGTCGGTTTGGAATACTTAGTATGCAAAGCAGCATTTACGAAGGTATGATCCACTAAAACTATTCTGGATCCGTAAGGAAAGGAGGGATGAAGTCACTCCTCATCTAGTCTAATTAGCATCATTCCCTCTCCAGGGATTTTATTGGCTAATGATAGAGGTGTTCAGGTTCCAGCCACTTTTCTGGATATTTAATTTAAAGAATGGTGTCTCTTCAATGAAGAAATATGTTTATATAATGAGGAAAATCTATCAAATTAAATCTCTTGCTCTCAAAGGGCACAATCATTGGTAGAAGAGGACTGTGAATATTCCTATTAATAAAATTCTGCATAATTATCATTACTGTTTATGTAAGCACCCAAAGAGAGAGATTTCATAATACTCAATGAGACTATAAGAGAAACAACGATATGCCTCCATTCATTCCTCAGGGCCTCTAAAACTCTTTATTCGCCCGCAGCGACGAAAGAAGTAAATCAGATGTAAGCGATGAAAGCATTTATCCCGAACAATTAAATTAAGCATCCGCGTCGAAATTTACGACGAGGCATTGCGCTGAAACAGAATCTGTAACGCAGCTTCCGGGAGAGAACTGCGGCGGAAGCAATAGAAATTGCTTTATTATCTACACGTATCTGCCTTAGCATTCCGTACGACCCTTCTATTCTTCTCTCCCCTTTATCTTCGCGCACCATCCCTCTTTTCTCCGTTACACCCCTTCCGTATTTTTCCTCTTAAATTTTTAAAAAGCGCTCGCATCCCGTGGGCTTTCTCGTGGCAGCTACCATCTTCCCCACTCCCCTCCATACATTTTACCCCTCACATCCTTTTCTGCAACAATGAAAGTCTTTTGCAACCCCTCGTGGCGCCCCTATGACGCCTCGCCAATTTCTCCCATTACTATAGGTGTAAGTCAAGCGACCTTTCATTTCTTCACAGAGGCATAGATACGCAACGAAGAAGAATCAACGGCGCAAATTACGGGAAATAGGACCAAACTTTGATATCAAAGAATTGTCTGTAGCGATTGACTCAGTGAGAAGATCTCATTGTCATATGTATGTTACTATGGGAAACTATATTAATCATAATAAAATTAAAACGTCTTTATTGAAGGGCGAGATTGAGACTTATTAGTCTCTTTTTATATCTCACAGCCCTTAGTCATTACAGCTGTCATACATTACAGCAGAATGAAAGAAGTATTGATAGTGGAACTAAAGAAAAGCAACACAAGAAGGAACCATTATGTGGGTTAAAAAAACATAAGTCTGTACTTAGGAAATAATTAAAACTCTGCAGGAAATCACCCAGGTTACGGAGGGCGTAAAAAACAAGCGAAACCTGCTGACAGTAGCGACCAAAATTTGAAAGAAGAGAGGAAAATAAGTAAAAGGAAAGTGTCAAAAACACACCTGGAAAATAATAGACCAATGAATGAATAATTCTTACAAATAATTCAGACAATTAGGGAAACTAGGGCACTTAAAAGAAAAAAAATCTTTTTATAGAAAATAAAAACCGTACGGCTAGTTACAGAAACTAAGTTCAGTTTCTGTTTCTCGCCTCGGTAACACAATATTGCAATTCAGTCCAACTGCAATAGTTACACTGGCTGCCTTGTAAGGAGTTAAAGACAGTTTTTTGTTGTTTTTTATTGCTAACGCTTCACTTTGCTTGTTTGAAATGGCAACAAATTTGAATTTCCGTCTGTCAAATCATCAAAAATAGTTCAAATATTTTAGATGAAGCTTATACAAATAAATTTTTTAATGGGAAAAAAAGAATAGAAGTAAAAACGTTAGATTTCAGAGTTCAGGGGATTTTCAGTTAAAAGCTTACCTAATATCCAAAATAGAGCAATAGAGAATCAGATAGGAATCCGTCTTACCTAAAAAAAAAGAGAAATTCAGGATTAAATTAGTGCAAATAGAGAAATTTTTGGTCGAGACAATTTAAAAAATAACGCAACGCTGATATTTCAACTGATTAAAGTTTTAATCGAAAACATTTCTTAATAGTCAGTAGAAATTCAAAATAAATTCTTGATACTTAATTTCCATACTCGTTAAAAGTGTGAACTCCAAGAAATTAAGAGAATCAACTGATAGAGTACTCTAATTGCTCACCCATAGCCAAAAGGCCCTCAAACAGGGAATCTAATTTCCAAATGCGATTCAGTCGTAGAACGATGAGAGGAAAACTACTTCATTGAATGGAAACGTTTGCACTGAGCGAGAGGAGCTCATTGAGCTGTAGTATTCCAAGAGGTTGAAATGTAGGTCTCTCTAAGGAAAGCAAAACCGATGCAAACAGTTTCAAAAGACTACTTGACCGGCGGCCTCTTGAGAACGATGGAATGAGTGGACGTGAATGAATTAGCAGCGAAAAAAAACAGAAAGTGTTCGAATTTTGGGATCGTGAATTAAGCAAGACTAGAGAAGTTACCAACCTGTGGCTATTGGAGAAAAATGGGCGTAGCTGTTGCAAAATTACAAGCTGAAAATTGTCACCAAAATGCCTCTCTAAGACGGCAATTTTTAGAAAGCTTTAAAAACCTGAGGGTAATTTCCCTTCGCAAATTCAAACAATACGGGTTTCGGTACATTCAACAATTCATTCGTTACATCCAACATTTCGCATTCCCATATACTCATCGGATGATCGGACACCGCATAATAAGAAAAACAATTTCTCGTACTCTCAGGTTCGATAATTCCATTATTTCGCCACACGAAATACAGTAAAGACCAATTAAAACTCCATAGCTTACAATGCTATCCCGCATAATACGCGTAATACACTATCTTCCCTCGAGGGTGATTCAGTGGCTGAGAGCTAATACGCAGTATATTTTATGGGATTTAACGCAAATTCCCTTAAATGCTACATCACAAGGATACGTCTATTGGGACTAACAGATTGTAATTCCAAAGTAAACAACTACCAAGGAGATATTTTCTCTAGTTACCTATTGTGCTTGAATTATCATATCCCAAAAAGTTAAAAAAAGTACTTAAAATATCGATGTGAGTAGAATTTACCATAATAAACATTTTCTCCCATAGAAAAAAATAATGTTTATAAGAACGGATATCATCCTCGTCCGCCGATACACTGCAACCCGCTTCAGCCAGCTTCGTGATAGACCAAAAAGTTCCTCTACCTTATTTTTGGTTACTTTTGATTCTCTTGTTCGTGATGGCTAATTGCGCGAGAAGGAGATGAAAATATTACGAAGCAGTCCATTCTCCATTCTATTCCAAAAGCTGATTCTGGCTCTCATATCTTTCTAATAGTTCTCATCAAAGTCAGAATATTAGAGAAATACTCTCAAGGTGGTGTTTTATTTCGTTACAATTACTCAAAAGCCAATAAACAACCCTATATTGTCATGGAATCGCAAGAAATGAAGTGCTGTCGTAGCTCGGTAGAGCCACTATCTCGCTAAAAACCATCGTTTCCTTAGAAGCGTCTTAAGAGGGTTTTACTGTGGTAGGTTGGATAAGCAGAGTGAACGGAGAGTGGGACATTAGGTATGCACCGGAATCATCATGTATGTAGTAATGATTGAATGAAAAAAGTTGTTGATTTCATAACGAAATATGAATTACTACGACGAGTTATTTGGATTAAGCGATCAACACTCAACCTCTGAAGGACGACTATATTCAAGAAAATCTTGATTTTAGCAGGCGTTTTTGAATCTTTTGTGAACAGGTACGTTGCCAATGAGCATGCTTACCTTCATGCTGCACCCCTTTTAAGTGCCCAAAGATAATGTTTCGAGAGACCACAATATATTTAAAAATTTGAAAGCCTTTCGCTTTTTTTCATAAATTCTGTTATGGTTTTGCATATTATGCGCTGTGTAGTGGGATTGCATGGTTGCAGATAGATGGGTTCATTACGTCATTTCATTGAGGAAACTCAGAAAAAATGCAACTTAAAACTCTTCCTCGTAATTAGTGACGCAGTTCTGTAAAGTAAGCGCCTACATTTATTTTCTAGCAACCCATAGATTGGAAAAAGAGGAAATTGTACTTCTTACCTCGAGAACAGAACATTGAGTAAATTGAGCGAAATAAAGCTGCTAAAATAACACATAAAAGGTGCCGAGTGATCTGAGCAGTTTACGCCCAGAAGTCGGCTACTAGATACTAGCTCAGTAAATTGTATGTACGTAAATTCAGCCAGGAACATTGAAAGACGATTTCAATTAAACTAATTTGAAATATTAAACTATAATAAGTATAGAAGAAATATACAAAAATTTGGTTCAGTATTCAGAAATGCATGTGGAATTAATTATCAGATAACAACACAATGAGGGATAAAATTGGTTCATATAAAATACGTGATGTTACAAGATGAGATAATAACGGAGAATATACAGATCTACTGACATATGTCACCTTCAAGCCAGTTTCGGCGTGTGGCAAAAATGTAACGAGAGGATTGAGTCACATGCTGACATGCAAGAAAATAAAACTGCCATTCGAAAAATGTGCATCGACAATGTGTTTGCCGCTCCGCCTTCAGAGGTATCGATATCACGTAAGAAACACTCGGTCACTTCCAACCGCCGTTCCGTATAAAACGACATTCCCTTCGATCGGAACGCTCTCGTGCCCATTGCATGAAAAGGAAGGAAAAGGAATAAAATATCGCATTCGGGAGGACCTTCCCGAGGAGAGTGGACCTCTTCGAAATGTGTTCCCCTATTGGCCCTGCGATTATGGCCACCGTTTGCAGATGGCGTATCGCCGTCCTTCGAGAAATCTCTCATATCAATACGTCTCCATTCAAAAGCTCTGGACATCCTCCAGATGGAACATTCCAATGGGAATCTTTCCATCGTCTAAAAACAGTTCCATCATATTCATATGGGCTCTCCAAAAAAGTCATTCGAACATTTGTACCATAGCAATAACTTAGGATTGAATCACTACACTCCCGGCGCAGTTTGAGTGCCTTCAAAAGGAATCCTTCAACTGTCGAAAGGAAGTGCTTCACTTCACTTTATAGATTGATGATTTCAATCATTTTAAGTTTACAGATGTCTCTTATCTTAGTTCAGTTACAGAAATGCATTTAATTCTGTTTTAACTCTTCCCGTAACAGAGACTAGTTAAAGCCTCTATCGAGAATTTCATCCATTTAAGTCATTAAAGACATCTAGATAATTATCTACAAAAGCACAGTCGCCAAGTACTGTAATACGTCCACTTTTACTCAATAAAAAGAGAACATTTTATTACGATAGAAAATTTTAGTATGTACCACCAAGTTTTGTTATGCTAAACCTTCAGTAATCTTAAAAGTGCTTCGACAGCTAAGATTCCCCACCGGGAATCGAACCCGAGCCCGCTTTCATCGAAGTCGAACCCACATGGTTATCCGTAGGCTCATTTAAAATTTTATTTTCATTTTACACCACGTTTATTTTTGTAAATATTAAGTTACGCATAATAAATAAGTCCTTCTTAGGAAAATAGTGGAAGTAAAATACTTGGAAAGATAGAAAAAGGATGGCCTATGAAGAAGTTCTTAGAGGATGTAAGGGGTCGAATGGGAGCCGAGGAATTGGAAAGAGCGGCGCGGCGATAACAACAAGGCCTTTAGAAGACGATGATGGTCTGGGGAAGAGTTCTTGTTTTACAATACCCCTCGGCAGTATAGCCATTAAGCCTCACTTGCTTGGCGAATCTCCTAAATTAGGATATTTCTACGCAGCGATAGTAAAAAGGAAAACGAATTCAATGGCTGTTTAAATCCGAGTAGGGGTTGCTGCCTTTAATTTCCACTTGACCATTGTGGAGAAACACAAATACAGTGGAACCTCGATTCACGAATTTAATTCGTTCTTCAAGGCCGTAATGTACATAATCTAAAACTGTTTAGTGCCATTTCCGTACATCGGCCCCAAATAACTGTTCAACTTTTCCAACATTAATTATACTTTACAAATTGTTTCATTCCACATTTCACCTCTTCTTATAACCAATATCTCACTCCCCCTCAGCAAATTTTAAATAAGCCTCACTATTTGTTTTTTTTCTACAACTGAAGACATTGCTTGTAGTCGTAAAACTTTTTAACCAAAATTAGTTTTTTTCACATTCGAAAAAATGGACAAAGTATTTTAATTTTTAATAAAAATACTTCAATTAATTATTTTTTGATTTAATTAAATAATTTTGATTTAATTTACTTTTTTAAGTATTTTTACTTCAACTAATGTGCATAGCGATTGGTGCTTTGATAATGCTGACGATATGCTTATTCATTACCCAAAAAGTCGTTTCTGACCCGATTCGGATTTTGTTCGGATATTTCCTGCGTAATCCCATCTGTTTGCGATGAAAGGGTTCGTCAACCGATATTCCAGTCTATTTAAACACGTGCTTTCGTTTCAAGAAGTAAAAAGATTTTTGGAGTTTGAAATTGAGCGACCGAAAAGGGCGCAGGTTCCCTACTTCTGATTCATACAGTTCTTTAAAGATTCACTGAGGAAGACTTAGTTTCCTGAATATCCATTGCAAACAAGAAAGGAGACAGAGGAGTGGATATTCTCCAAAGTTTTTATTAACACAAAACCGGTTGAAGCTCAATCGTACCAACGCGAAATCGCCATCATCAAGTGAATTGATCTGATGATGACGACGATCGCCCGCTGGAACTGATAATGTGTTTGATAAATGTTGGAGAAAGTCTCCTCTGTCTCCTTTCTTGTCCATTCTTTAGATCATTTAAAAAACACATACGCTCTAAACAAGACGAGGATCTCCAGGGTGACTAACAAGCTAACTCTCATGCCACCGACGCCGAATGAATATTTTCGTTGGCTGGGTAACATTTAGAATGCTTCCATATGATATTTTGAAGAAAACAGAAGGAAATAAAAACAATGTAGCCGAAACGAGACATTTGATATTCCGGGATTCTCCCATTGTTTCATGGAAACCATCTTTAAGAAAACGTATGCTAGAGGCAAAGTGGTCATTATTTTCGAAAAGGGAACGGCTGGAAATTGCCGCGAGGGCTATCGTGGAAATGTCTAGCCGAAATTGCATGCAATTTAAAGGGATCCTATCTCCCGAATAGAGCAATAACATAGAGGAAAGAAAATCATACAGAGGCTTATTTAAGGTCTTCCATTTCGGAAAGTCGATATTCTCCCTCACGGCAGCGTTTCTTTGTGAGAAATGCTCCTTGGAAGGGATGGAAACCATTTTCCTCAAGAATATCATTTCCCTCAGCTCGTCAATTTATTTCCTCGACCCAGAGAGGGCGACAACCACCTGCTCACCCATCGCACGCCTTCAAGTGCAGTCTCCCCCAACGAGAGTTAGTTCATCTGCATATCCTTACCCCACTCACTCATCGTTTCTCTCCCCTCATAGATGTCGCCAGCATCGAGGGGGCTCTACGATAAAAGAGAGGGCGCCACTGCCTCCGTTCCTTTCTTCTCCTCCTACTTTTTTATGGTTCTCTCTCCATTCTTCAGGAAAAACTCCCTTTTCTTTCTCTCCCTCTTTCTAGCTCCCTCCTCAGTCCGGGGAATTTCCAGTGGACCGGAAAATGCGTTGACAATGAATCCGGAAAAGGGGAGGTCCGAGATTGTGAAGAGGAGTGGGGTGAGGAGAAAATGGGGAAAAGGGACAGACAAACAGCGGAGAAGGGTTGAATAGTACAGGAGCCCTAGAAATAGATCCTCTATTGAAGTTTTTCCACGATGGAGGATAGACTGAATGATATGAAAAAATTACCGTCGCATCTCGGCAAAGAAGGAGAATAACGCCAAATGATCGAAAAGAGCTCGTGGGAAAGAACACAACTGATTTTAAACTATACAAAATAAATATTAAAGAGTCATGAAGTTTCTTCTTGAAACTGAGAATATTTTCAACACATTACGACATGACACATGAATTTGCAAAACAATTTAATCGATATCAAAATATTATTACTGGCTGGCTTCAAAAAGGGTCAAGAAAGGAAGAGGAGCAACTTAATAAACGATACAGCCAAAACCAACAACGTAGACGTCTGTTTGCGATGAAATAACAAAACAGTAAACAGTATGGAAAAACAAAGGTTGCACTCGACCCAAGCGTGTAACTCGTCCGCTCTCTTTTACTGAAGTATATCGCGCGTTCGCGAGTCACACTTCTATGCACTAATTACAGCAATATGTGAATCGTATTTAGTGCCCGACTAGAAAAGTGTAAATGATTTGAATATTAAAAAAGCAACCCTCAAAAAAGAAACAGGGAGACTGCTTTATGGTAATATTACAAAACTCTAAGCAAAATGAATACACGAGTCGAGTAAACATTGACAAATGTGTAAATAAAACCGGATGATGATGTTGCCATGTTGATACTGGTCTTTCTGGACTCATTTCAATCAACCTTTGTTTTAATAGATACTTCACGTTAATAATTTAAAATCTTAAAATGTCTTAATGTTGTATATCCATATTTGTAAAAAGTTCGGACAAGGTTAAATGGAAGATGAGACTCTCCCAACTTCGCTCAATGAAGACGTTTGTATTGTATTGTAATCTATAATCATGAGCTGAGTTTTAGATAGTATGGTTAAGCAGAAAGAGTGATGAAAGAAAGGAATCAAAACCATGCTTATTCAAAAAAGCGTGTATGCTGCACTGATTTCTGTCGCTGAAAAGCGGAGTGTGATTACATTTTGTTTTCATTGGCGTTATATAGGCGTAGAAATTAAATGATGTGCGAGTGACGTCACAAAGGGCGCGGTATCCAGAGAAGGGATTTGTGGAGAGGGGGACTTTTAAGGAGCTCATTTGTCTTTATTTCTCCTTGATGAGGGCACCCCCCTGGGGAACGGCGCAGCGACGACGACCTTTTTAGAAATATGAAGAAAATCAATTGATCGCTGCGAGATAATGAGACACGCGCGGCATTTTCGGAGCGGTTAAACTAATTCGAGAATAAATGGCGCGAAACAGAATCTTGGAGCATCCGAAACTCGCGCCACTTTGCGAACCAAAAGCCCGTGAAAATTAAACGAGATGTTTAACAACTCTGAGGCCACGTGATGGGGAATTAAATTCATAGCAAATATACGGAAAGATGTCGTTAACATTATTTCTGTATTAATTTGAAGAATATAAAAGCGTAACAGCAGTTTTAGATGCGAGAAAATGGGTCTTATCGGACGTACTCTTACTCGATACTTCAGATCCAAAACACTTCTCTGACAGAGAACTGAAGAAAGTATGATCCACTATTAGTAGAAAGGATTATACGCCTCCATTAGAGAAGTTTGCTGTTTCGATTCCAGATATAAAAGTTGCGAATAATTAGTTATACTCTCGGATACACACAAAAATAAAAAATGTAAAAATACATACACTTCGTTAACAAAAGAGGATTAATTTGTGGGAGAAATGAAGGGATATATTTACCGCTATATCCCGTCCGCCTGATTTCAAATGGAAATTAAGACATCACGAAGCAGCATATATAGTATCGAAAGCTTTGTAGAGGGAATGATGGTCACTAGTCTAAATGAAGAGCGAGGCAGTTTTCTTTCCTCATTGAGACTGAATTCTATTCGTAGAAGCGTACAGCGTACTTTCCCCTAATTCGACCTCTCCTCGAGTATTGCTGTGCAATTTGGGATCCTCACGAAGTAGGATTAGTCTCCGATCTTGAAATGGTTCAACGTGGAGTGGCTAGGTTTGTAAATAGAGATTTTAACTTTGTCAGTAATGCTTCGGCTATCCCTCGGATGGACTTTACTTAGGGATAGAAGACTATATTACCGACGTAAGCTTTTCGAAAAGTCTATCACCACAGATCTCGTCGACGAGATAGCTGATATTGTTATCCAGTTAGAAGCGTGTGCTGGCTCCGAGAGAAAACTAAGAAGCGATTCAGGGAAGTGATTGCCATGCTGATAGTTACTTCTGGTCGTTTCTCCCGCGTCGTATTAGAGAAACTACCAACACGATGAAAACCACGATGAATACAATTAGGGAGACTCTCTCTCAGTAGCTCTGATATAATCATAATTATGAACAAGACTGACACGTTAATGAGTTATGAAAAATATATTTACACCTTCCCACACCATAAATAAGAAATAAATGCTATCCATCAAGATATCGATACCGAGAAAGCAATTAAATCCGAAATGTTTACATTTCTCTACTCTATATTTATTTCTGCAATCTACTTGACTGAAATGTTTTATTTCTGCAGGTGACAAGTGGACTGTTTTCGTATTATTTTTTAGAATAAACTGTAATGAGAGAAACTTGAAATCATTCACGACCTATGCTTTCAGTATTAGCTATTAGAAATGTTGATGTGTTTCGTAGTAGTAATATGATTCTTAAAAGTGCTTCGACAGCTAAGATCATTTAGCACGTAAGCCCCAACTGAGAATCGAACCCGGGACCACTTTTATTGAATTCGAATGCGTTGCCCACTTGGCTATCCGGGAGCCCTTTGATATGTTTCTTTTTTAAGTCTGTTATCAGTCCAGGCTTTGAATCTTCTCAAAGACATTAAGTTGTATAACTGAATTCCTTAGACTTTTAATAATAATAATAATAATAAATCGTCTTTATTTATGGGCAAGATTGAGACTAATTAGTCTCTTCTTACATCTAACCCTTAGATAGCACAGCGAAGTCATCTTTTGAGATTGCTAGGCAACACGACTGTTCTTTCTTCCAAACATTGTTGGTGATATTTTTTATTCTCTTGGTTTTTTGCTGAAACCCTGGTTTAATTTCCAAGGCAGAGCTGATAAGAATTGGCGATAAGCTTATTTACATGATTCAGTGGGAACATATCCGGTAGTACAGACGACGGGGAGGAGATAATTTGGAAAAGCCCTTTAGCGAAATGAAATCAATACATCGGAAAACTCTCCCTAAGTCCAGTGTCACACTAATGGGACCGCTTTCGCAAACACTAAACTCGACTGCAAAAAGTTCTAAAAGAAAGAAAATGGCTGGGAAAGTCTTGCGCAGATCTTGTCTCTGTATTGACGAGGTATTTATTAAGATAGCGATTTCAGTTATGAGAATTAAAGTAAATGGAGAATTACAGAGAAATGAAAAATTAAACATCTCCGACTCCAAGCTCGTTTCAAGCAAATGTTGGAAAAATGAAGTTAACTGACGGAAAGGATATCACAGGAAAACGAGGAGATGCCAGTCCTATTAGTGTACGAACGAAGATGACGCGCAATTGAACGCTATAACAAGATACGAATGGTTCTCCAGCTGGTCATTTGCAATTGTTGGAACTTCCAGTGGCTATCTCACTGCTGAGTTTTAACATTCTGAACACAACATATTGTGGTAACTAAAAATCAGAAACTGGTTAAAACACCGTCTGGGGCGATAGGGCACATCTAATGACAACTACTGATTTTCTCTCCTCTTCAACGCTTCCTTCAATTCTGCACTTATCCCTTTCGCTTCACTTATTCATATCTAAACATGGTAAAGCATTTCCAAACAGATCGCAGGGACCCCGGTTATTTCGCGCACTCGAGTGATTGGGTGGTTAAGAAGGAATGTTTAAGCCTTACATAAAGAAATAGAATTGATAATTCCTGGGTGCATTGTCCCTGAGACTGAGACGGTCCTTGAAACTGAAAGAAATTCAGAGCGTGGGAAATTTGTACCAAATATAATCATTACCAAACATATATACTGCTGTATTAAATTATTTATGCCTGTAAGTAAGTCTCAGTAACCAACCGTCGATAAAGGCTTAGATTTTTGAAGCTAGCAAATGGATGTAAAAATGATTGTATCATCATATGGAATAAAACCTGATATTCAAATTCACTTCCGTAAACACGTACGTAAATGTTTTCCTTGACTGTACTTCAAAATTTCGAGACTGTACGGATAACACTATTTCTGTCGCTCTGACACAACAGAACATGATTCTTGGAACAATTGAAATCGTGAATAATCTTATTGCAAGAAAATTCTTAAATAAAGCCATTTATTTAAAATTTGCCTTCCCGTAAATTAAGGCATAAAATCCGGGAAACTGACTAGTACGTAAAAACTATTAAATAATACGGAATCAAAGAGCAAAGTGTTATGCATAAAATCTACTTCTTCTTTTACCATTTTCATACACATTTACTCTTTGCCCTCTTTTTCTTTGCTTCCTACATTCGATTACTTAATTTCGCTATTCCTTAATATCCAACCAAGCAATAACTCTGTCTCTGTTATTTTCCCACAATTATTATCAATATCACTCCAGCAAAATCCAGTGCTCTTTCATTACAGCAATTACGGAATCTCTTCCCGTTAATTGCCATGTCGATTACCAGGAACCCTTTTTTCATTTATGGGTAATCGAATAACTGGGTAATCCAGCTCGTTAATTCGAGCCTTACTTAAATATTGAATCTAAAATTTATGGTCAGTACTAAAGAGTAGAGCAAGTTCAAAAACTGGGAAACTGAGAAATGAATGTTAGAACAAGTTAAAGGAAACACTGAAAGAATCTGCATAACAAATATATGACCGGAAAATGTTTTATATTTTGATTTATGCCGAATAACAGTCGAGAGATTGGATGGATTTACGTACAGACAGAGACGTGTCGTTTGACGGGTGGAATTCTTGGTTTGACGAAATCCTTTCATCAACAGTCGATTTTATTGGATAATAGACCGAGAGAAACTAAAATATTCCGAAAAGCACTTTAAAGAACCCCGCTTTATGAAGGGTATCGTAATTCGGTTTTAAATAATGTTTTTTTTTTGGGAAATCGGGATACTTTAGTCTCCTCACCAGCCGTGATAGTGATGGTTAGTGGTTAGCGTGCTAAGTAACCCCAAGTCCCGGGTTCGAGTCCCGGCAAGTCGGAATTTTTTTGCTAGGGAATGATTTCATAGGAAAGGGTTGGATGTAAGAAAAGACTGTCTAGTCTCAATCTCGCCCTAATAAAGAGGTTTTATTATTATTAATTGGAGTCCGTCATTCTTCGCAGTGAACGACTTGCACATATTTCTATGGGTTATGAAGCTGCATTAGACCAACATTGGGGTTATTTAGCATCGATCTTTCCATTGCTACAAGCATAAGGACCTGGTTATGCGCAATCGCATGGTTTCATTCCGTTGATATAGCATTATGATTGCAGTTTATTTCCTAAAATGATTCTATATCGTAAAAGCTATAATTTTTGGAAGAAAAGAAAAAAATGAACACGGCTGTTAATGAATTAGAGGTTTACAACCACTTAGTAAGACGTATTTCGACATATGGAACTAGAATTTGGAGGCAAACAGGAAGTTCTGAATTANAAATAACCTTATTATTGTAGTGGAATATCGCTTTCGATTCGAAGTTGCGAGAATTTAGATAAAATATACGAATATTTAGTAAAATTTTGAGGTTGTAAACAACCCGTCCGCCTGATGACCAATGCGATTGTTGATTCCGAGTTCATGAATTTTCCCATAAGAATGCATGTTTATGTAGGCCCATTTTAAAGCAACTGACGATATAAAGAGGAGTAAATTATTCATAGATTTTAACTATTACAGTCACGAACAAATTGCACTGATGAATCGCAGGGACAACAAACATACGTAGCACCGTAATGAACTAATGGAGATGGATGAGTAACTTTTTGTTTATCAATTCGGATTCTTGACATATTTTACGATTAGAACCAGAAGTTGAAAATCTTACAAATTTGCATATTAACTTGAGACAAGTTTCATAGGAAGGAAATTCCCTAAAGATTCACATTCTAATCGTTGATTGTAGATTTCGGCTTCGAACTTTGATTAGAAAATTTTTATTTCCGATAACCTGTCCCATTGGACTAAACTATGATGCGATATCTTATTTTCTCTTATGTACAAATTGGTGTACTATATTTAATCCTATATCTATTTGAGAGTCAACGGGCACTTCAGCTAGTTATTAATAAAATGGGTATAATTAGGATTATCTTCCTGTTCCCAACAAAGAAGTTATTATGATTATTATTACTAACCCATTAGAGAGAGATTAGTCTAGAAACTTGTCTAGAAACTGTAGCAATCATATGAAATCCTATTGATGAAAGCAGCGATAGCGAAAATGCAAATTCGTTTGTATGAGATAAAAACAAAAATGATCTCCGACGAATGTTAGGATTCTTTGGAAGAAAATCGATTACAATTTCGTCTGTGTCTATGTAAGTACTCTGCAAACCCCTTTTCGGCGTGCGGTAGTAGGGCGTGGATGCACGCACGATGATTCTTTTTCCCTATTCGACTACTTTCGCGTATCGTTTGCGGAAAAAATGAGTTCATGAATCGATTTGTTCTAGCATTTATTTCTCTGATCTTTCTCGCAGTATCAGAACGGCCTATGTAACAGGAAGGACGCAGGGTACATATCGGGTATATCATCTGTGAACATACTTTCTCTGAATATTTCCAGTAAATTAATCCTTCGGGTCAAATCTTCTAGCTTCTAAAGTTTCCTGTCCTGCATCCTGAAGCATCAGAGTAACACTCACTGATTTATCGTAGCAATTCTTCACAAAGCGTATCCTCTGTCGCTGTACCTTTTCTAATTCCCGAATACAATATTTATCCCATACACTACATGTATGCTGAAGTTGAGGCCTGAATAACGGAAAATAACATAGCTCGCGAACCTTTTCTTCGCTAAGACCGACTATTCTCTTAACGAAGCCGAGTTTCTTTAGCGCTTTTCCGCATATACTATAGATGTGGGTACTCCATGTCAAGTTATTCGTGAAAGTTAATCCAAGTTATTTTACCGATCATATTGTTAATAAATGTATTCCACAGAGACTGTACGAATAATCTTTAATAATAGATTTTCATTCGAAGAAGTTACCTACTGAACATTTGTTGCATGATAAATGGATTGAATTGGAGTAAATTCACAGTGGACTTAGTGAGCTATTTTGACAGTTGTGACAGAGAGCGTAAAATGAGAAAGATGTGAAGATGAATCGTTTTTAAGACTCATTCTTGGCAAGAGCGATTCGCTTAAGAAAAGAAATTGATCGATCACTAAGCCCTGCCACCCTTCGATGCTCAGCTTGAAGGGTTTAAACGTAGATGAAGAGGTTCACAGCAAATGTTTGCAGCGTATCCTTCCGAGCTCTTTCCTGACGCTGCCATTTCAATTATGCGTCCCCATATTCACAGTGGGCCTCCCCCTCAACGCTTTCCTCCGCCCAATTAACCACCAAACAGGTCATCATAATGCGATATCTGCCTTGGGGGAAAGAAAAACTTACCGCCGGTATGTTACTGGGGATGGGATTTCGAATTCTTGTGATGACTACGTCACTTGATTCTGCAGGAAAACTTGGACTCATAAAATGTTGGCTCATTTCAGTATTAAGATATGAGCGCTGTCGAAGGTAACGAAAGAATTTATAAAATAACTCAATAATGTTTGCAAAGTTAATGAAGCAAATGTTCGAAATTTCAATTTGAGTTTGAAATCACTGCTGTAGATTCTCAACAGTTCCGTCACAGAGAACCTTTGATGAAATGTGAAAGATCGACATCATTCCCGCGATAGGCACATACGTGTTCTGAGGAAAAAAGTTCAAGATTTCTCTTCAGAACTCGCTTACGCGATACATTACTTGCTCACTAAATTAAGGATGGTAAATTAAATCAATTTCACTAAATTAAACTCATTTACCGCCACCGCTGTAGCGGAGTGGTAAGCGTTCTAGCGCTCAATCGCCAAGGTACCGAGTTCCAGTCCCGGCTAACTGAATTCTTCTGATTAGGTGTTGATTGTGTTTGTCAGTCAGAAGCATCATTGCAATGGAACTAATGGGGATCATCTTCCTCTTTCCATTGAAGAAGTTATTATTATTATTACTAAGAAAGACGAGATCAGTGGTTTTAAGTGTCAATGGGATACTAAAAACGTTGCTTGCGTCAGTACGTCAACAATGAAATGTCTCTTTTCGGCCAAACATTCGTATTTAATTGTCGACTAATTTGCTCTTCTTCGTGCTTCCGAGGCTACGGGCTAACATCGTCAACTGTTTTGCTCGAGTGAGCAACAGGCTCTCGGCAAAAATTAGGACCTTTGCCATAACACAAACGGAATCCCTTCTCAACTCAAGAGCGGTTGGTGTTTTGCGCCCTCTAATGAATATTTTGGCTTTAATTTTTCGCAGATTGTCTCGCCTTCGCATAATGAAGAGAGCACGTGCTTTGTGTTTATTCGCCACACGTTGTTGAGGATTAACAAGTTTTCATTTTCCTTCACGAATGTGCTCACGAGCTGAAAATAAACTGCCGAACCTTAGGTGCGTTTTTCAAAGATGATAATTAATACTTCATCGTTATGCGTCAACTACAATGCTCTGAGTTTCATGATAATTCAGCATTAAAGTTGGAAATATTTCGGCTACGAAATTTGGAGAACTAGTGCGATTACTTCAGCAGTTTCATACGATACGGAGTAGAACTCTGTACCAACTGTAACTGTTGGAGGTATTACTCCAACTTAAGCTCCAATTTATCAGTTATTACGTAAGTTTGCCTTAAATACGTTCACAATACTAAGGCAAAACATTTCTATAGTGATACTTTGTCGCATTCGGTTTTAAACAGCAAGAACGGATAGTTACGTTGTAGCGGATTAACTTTGCAAGTATCTCATGATCCTTTGAAGTCTCAACATGTCCTCGTCAATGTAATTTATAAATAAGGAGCTCACTCATGAGCGTTTTCGGAGATCTTATTGGAGGCCCGAATCATGATATTGACGCGTCAATGTGCTCTTCTTGAGAAAGAGGAGGAAAGGGAGGAGGAGGCGAGAAGGATTCGATAAATACAGGAAAAGAGCTTTGACTGGAGGAAAGCGGGAATGTTTTATCAGGAATCTCAGCTTTCGGGGAAAGTAAAGGATATATCGTTCAGTGAAGGCAAAAATATCGATCCGTGGAAAGGAAAAGAAAAAAAATCTCTAGAGAAAAAGTGGAAGAAAAAGTAATCGAAAACGCAGAGGCGACAATAATTACAGATTGGCTCGAAGCGCAATTTCATATGTAATAAATATACTAGCCAACTCCTTGAGTAACGGAATGCGGTGAAAGTTAACAGATTAAAAGCTGGTTGATGGTCCTGAGAAATGTATCATTAGAGATTGAACAAGGATTGTAATATTTAGCTCCGATCAACTTCTGAGTGAGCAGACAACAGGGCGAATGCTGGTTGAATTCTCATCCCATTCGGCTTTCAAGAAAATATTTGAATGAGGAGACTAGAATAGATGAAGAATGAAGTCGCTTTCCTTCTTGAACCAAGATTCCATTAGTTTAGGACACTAATGTGAGCAATGCATTCAATAGCATACGTTTATGAGAAGGAACGCCACTATTTAACACAACTTATACTTTCTTCTTATAATTCGGAAGCTTATCACAGAAGTAGACAAGAGTGAAATTCACAGAACTAGGCGATATAGTGTGGAAATCCATCTCTCTTTCCTTCATTATACATAGACAAGAGTGAATACGAGTCCAAAGCAAATGAAATTTACCTTAAGGAATAACATATGTGAAAAATTGTGACGTGACTGGGACTCGAACCCAGATCTCCCACTTTTCGGGCAAGTATTGGAACCACTGAACTTCCATGCCGCGTCTCTTCCACACTGATATGGGAATGCCTCCTCGGCCCTTGCGTGCTATGTTAATCACCTTTCTCCTTGAAATTTAAATCTTCTCTAATCTACTTTCTGTACTGAAAGAGCGATGAAGAACATCTTGTGATATTTTCCAGCGATATATACAAATTTGGTTGAGATTACTGTGTATTATTAAGTTATGAAATTCTGATCGTAATCCTCAGTGATAACAAATTATTGAATCCACAGTGAGTTCTGACTTTCCAGTTTAAATATGCATTTATTAAAATTGATTTCTACATTAATCAGTGAATTATTCAACGAATTCGTTTTTTTTTCGTTGAAGAATATGAAGGAGAATTCGTGACCCAACAAATTCTGCTGCGACGAAAAGGTGAATCAATTTGCTGCTTTCTGGAGGACATTTTAGTGACTTTAGTGTTCCAAACAGAGCAAACATAGGAATTAAACGAAGTAAAGAAAATATAAAAATAAAGGAATTCCAAACGGAATGAAGAGAAAGAGAGGGATAGGGGAGTCCGACGGATAATGAGGAATTGTTATAGAGGTGATGGAGAGCAGATGGAAAAAACGATGAAGAGCGTTATAAAAAGGGCGCACTAGGAAGGTGCATTGGCGCGAAAAATCAATGGCGAGAGCGTCATTAATCATAGCGAGTCGAGAGGAAGTTATATAAAAGAGAGGAGGAGATGGATGATATCGAAAAGAGATTGAATGTGCGGGGAAAAGATGTGTTGGGGTCTCGGACGGAGGGCAGGGGTCGAACGACGCCCCTGACACGCATAGGGGATTGAGTGAGGGGAATACTTGTCAGGAAAGAAAAAAGGAGAGATGAGATTGCATCCTAAGAAGGGGAAGGAGTGGATGCCCGAAGAATATTTTCATCGATGGGCAGCGCTCAATCCGCGACTCACGACGTGGATATGAGATTCGAATATGGAAATTCGTAAAAGATGAGCTACCAGTCAAATCCAGTGTAGAATCTATCGAGTAAATGACTAATAAACCATCACAACTCCACTGTTCGAACAAGAAAATGAGGAGCGATTACTTATTTAGAGCATTTACACTTTGATTTCGTCGACGATTTGAAAGTCATATTATAAAAGCGTTTAAGTCATACTGAGAAAATATTTCAGACATTGGGAAGGCTTATCTTTGTTTGAAACTGAATTCATCGATATTTAACTTAAGTTTCAGTTGGAGAAATAATACGCAAAGAGTAAATTTTTAATTTAATATTTGATGGTGCAAACCTTAATTTGAGGTTAACCTCTGTGGGCTATAGCTATCACGAATGTTCAAAATGCTCGACTATGACTAATACTGATATAAGAAAAACCACCGAATTTTGCTAATCAAGTGCATACACGCGACTCTGCGTATTAATAAAGTCGTGTTCAGATATTCGGATAAATATTGCCAGCCATTAACTGTTATATGAAAGTTTGCTTCGTTTCTATTGATCAGTGTACGCTATAGAAGAGATTCCCAAAGGCTTTCACGACGTACTATAGCACAAACTTAAATAATTTTTCAAACTAAAAATCTCGTAACTCATCAAGGAGATATAAATTCAAAAACTCAGGAACGTAAAGCTAAGGGCATTAGAAAGGATTAATTAATCGGTTTTTAGATATTCGTGACAGAATTATCTCGTAATACATTTACTCATTACAATATGAGTTTGATTATTTCTGGAAATAAACGGAGATACATTCGCGAGTTAATGGCTTGAATAATTACTCGAAATAATGGACGAGTTATTCAGTTTTTGTAACGAAAATTGCTTCTTTCCGCAAATCATTAAAAGGCCCGCGCGGCGAAATAAATCAACGTCACGAGAAAAGAAAAGTCGGGAAAATGTATCGAATGCGCAAAGGGGCGGCGAAAGCGTTTAGGAAGCGATCTCTCTCTTTAACTAAACAGGAAGCGGAAATAAGGGCAACTGGATTCGGAAATTTGAAGGCAAATCTTTTTCCCTTCCATTTGTTTACTTAAAGGGGTTCTTTTCCCCCAAACATTACGACGACGAAGCTCTCGACGCGAGTTTATTTCGGTCGCTCATCGGCGGTTCATGCGCGGGAAAACGAAGAGACTATCGGAAGGACGGAGAAACGGAAGACAATGCGGAGAAAAAGGATGTAAGTTTCCTTAAAAGGTGTCCAAGGAGTATGTACCATCCAACGAATTCTCTATTTGCTTTTCTTCTCCATCTAAGCAACACAAGCGAAAACTATTCTAAATATACCGTTTTTTTCCGCCTACTGTTCTCCCTCATTATTTTCAGGAATAAGACCTCACCAATAGTTGAAAACCACGCACACTCCATGCAATGTCATCATAAGACGGGACGAAAATTTCGACATTCAAAATGAAAATCATGTTATGCCTGATTTTATTAATTGATTTCTTTCAGTGTTTTCGGTTTTTTTTTTCACTCCCATTCTTGTGAGAGCGTTTTCCCGCACCGTGGGTTTTTCTCTGAAAGCCTTCAGCCGAGGAGGTTTTCCCCATAAACTCATCATTTACTTTACTTTTTGATGTGCATTTTTTAAATAACTTTTAATATCCGTCATTCTTAAACTATACCGTCTGACTTCAGAGGTTAGGTTAGAGAGAGGCGCGCACGGGTCTAACTTCGCCGAATAAAGAGTTTTATATTAATAATAATGGAGTGTAAGGAGGAAAGGAGTTCCCGATTTCATGTGAACTCTTGATATTCACTTAACGACAACGAATCCGAAATCAAAACGAGAGGAATTCCTCCACTTTTGCCTCTAAATTCCCCAAAAAATATTCGTTTGGTTTTAAAGCGAAAGCCAATGGATTGACGGCCAAGGCAGCGACCAAAAGTGAATCGCCGATGGTTTGGTTTGTCGGAAAGAAGATCTCAAATCGATGGGCGAAATGCAATTACTCGCGTTGAATCGGAGTGTGGTTTGGGAGGAAATTCGGACGCAGAGAGGGGACGACGAAGTGCGTTACCATCTTCCAGTTCCGGTCTTTCCGCGGGCGGAAAAACTGTGAGTAACAGCAGATGCGAAAATAATCCAATCACTAAAAAGGGGTGGAAATGAAACGAGGGGAAATGAAGAAGGTGCAGCCGAAGGGAGAAACTTATTAAGAGACGTTCAAAAGCTTCCGAAAGTAGAACGAACTGCACATGGAATTAAAAATCTCAGAAGTAGGAATCTGGCATATCTGAAATACATTATATGAAATACTCAGGAAAAGAATATTGTAAAGTACGACACAAATTATGCGCAATTGGAAGTCTTAGAGATCTGAAACTAACTGCATTGTGTTTCTACGATGCTGAAACCCCGAGGAAAACTATTTTCATCACTGTAAAGGCCCGGGTTCGAACCCAGGAGCACAAAATACGCTTCCGTAAGATATGTACCTACATAAATTACGTTTTCATGACTTGCAGAGGTCGTTTCTTTTACAAAATTAAATTAGAAACAATGGTCCTACGAAATTGAGACAATTGTCACCCGAAAGGAAATTAATCATAGAATCTTATTTTAGTCGTGAATCATTCATATAAATTCGAAATTGCGAGAACTTTGATAAAATAGACGTCAAATCCGTAAAATTTTTCGGATATAAACAACCCATCCCTTTGACGACCAAGGTACTTGTTGTACATTGATTTCATGAGATATCCCATATAAATGCACGTGTATAATCAGTTAGTATAATTTTTCATAAGAAATGTACGTAAAATAGATTTTCGTTGCCTGCAGAGGTAGTTTCTTTCTCAAAATTTAATTAGAAACAATGGTCCAAAGAAATCAAGAGAAGTATCAAAAGAAAGGAAATTTATCATAGATTCCTACTTTAGCCGTGAAATATTGATATAGATCAGAACTTTCGACGATTTTGATAAAACACACGAAAATTTCGTAAAATATTTGGGAAATAAACAACCCATCCCTTTGACGACTAAGGTCATTATTGAATGTTGATTTCATGAATTAACCCATATAAGTGCACGGGGATAATCAGTTCTTATAATTTTTATAAGAAATTTACGTTTAATAGATACCTAAAGTTACATGCGATAGTTACAGTAAAATTAAGTACATACAAAAGCTCACCTCTACCAATGGTAATGTCAACTACGCAATCAAAACACATGAAACATGAAGAAAATTGCATAGACGGGGAAAACGGTGGACGAGAGAATGTGACAGAGCAAAGCTAGCTTAGGAGAACATCCTCTAAAAGTCGGAGAAGAAATATAGCGCGTATCAATGCGTGTGCTAGGTGGTAATCTCACGGAAAAAACTCTAATATCGCGAAGGGATCAAAGAGGCAANTGGATATTTTCGAATTTTAAAGTAATTCTAAATATATAGGAAATTCGTTGGAAAAAAATTACTTTTCAAATAAAGAAATTAGCCTCGAAACCAATGTCCAAGTATTTAATCCATAATATAAATATACATGTGCTCAGTATACTCACAGAATTTTATTTCATAAAGAAATATTAGCGGAATATTAGGGGAGGCGAACGTCCGTCAGCCACTTCACTGAGTGTTCTACTGTAAGATAATTTTGGGTGAAGATAAACCAACTTAGAAACATTTCCAGTTAAATATGTGTTTACCGTTAAAAGTATTCTGCTGGGAAGTGAGCGTGACAAGAAGCAAGCATAATACACGTCCACCATTAGTAATAGAGCGAAATAATCGTTAGGACGTGAAAGAGATAAGGAGAGAGGCGAGTGGTGCCCATAATTTGAGGGGAAATTAGAAAAGAAAATGGTGAGAAGAAGGGAATTGGTGTGTCGCCTTCAGATAGGATAGCGGAATGGAGAGGCGATTGGGGAGGAAATCGAAGAAGGCGTTTTCGTCGAAGATGAGGAAAACGAAGGGGGAAAAGGAGAAGAATTAGAGGTTCTGAGAACAAATTTCATTATTTCCCATGCACTGCAAATTTAGTCGTGCTTCCATCGCATTCCAACACTTTCACACCAAAAATTCTCAACGAGCGAATAAAATACAATAGTGATGGAGGAAGAATTTAATTTCACTCGTGGTTTTTTCTTAAACATTTTTCTTGCACAGATTGACTAGAAATTCTCTGCCAATCACTCCGTTGCCACCATCCTTCCCCAAACGGTTTCGTAACCATCAATCGCTTATCTGTGAAACTGAAGAAAAGAAGGCGACTCAATGGTGAAAAGACGTATTAACGCAAAGGCTCTCTTCTACTTAAAAGAGGTATGTCTGCCTTCCCCCCTTCTTGATACATATCTCACAGCAAGCGTCAAGTGTAGTAAAAATATTTCCTAAATTTTCAGGAGATTTATTACCTTAATTTATTAACCTTTTACTATGATTATTCAAAATGCGCCTAAAATGTATCAATGTCTGCTGTCGGTAGACTGAGGGATATAATTGCCATTGGTTTTTTATATATATAATGTAATACACAAATTAGCCTATTTATATACGTTAAATGTAATATTTCACTGGTGTTTAAAGCAGATGCCAATCAAAATTTGCTTTCTTTATTGGCTGTAAACACAATATTCCTCCTTCATTTTAGATCGGATTCTAACCAAAATTTTCTTTTCTTCGCTCAAGAGAGAAACGTATATAAAACGCCAGAAAAGAATAGTTTCTGGGAAACAAAGGCCGCATGCGGCCCACGGGTTGGGGACCCTTGTTTTAGATAATAATACAGACATTGCAGGATTATTTTATACGTCTTAAATTTCAATCTAAATCGAATAGACAATATTAAATGAAAAATTATTCCACTAAAAAAAACTGACATAATCAAATGAGAGATGAGATTCATAAATTATAAAAGAATGATTTCTGAATTTAAAAGGGATACTTTCGACATAAATGACTGTTCTTAACAATAAGTATTTTTAATAAAAGTAATTATAGATGGCAGGTTTTGTCAACATAAATTTAGTACAATTGTAGAAAATAATGTTGAAATTTCCAAGATTTACTCCGCTGTATATCGTAAATAGTAGTTGTAATTTGAAAATGCCACGGATAAAGTTACCTTAAATAATTCGACGAAGAAAACTAAATTCACAGCAAACGGGAGCGCATTATCTCCAGCAAATATATCCTCAATAGAGAACTACGAGATAATTCACGATCTGCTTCACACGGCAATTTCCATAATTCCGCACATTTCCCCATTATCGTTTCTTTCTGAGTTCTCCGCAAAAACTCCGCGCGCGATAATGCCATAAAAGGAAAGCGCTGAGAGGAGTCTAAGTTCCCTCGAAAGAATAAATCAAGACGTTTTCCGAACGATAAACTCCTCAAAAAAAAAAACACGGCGCAAAAAAGGGCCGGCACGCATCTCGAAGTTAATCATCCCATACTCATCTCAGTTTCAACCACACCTAAATAAAAAGCGGAAAGAGGTCTTTCTTCGTTTCACCGCAGTTATTCAACGGCGCTACCTCCGCCCTTACTCATCGCTCGCCCACCCTCTCATTTTATCATCGAAAAAAAAGAGAACAGCGAGTGGCTGGAGAAAGGAAACTCTCCATCATTTCCAGAGGAGCAGATTGAGGTCCTCTTTTTCTCCGCCGCTCCATTCGGACGCACGCATCTTTTACGACAGCCATCTTTCCTTCGCCGGAACACTTAGTTTTTTTCCGCAAAGCCATATTTCCCACTATTTCTTCCGAAACTTTTAGAAAGGACCTTCACTTGCCGAAATATCAAAGATATAAATGCTACATGAAATAATTCGTAATTTTACGTTCTGTCAATTAAGATTTTTTAAATACTTTAAGCTGGATAAATTTGTTAACCCTTAGATAGTCGCGTCGAAAAAGTGGGTAAATATGACCCCAAATTTCTCTCAATGTTTATGCCCATTCTGTATCTGAATACAATTGATTTAACCTATCCAAATTCAATAAAATACATTTAGACAAACAGTTACAAAATTGAGGAAAGGTGTCTTACCTTAAAGGTTTTTCTTACGTAAAAGCCGTGCGGAAAAAGCTCAAGGAATAACAGATATGAAAATAGCGACTTGACTGGGGCTCGAACCCTGGTCTTCAACCTTTCGGGAAGGTTTTGGTAATTCATTGGTTAGAATATCTGCCCGGAAAATGGGAGTCCTGGGTTCGTGTCCCAGTCATGTCGCTATTTTTCACATCTGTTACTTACAAAATTGTTCAGTTTGTAATTAGTTAAAATTTTTATTTGTTAAACGAAAAGCGTGAAACTGCTTTACATTTTCGGTTTTTCTTATAATCGAAAATACTTTTCAGTTAGAACCGAACTTATGACCGTCAAACTTGGGAATATATGGTAGAAGGTCCAAAATGTTGATACAAATTGGTTACATTTTACCAGGTTTAGTATGCCATCTGATGGAAGAAATGGAAAACTACTGTTTCACTTATAGGATAAAACTCAAAATTGACGGAAATAGTTTTTAAATTTGTCTGATATGAATGCAGAAGAATCATTCAATTAATTATAACTTGAGTAACTAATGGCAGTACAAAGGATGAATACGGAATTAATTAGATTCGAACATATATAAAATATGGGTTAAAAATAACTCAGAATTAACTTAGAAAAATTTGAATGGAGAAGAATGGTGAGGAGCGGAGATTTATTTTTTTAAATGTCGTTAGAAGTGACAAAATATTACCTAAAAATTGCTAAAAGTTCGCTGAACCCAGAAAAACATGAAAAGAAGATAAAATATGAAACGACTTCAATTTGCACACACGAGATTCACACAAGTGCGGATATTAAACGAATTAAATAGACTATTAATTCTGAGACTTATGCAAACAAAAAAATCCATATTGGTTTATCGATAAGTTAAATATGTTATATTTCGCGTTTCTAGAGGAGGATTTGGACACTACAATGTAGGTACTAGATACAGTGCAAGATGTCGTTAAATAGACAATTAACTCCTTAAAAAGAGGAAAATGTGTAGAAAAAAATAATCACTAAATTGGCAACTATGGTAAGGAACGATTGAATGCGAATCTTGATTCTTAAGAGAGTGAATATACGTGGGTTTTGTGGGAATAAATGTGTAAGGATGAATTGGTAGTATTGTTAGAAATGAAAGATTCATACAAGTATCGGAATGTTAGGAGGAGTATTGAAAATAAATTAGAGAAGTAGAGAGTTTACCCCGAAATTGATCAGCTCATTGTGTATATAAGTACGTTATTACCAAATATTGAAATCTAGAGTATCTTCGTAATAAGAAGCAAATATGGAGACCACAGCCTAGTCTTACAATTAGACCGTATACTAACGAAGCTAAATAAAAAGGACACAGTAAATGTGAAAATTTCCGCTTGTAAATGGAGAATATTTCACTAATAGAGCTAAAGGACTTATCGGTAAGCATGTTTTGCTAATCAATTCTATTGCATCTATTACTACGAAGCGTATCCGATCTAACTCATTTAAAACCACACCAAGCATCCATTCAGAGAGTTCTATTAAATTCAACAGTTACTGTTAAGTTAAGAGCTCTTGAATCACTTTAAAAGTAAAACAAATTTGCTTATGGGCACTTGCTACATAATAGAATTTTAGGACAGGCAGCAGTTTTTCTCTATATAATCTGATTCGATATAATTCGATTTTAGAAAATTCGGAACTATTTAACTCTATTCCGTTAGATTTCTTCGATTTTCTTCGCCTCCGCCATACTTTTTCATTCTTCGATTTCTGTTCTCAAAGCTTGCCTGGCTCCTTTCCTGTGCTGAGGTTCCAGATTTTACGTTTGAAATTTCGAAAATTTATCAGTTAAAAGAACATTAATCATGGGGGAGCCCAGTCAAAGGAGACGCGACAAACAAAGGCTAACTAAGGATTGAATTTGTTTTTCGGGAGATTCCATTCAGTCCCCCTCGACGAAGAGCACCCCTTCCGATCTCTTCAAGAGCGCCGCCGTAAAGTCAACCACGTGGACGACGAAATAAATCTGCCGAAGGCAATGCTCACTTTTCTGCCCCATCTACACACAGTGGGTACGCAACCGCCGTCTGCACAAAGACAAATGGAGCGCCTCATCACGGCAGTGCAGGGAAACATTCCGATGGAATGCGTCGCAGTTTGTGGAATGAGCGACTATGCAGAGAGACTAATTAAAGGTTGAATAAAACAGAAATATAGATGGGAAAAAAGGGAAGACGTACTTATTAACGAGTAGAAAAAGAAAACGCACCTCCAGAGTACGGAGTCATGGTGATTCAAACGTTTTTAACCGCGGATTACTATGAAAAACTCTTATCCTCGTTTTTACAATTTTGTCGTAACCAAAATTCAATAAACTCAACTTCGTAGGTGGTTAGAATAGAAAGAAAAAAAATAAATCGGTAATCCAGATATTCCCGTCTGTCTCTAGACGCAAGTTCCACCTGCCAAAATACGGCTTATGGATTAGTGTTTTTAAACCACTAATTCGTTAGAACCGGTTAAGCACTATTTTTGATAGCTGTACTTACTTGTATAACATTTCACACAGGAATATTAGTTTGTTAATTAATGGAGTTGATAAAGGAATTTTAAGTTTTAAGGATGTATTCTTTCCGAGAACGATACACGACTACAATAAGCTGGAGAAGTGGCTCAGTGTTTACACCCCCTTCCGGCTTGCACGGTTTAAATGTTGTAGGTAATCTATAAATAAGTTTGCTAAAATTATTTAACTACTTTTTGATTGCAAAGCAAAATAAAGTTAGGTTATTTCTTTTCAAATAACAAGTGTATGTTTATATTACATGTGTTTAATTTGAATTAGTCTTTCGACGTGCAAACGGAGAGAGAGCTGAGGCAAAATTTGGCGAAAAAACAAAAAATGAATATCAGGCACACTTTTGGACGTGATAGTCTGCTGATGAGAGTAGAGGAAGAAATTTTGGACGAAGAGGGAAAGTTGCAGAGGAAGAAATATGTCAAGTGAGGAGAAGCAGGTGAATGTTAAATAAGAGTCATCAGGGAAGCTAGCGATTGGTTGGGGGAGGGACGGTACGAAGGAGTACTAAAACATATCCTCGATTTATAAAATCTCGATGTTGATTCAGATGGCAGCATTACATTTATTTGTCATTAATAAGAATCTTAGGATAGCTGGACAGAATATACAATACACATACAATACAAACGTCTTTTTTTGGGCGAAATTGGGACTACAGAGTGCCATCTTCCTTTTAAGCCTTGTCAGAATT
>KZ312453.1:894604-923476 GCA_000376725.2 Ladona fulva | reverse complement strand
AAATGCCCAAAATTGTAGTCATTTTTTAACAACAATTTTCAGGATATACATTATTATGAACAGGGAAGGTAACGATGAGGGAAATGAAGCGACGTAAATAGCAAAGCTTTGCAAGAAAAGCAATTTCATTAAAATACCAAAATTTGGATCGTACATTCATTGGCTTCCTTCCAATATCTATTCTTCAGATGAAGCAACATTTTCGGGGTATGTCTATTGTAATTATCGAAACGAAGGTCACGTTTACGTGTAAGATTCCCTTAAATCTTAATTGACTTCTCAAATAGGCAGAAGAAATTACAGAGTGTGTAAATAATAAGCAATAATTAATATACATTTTGAATAGAGTGTATCGGAAGCTTTCAGACCTCTTGGATGCAGTACCTTATGAAACGTGATATCGATTCCTTATGAATAAAACTACTTTTACCCTCCCAACATTAATGTAACATTAAAGTCACATTGAAATATGGAATTAAAATCCAGTATTATGTTAAAGCTAAATAATAAGTCCGCCAGGGAAATTAGTATTAGTAGTATTGTTAAAAGTGCTTCAGCTTGTGTTACTTTGGTCATTTTGCACGTAGGTTCCCACCGAGAATCGAACCCGGGATCGCTTTCACCGAAGTTGAACAGAATTTACTTCTATACCAAAATAAAAAGTTTATCTAACTCCCTTTTCTAAATCTAACATTTACCCCTACAGTGGCCCCAAGTATTGCGGTTCGGTAAAGGCTGGACAATAAAGTTAATTCATTGAGAATGTGCTCTCAGATGCAGAAAAATGAAGCAAAATGCACGAAAACAGGTGACGAAGTAAAGAAAATGCACAGAGTGGCCATGAATCGCACTGATTCCATGCAGCAATCTGCTTCCCCTCTTCCTTTCTTTTCTCGCTGACTGAGCAGTTTCCCGTCTTTCCCCAACACATCCATCCCCTTCGCCATCCTTCCTATCCTAGACCAAATGCCAACGTCGGCAAATGCGAAGATGGACGATACCCATGAAGATCCGTATAAAAGGGACACCGACTGTCATCACCGACAGTCCGCATATGCACAGGCGGAATTTGATGAGCACTTGATTAAAATGATAACACTAAAGAGGATATAATGTGCAAACCCAATAGAAAATTTACGGATAGTATAGAGCATAGATATTTCAAAATACAAAAAATCAACGTTATTTAAGAAATCCATGACAAAATCTGTTTTAAGTAGTACTAGTGAAATATTGTTTGTATAGTGAAATATATTTAATAATCAATTAAAACATATTTCAACAGTCCTGACCCCTATTTATTACTATATAAATATATACTCGTTACTCATTCATAACAATCAGGAGAAAAGATCAGTGAGAAAAGCATGGAACAGCCCGACTCCTCATCTAGTCTCGTATAACTCATTCTCTCCAAAAGTTTCTTTGGCTACTGGTGAAGGGTTTCATGTCCCAACAGGCCTTTCGTCTAATTTAGAGGTAATTGAAGGGTAATTATACAAAATGGAAAGGATTAATTCCTGCTTTTAAATAATAATCAACGCTCATTATCTCCATTTTGCGGTATGATTTTATACTAGAAAGGCATTGGTCGTCACGGACTTTCTTTCTCCATAACAACAAAATTTAAATCATCTGGAATTCGAATGACTATACTCATAAAATGAAATATAAAATTAATCAGTCTGCTTATAAATAATATTGTATTGGGCACATACGCAGAAAAATTTACTCAATACATCGTTTTCATCCTGAAAAAAAATACTACTACTAAATTTCATGAGACTAAAGAAATCACTGTTATATTTAACGATACCGTTTACTTTGGTATTTAATTAAAAACGCCAATTTAGGAAGCCATTTCCGCTTGACTGCTTATTAAGGTTTGCTCGGCACCATTCTCTGGTTTGAAACGAGAGGACTCCAAGAGGACAGAACAACGGAAATAAAATCCACTGGAGAAGGAAAGGAAGATATTTGCTAGAGATAAGATGAAGGAAAACCATAAAAAGCAGCTTCTAGAAGAGCGAGAGGTTGGATGAAGGGGAATCGCGATAACAGGAAGGAGATTGGCGCCAGAGAAATTAACTTCCGGTTGCGAAGAGCAAGAAGAGGGGAGATAAAATTTGGGGAAAGAATTGCGACGGGAAGAAGAGGTTCACAGAAAAATACACGTGTGAGAATTTAGTGATTGGGGATGCACTGAAATTCCACCGGAGGAATGATCACGGATGGCACAACTGAAATGTAGTAGCGACAGCGGTTTATATAGATGTACATATATACCGATGTAAATCTGACCTGAAGGTGTAGCGACGCTACGAAACGATGGTCGTGTTTATATTATTGTATAGTGTGGTATAGTAAAAATTCACTCTCATGGAGCGTTTTCATATTAATAATTATAGCAAGGTTACTCCTGACTCTGTGTGGTTTATACCGACGTATATTCGTGTTTGAGTATATACTTTCTGAATGTAACAAATAACGGGAGCTTCTCTTAAAAGACGCTACAACTTTGCGCCTTAATGGCTAACTTATCAATAATTCTAGTCAATAGTAAATATTGTCTTATCAGTCGGTAATCTTCCTTTACTTTCCTCACTGAACCAGACTGCTATTAGCGGAAAGTCCAGCAAATGGAAGAGGATGGCACTTTTCTTTGGTTTGAATGGTTAATGATGAATGCCACAATCCAGTGTACCTCAGTATGAGGTACATTGGATTGTAGCTTAATCACAATGTAGCTTAAGCACAATGTAGCTTAAGCACAATGTAGCTTAATCACAATGTAGCTTAATCACAATGTAGCTTAATCACAATGTAGCTTAATCACAATGTAGCTTAAGCACAATGTAGCTTAAGAACAATGCTGAGATAAGAGTGGAAGAAAGACATTCTTTACATCCTGTACTACGAGGAAATGAAAAATATTCCAAACATCAATAGGGAATTATAAGTACTCCATAATATGTATTACAATAAACAAATCAATAAATCATCTTTATTGAGCGAAATTGGGACTAGAGTATCCCATCTAAGAAGGTCGTCATTCTGATTGGACATCAAATTATTAAGAACACTAAAGGAACAAACAAAGCAATGTAAGAAAAGGAATAAAGTAATGAATGCATTGCTAAAAAATTATATGGACGAATGTTGGGATAATGATATGGAGGTTAGTTCGTGCAGTCCTTCACGTTCAGGAAATAAATTCGGGTGGCCACGATGTAGAGGATATAGGGCAACTGCTCTCTCAATCATTTCCAGAAGCAAATCATATTTCCATTCATTTTTCTCTCTTCGTAATTATGATGTGGTTGGAATGCGGAGAATTTGGCAGCATTGCCGCGCGTGTTCTGAATGCTAATCGAAGATAGGATTACAAAGGAAAAAGGGGACAATGCGGAGGCTACAGTCGGAAGCAGAGAAATGGCGACAGTGAAAGTGTCACAGAGGACTGCGACTTAAATTTTGGAGCTTTTCTTGATTTGCGAAGCATTAAATAATCCAAGATTTGAAGTGATCAAATAGTCAATGGCTAAAATGCTTCTAATCACTATAAGGATTGTTGCGTAGGATAGTATATAGTATAAGAAATAAGTGCTAAATGAGAAACATCTAAATAACGGAGGTGTTATGCAAAAGATGTTTACATATCTTGCTTTAAGTTTACAAAGTTAGCGTAAGAGTCACATTGTCCCGGTGATTTCGTTTGATTTTGGAGCCATTCTCTCGTAAAAGACCTTTACTGTGGGATCTCAACCATTTCCCTCGTAACTTAAAAATCAACAATACTTTCTTCACCGCTATTTCGCAATATAACCATTTTTGTCCTAATGAAACTGTTTCACGTTGCTAATTATCAAGCCTCACTTCTTACCCGAGGAAAAAGCACCTCATACTGAAAACCTTGCGAAAGTCTTCGATTCGATCTCGAATCTTACGTTGTTCACTCATCTTTACATAATTTTGAGAATTAATTTTACAATACATTTCAATCAAAAATATCATTCATGAAAAAATGAACCAATTACCTTTATTGGAAAGCTCACGATAGATGGATGTATTACATGAGCGAGGACCTTTCTTCATTATAAGAGTGTACGAGTATATAGCATAAGATCGCATGTTATAGCAGAGGGCCACGTTATGGTGAGGTATTGCATATATTCAAACAATTCACTATCACATTGGTGAGTAGGAAAACGAATCTAACAGCTAAATAAACTAAATAAAATTTATACTTTCTAAATTGTTTTCACATGGTGTGAGAAATGAAAAGAAAAATATTTTAACAGCTGACTGTGCTTAACAATTTGTAAGGCCGCACTGATCGCCTGTTAAAGCCGCATATATCCTAAAGGCCGCAATTTCTCCACCCCCGATCTATACTATGCTTTAGCACGCTTTATACGATGCGATTGATACATATATACGTGCGTGTATCGCAGGTACTGCAATCGAAAAAAGATAGCGACACGCATTTTATCCTACGCCAAAGCATTTTCTTGACTTCGTCAACATCCTATCAAAGGAAAAGCTTTACAGAGAAAGCCTCTACAGACGACAGAAGCGCCTCTATTTCGAGAGAGTTATTTGCCAATATGTAATTGCCGTACATACTAAGCAAATCACCGTTACAATTAAAATTTGAACTCTCAACGGAAAAACTATCTCTTTAAACAGAGACGTCCAATTCTTAGTACTTTATCTCATTAGAGGAACGAAAATGAAGTATGAGGAAATGCTGAACAAAACCTCAGACTACAATGTCTTCGGGATATATTTAAATTGGCAGTAAGATGAAAAATTGGAAAGAATTCTAATTTAGATGATTGATGGAAATGAGAAGAAGGAAAAGCTCTGAAAGGAAAAGGATATTCCTCGGTGAAGGGATTCTGTAATTCATCAAAAGAAATTTATAAAAAAAAGAGAAGCGAGGACTGGGAATTTGCTAAAATTAGATAAAATAAAAAGCAAAGAGATGACGGAAGAAAACATCAAAATGACGGGGAGAAGATTAAACAAAATAGACCGGAGGCCACCTCAGATTTTAGGATAAAATTTTCTGTCCTCCAAAAATTATGAAAGAAATCTTACGGAATCTTACAGAAGAAATCAAGAATGTATCTGCGACGAAAAATTGCTTTTTGTTAGAGCAAAATAATAGAAAATACATTATTGCTCTCCAGCTTTATCGTGAAACGACTATTGTGAGTATGAAAGTAAAAAAATGCACTACTTAGTAATCGGTTTAAATTTAAAGTAAATCTTCACGAATCATCTTAATAACTTAATGCAACTATGAAAATTTTCACCGTGCCTTTTATTACTACACAACCATCCCGAGAAATTAACTTCGAGACTTTAATATCCCTTCTCTTTTAAATACAGGCCGAATCTCAAATCTTTTAGAACATGTCCGATGGTGCACATAGTATTTTGAAGAGTATACATATACATACGCAAAATTGAAAATATATTGCAATTTCTTACGGCAGGATTAGTAATAACTCCGAGTCTTATTTTACGTTGATTGACATGTTTCATAAATTACACATTACACTTTGATACATTCTCTGCATCAGCAGGTATGAGAATAAAAATTCATGGAACTTCCCCACCGGGAATCGAACTCCCGCTTTCACAGAAGTCGAACGAGTTGCCCACTTGTCTATCCGGGAGCTCTATAGTAACTAGTGATGCATAACTGTGAATTGTAACTCACAAACCAACATTTCTATTTAAAGAACTGAGTCCAAACATTTTATTTGATCATTATTTTTAGGATCAAAAGTCCACACTAAAATTTTATTACATTTAAACCTTATTACAATTAATTCGCAGAAAATGTTACATGTAATAAACACCAGATGGACTAATGTATTTAATGCTCTGGCTGTTAACAGGTTTGGCAGCAACAGGAAACTGACACAGAACCGAAATGAGTAGTTTCCATGGAAACAGAGCGAAAACCGGGAAAAAAGCAATTGTGGTTCGACGTCCTAGAAATTGGGAATCATCCATGTACCGTCTGTCTTCTTAGGCATCCATCGAGATCGACATTACTTTAATTAAATCAACTCAAACAGAAATATGAAGTCAGGACGGATTAATAAGTTCGGATGAAATTGAAGATGCCTTTCTCTTTGGCGGGAGATTATAAATAAGTAATTCACACGGAGCAAACATCCGGAGCGGCCACATAAGTAGATGTCTAAATAAGAAGCGGAGGAAATGAAAGAGAAGGCAATTGAGAAGGGCTTAAGGGTGCGTCACAGGAGAAGGAAACGAAGATAAGAATGGCTTTGATTGAGGAGAACAAAGAAGAAGGGGAGAAATAATGGCATCTCTGCCGTTAATATCCCCGCAATTTAAGAAAGATGCCGCTTCCGCATTTTTCACGCATCTTCATTTTTGTTAATAATAGACCACGTTTTCTATACATAAATGCAATACATACGAGTCATTTTATCCGCATCGAAGGAAGCCACCAAGCTCTCTGTATGTCAGATCAGTACACATTTATCTATCAGTATCTATGAAATATACTTACCATATAACACTAACTAAAATAAGTAAAAATCTTTTCATTAAAGTCAGGTATATATCGTTTGCCGTGATTGCGATTCAAACTTACCCAGTGGAATAAATACGTATCATGAATTATCGAAATGTTTGTTCAATCACAATTTCTGGATGAATATTTTTCGCCATAGGTTAACATTACGTTTCAATATTATCATAGGGGTGTCAAAGCTTTCACTCACAGCGTGCCGCAATATCGGCAATTAAGAATTCGCATACAACGTACTGCTTTGCGTATTTTTATATAAACAATTCTTCCAAAATCGTTAGTTTTATTGCACAATTAAAATTATATGTAATGTGATTTGTGTGTAGTAGTTAACTTTTTCGAATAGATTCCATCGGGTATTGAACTCATTCGACTTCATTTAAGAGTTACCTTATAAAAATACACGAAACCTTTAAGAAAGAGCATTTTATTGGTCTCACTCTGTTGTAGGGCCACCTATCGGACGCCACCGCTTTCGAGTATCCACTCCTAGTCTTGGCCATCGCAGCAACTTAATTTATGCACACCTTACTCTCACGCCTTAATGGAGGAATGCTATATTAATGAAATATCCAAGAGAAACATTCAGATGATTCTTCGTCACAAATTTAAATTGAAAATTAAAACTACGCCTTTGAATGGCTATTAAGGGTGCTATTCAACCTCGGAAGACACCCATAATTTTCGATGCTTTAATTAATTCCCAATGTATTTGTTGAATAATACGCTTTGTTTCCATCGAACCTGACGCTTTGCCTTCCTCCTGCGATGCTTCGCTCTCAGAGAGGCCGGGGTTTTATGACCACTCTCCGAACGAATGACGGATGGTCCTACATTTGATGGCGTCATTAAGGAATATTTCCGTCGAGCGATGAGATGACTGCACGTAAACTTAGAAAGCGGAGGATTAAAATGAATTTTAGTACCGGCAGTGATCGAGGTATGGCTCTGCCATCGGATGCGGCCCATTAAGGGCGATAAACGGCGGGCGGAAGAGTCGCTGGGGGCGATTAATTTTGTCGTATAAGGAGAATAAACGTATTATCTCGGCAGTCGTAAAGCGAAAGAAGGGGTCTTTCCGGTCCCAAGAACTACGATTACAGGAGTCTTTCCGACCGAAATTTGTTTGGTTCCGCTCCAGAAATTGTCACGGGTGACGCATTAACAAATGGCATTGCCAATCACTCGATCGTGCAATATGGCAAAAGTATGAACCATGAGCAAAAGAAAAACTGATAGAGCAAATAATTCAAACTAGAAATCATCATCCATAATCAATAAGGAAACGCCGTAGAAGAGGGAATAATTTCCATATATTGGCCAAACATGTAGTAGCCTGAGAAAACAATCCTCTAAATTAAATATACATGATATATTTATATTATTAATCATTAAGAGTATACGCAAAAGTATTCCCACGGCCTCAAGCCCTCAAGCAATCTTGCGGCATCACGAGTGTCGTTGAACATCTTTTTAAATCATTTTTCTCACTGAAGTCGACGCATCGCTCTATAATGTGTGTCCGTTATGAAGAGGACGGTAATGACGGAAATTGAGAATATTGTAAGATGACGAAAAATTCCACAGAAGACTGTCGAATGCAGAAGAATATCGGCCTGTTTATCAAATTTACTCTACTTTGACCACCAGCATAATTTTAATATCCAAGAAACACATCTAAACAAATTTAAGAAGAGGTAATTACCTTCCTATTAAGCAATACAATGAAATTTACATCCTGGAATGCAATATCCACACCAAATTCACTATGCAAAATTTCCTAATTTCAATTTTTTCTTGACACAAAACAACCAATTAAATGATAATATCAGATATAAGAGAGAAACACTAAACGGAATGAAATGTTTAGTTTAATTAAAACTAAGAAAATGTAATTACTGAACTCATTATTACTATCACCTGATGACGGTGATATACTAGTGAAAATCGGTCTCCAAATGAAACCTATCTCGTGGAAATTACTAACTTATTCTTCACTTCATCATACGAGGTTGTACTACCACAAGTTAGCTGGATTCGAACCCTGGACCCTGGCGTTGGAATCTCTCTAACAACTCCACCACCGAGATTTGGTCATATTGGGTTACTGATATCTTTTGGTGAGGAGAGATGATAAAGAATTATTTAAAAGCAATTATTTTGAGGTATCGCTTTAGAAGATTTCTTTGCAAAGACAACCTTCGAAATGTAATTAGGCAATATCGGATTCGTCGACTAAGAGAGGTTCTGTTGCGAACTATTCTTATAAAAGTATCTTCAAAGATGAGTTCGTCTCCATTAGAAATGAGCCCTCGTCCCGAATTGGTCACTGGCCGTGGTGACGAATTTTATTTCCATTCTGTAGTAAAATTAGGAAATGGCTGAGCGTTAGGTTGAGGAAGAGGAGCAATGAGCGAATGAGCGGACGCCATTAAGGCAATTGGGTGCGGAGCAAACACACACCCGAATTAGGCGGACAGAGGCGCGGCCGATTATATCACGTGGCCCTGGGAATTGAGAGTCCCTATGAAGTGGAAACAACATTCTACTTCGAAACTAGCGAGAAAAGGGATCGTAAAACTCCCATTCCCAGAGTGGTCAATAGTCAGATCAGAGGTGAGGATTCTGCGTCTTTTTCAGCGTTAGGTGCCTCTTTTTTAATGCTTACAAAATACTGTTATTACTATTTGAGTTAAAATGATTGCTCTCCGCAGGATTATCTAATTTCCTTCTAAGGCTACGAAATTAAATTTCGAGATGCAGGCGAATTGAATATGGTTAAAATCAACATATGTAAGTACTAGTATAACCTTTAGCCACGGGAAAGAGAGTACGCACCGTTTAAAGTAACATAACCATGTTCACCCCACTGCTTCCATACTTTCCACACTAATACACCATTCTTTGAAAATAAGTCTGTAAGATTGAATCCGGAACATTATAATGAACAAAACAAAAGCGAAAAGGTTACAAATTTCCACTTAATCATCGAATATTAATTATCTGACATTTTCTGCTGTTTAGACCACGTATTATTCAATTTAGGGATAATTACTATTCGCAACAAAATAGAATAAAATCGGTGGCGAAGGCAAAGCGGCCAAGTTGTGACTCACGAGCCACAACCTTCACTAAATTCTTAGCGTTGATTGCCTGGTTTCCTTGACAATATATTCGTTGCAATTTACACGCGATAAACTGAAATTACTCAGCATGTACCAAAAGTTTTCACCGATATTTGAGTAATGAACATTGTGAATAGGATTGTATCTCCTTTTTAAGTTGACAGCTTTTAACGTGTTCTCGCCTCTTACGCCTAAATATTATTCCCATTTGTGCAAATTTTGGTTCCAGTGTTTCCGTTTTTAACGAATTTAAAATGTATTATCTTCGGCCACAAGAAAGACACGTGACCTAGAGTTCTCTATAGTTTAAGGATTTTGAATTGTTTAGACATTTTATGACAACAGATAAATCATTCTTAATGTGATTATAAATTAATATTAACACTGAAATTTGATTTTTGTGGCTCCAATAACTATTTTCTGCAGTTCATGCACTTAAATAAATTGATAATTATTTTTTATTAAAATTCTCCTTCTCGCTTTCAATACAATTTAAATTTGAATTGGTGTACTTTGTGTGGTAGATACGGATATTTTCTATTTGGTTGTAAATATGACGATGCGCTTTGTCCTCAAATCAATTGAACTTTGATATAAAATTAATGAACAATAATTACGGGGTATACAAACCAAAATGTCCATGACGGAATTAACACTTACGCAATTCTTCGGAGATTCTTCGGAGAGATTGAGGAATCTCTGGAGCCAGTGTAAGAACTATCGATTAAGCAGCAAAACGCGAGAAGAAATTCTTGGGCAAAATTTCCTTTTGGTGTCGAAAGGGGTATACGAAATGAAGATGGAAAGCATAAGGAAGAAGTAGTAGAACTTGAAAGCTCATGCGATGGGCGGAATGTGCTTCCATCTGGAGAGAACGAATTAAATTAACGTCAGTTTGCATGCTAATGCCTAATTAAAACATTTCATCCAGGCGCTCAAGGGGAAAGAAATAATTCCTCAGAGGAAAGGGATTCGCAGAGAGCGAAAGAGAACTAAATCAGCGTCTTGTATTCCAGCGGCAGAATACAGGATTAGAAGTGGTTTAAAGCCATTCCTGGGAACGAGTTCCAAGATATAATTGAAGTAGAAAATGAAATTGTGCGCGAAATAAAACTGAAGTCGAATTTTAATATTTCCTATGGTTTGACTTGCGTTACTCGAGCAATACTAATAATGGATTACATGGAGGTTTAAAATCATTTAGAAGTTAATTCCTGCTTTCACCGTTACGACTTAACTTTAAGCAAACAAAATTCTGTGTGTTTGGGTATAACTCAC
This sequence comes from Ladona fulva, assembly GCA_000376725.2. Classification (NCBI taxonomy): domain Eukaryota; kingdom Metazoa; phylum Arthropoda; class Insecta; order Odonata; family Libellulidae; genus Ladona; species Ladona fulva. The sequence goes on along the minus strand of KZ312453.1, from coordinate 912,493 downwards.
ACTCGTTGCTAACATGAGAGCATTCAGTTTATACTTTTCAAATATTTGTATACATTTCTAAAATAAATATTCTCTATCGTGTGAATTTTTATTCACTTTTCAAATGCACGCTTTCAACCAAGATATCTTATTACGTCCTTAAATATTAGGAGACTTAATCAACCGTTAATGGCGCAAATGGAGAATTGCCCATTGAGCTACGAAGCACTTCACACACCCTCGTTTGAGAAATACTATATTTTCAGTTATGCTTGTAGTAAACTCTTTTGGATTTTGTATTGTTTTACAGTAACCTTAGCTGACATGCAAGTACACGTACGTTGAGAGTTCTTCAATAAGTAAAGAGATGCACTGAAGAAACAATGACAGCCTTTTCTCAGCTTCCTGTGGTTGGGCGAATAAAAAATGTTCAAATGGAAAATGAGTGAAATTCAGCGGAGGTCCAAGATCTACTGCAAGTGATGATATATATACGAAAATAACAGGAAACGATGAAATCCAAGTCAAGCGGAATCTTTATTGTTCGATAGATGGCCTTGTGAGGACTCCTGCACCGACCAATGTTGGTTTTTCCAGACGACGATGAATAAAATGCTCACTCATTCCGGTATCTCCCAATCAACAACGATAATGGGTCAGTATTGTGGCTATAATAAATTGTTCCTTCCAACTTCCACAGGAAATTTAACCTGAGGCTTATTTCACCGAAAGGGTTAACACTACTCTCACCAACTAAGAATACTGCAATAATTAGTAGGGATAAATTGACTTGTTATATGACCCCAAACTATGAGATACTGCAAAGATATGACATTACACATACAACATTGAGATCTTTACAGGCGTGTACTGAGGAGAAAAAACTGCACTCCATCAATCATCCAATTTTATTATAAATCTCTCTTAGTCAAACGCACCTTTTCATCACTGTATAAATCTGTGGACTATTTCTTTCCACGTAGAAAAGCAGCCAACGTTTTAGAAATTTAAGAAAAAAACGATAAAATCGGTGCTTTGACTTCTTGAAACAGTTTCAAAAAGGGAGAAAGGCTCGATTGGTTAAAAAGTAAAAAAAAATATTGAATGGAAACATAAATACTGGAAATATAAACAACTTGACTATATGCGGAATATTTGTTTGCTTTAATGGGCAGTTAATGTGTGTGGCGATGTTGAAACAAAAATGAGTTTGTATCCGTTTATCAATTTTTCCCATTTCTCAGCAACTTTATTCATCAGCTCAAAATGCACTTCAGTGTGACTGAAAATGGTTGAAAATGAAAATAATAGAAGTCGAAAGAAATACTCAGCCGATACAAATCGAACTCTGCTGTATCCGAAAGCTCCCATCTTAATTTCCAATTAAGAAAAAAGGTAGAAGCGGAAGGGGATTTGGTTTATGCATTTTAATTACTTACGGAGCTGAAAGTGGGTTATAACACGACTAATTGACTGACGCACTTAAATCTTCGAGTGAAACTTAAAAGGCACAAAAGAAGGGAACAAAAAGAAAGGAAACCCCGAGGCAAAAAAGTGGAAAAGGGCTTCAAGTTGAATAAAATGGCGCATTCCTAAAAGGATTAACTCGATTTTTTTTTACGAGCGGGCACAAATCCTGGCACGTCATTTGGAAGAGGGCACGCGTGTTCCTCTCCAATTGTCTGTTTACGGAGATCATAAAAAAGGGATTGACTTCGAAAAAAGGAACAAATATAGAATTTTTTAGTGCCGCCGTTCCAGCGACACTCATTTTCCAAAGAGGCGGGATTAAATGTTGACCGAAAGGGTCCTCTTTTTTAATTTGACCGGGTCGTAATCTTGGCATCGTTTTGTGATGAGTGTATATTTTCGTCAGAAATTGTGTGCAGGCGTCGTAGGCAAGAATTAAATGAAGAACTGAAGAAAGAGGTTTTATAATTAGGATCATCGTGAGAAAATGCTATTAATCTATTTTGAAAGGGTGTCCCGAAAAGAGTGTAGCATGAAAAAATGAAAACGCAATTTTTGAAAACATGAAATCAGTGGCAAGGGATGGAGTTCAAAAGTGTTGAATGAAAAACATATGCACAAATAATGAAACTATTCTCCTCTTTTTCATGAGCATAAAAATTTGAATAGATCTACATATAAATATGTACCCAGAAAGACACCTTTCAGCGTGCGGAAGGGGGTAGATGCACCATGACTCCACTTCCCTAATCGATTACTTCCGCGTATCGTTCGAGAAAAAGTAGTAGAATCAGTTTTATTGATGCCTCGATAGCTAAAGCCGTTTGCACCATTTACAGAATCCAAATTTGTTACATTTAATAACATTTAGGCCAATATATGTACCTCTTGCCAGTTATAAAGAGAGAAATATGAATTTTGGTAAAAATTTTAAGTCATAAAAAGAGCGATAAATATTTTAAAATGTGTAACGATAATTAAATAACTTATGTATAAACTACTTTTATAATTAAATCCTTTCCACTAGCACTTACAGCTTTTTATACAGACTTGTTTCCTTGAGGAAGAATAAAACACTGGTAACAGCTAAGAGTCATCCCTGAGGACTGAGGCTTGCTATCCTTCTATCGCGGAAAATATGCATTTTTGAAAAGACTAGCGTCTGTATTTCTGAAATTGATGCTGTCCAATGTAGAGTATGTTTTCCGAGACAAACTATACTCATCAAATAATTACTTGAGCGAGCAAAAATTAATTCGATTTAACAGATACAAAAATACAAAATACAAAATGTGAAGCTGCAAAAAGAAAGACTTTTCATTTAAACATTTTATTTCCTTTTCTCTCCTGATAACTACATTTTATGATCCATTTCGTCTATTACCAGTCTAAGAAACAGCATATCTGAAAGAAGGGAGATGAGGCATTCGAGCAAACAGTCAAAGTTAAAAAGTCTCAAAACAGTGCAGAAGCACTCCGCATACTCCGCCTGAGACGGCAGATATCTAAACAGTTATCCGATAAATATTTCAAGAAATATTTACTTAAAGCATTTCACATGCTTATTTGATTGCATTACGACTAAAATATATAAATCGACTGCGAATCATAAAAATCATATGAATAAAATTGATTGTATTATCAGCCGTAGAATGACCGAAAAATGATGTTCATGATTGAAGAAAAATGATGTTAATATTTACACACGTGAATGAGTCAAGGGCGAAGCCTTGCACAACGGAAAGAGGATCATTTTAAGATTAACGAGACATTTTCCGAAATGTCGTGCTCGGGTCTTTTCCAAAATAAAAATAAAATCCCTAGGATTCCCATCTTGTAAAAACTCAGCGCATTTAACCGCGTTGTTCATGAAATTGAATGATGCAGGCAGACAGACGGAATAAATAACTTCAGAGATGCTCGCCAATATTAGGAATTGAGTAAATTATGCTTTAAATGTATGTGCATACCAATATAAATACTTCAATGCACGCAACATTTGGCAGTCGGTCTCTGAATCCATAGTGAATGTTAGTTAGAGAGTAAAAAGTACCTCAAAAGCGAAATTACAAGGATTGGTCAAAAAGTAATGCTACACATTTTTTCCAGTTAAAACCAACGCTAGTCATTCGAAATTCAAATTTTTTGACATTTCCCACATTTATGTGCATAGGTTTAGCTTTGTTCTGCAAATAGCATAGCTGTAGGAAGCTTTAAAGATAAAGTCTGACAGTGACACGTTACAGGCGTGCTGTGTCGTGATTGAATTATTGTGCGTAGAGAAAGAAACGGTAGGGAATAATCACAAACGTTTAAGCGAAGTCAATGGAACATCTGCAGTGTACATAGGAGTACAGTTGGTTGCTAGGTATGGAGGGTGAGTGAATCAGAAGGTAGAGAGAGGACTGGTACCAACAGGGCATACTTGTCCTACTAAATCGCTGGAGGAAGGCAATTGAAGGGAATTATGTAGAAAAATAGAACAGATAAAACGTCACTCCTAAATATGTGTAAAGTTCATTTTTGTGGAATATATAGTTTTTGAGGAAAAAAATGCGGGGCATTACTTTCTGACTAACATTCGTAGTTCAATAAAATGCAAATTGAAGGACGATTAAAGAAGTTTTAAAAATCATTAATAGAGCCAATTGCCTATAACACGAACACAGAATTGCTATCGTTATCTGGAAGATGGCACAGTAGAATAAAGGGCTTCAGAATGAAGTTTGTAATAGAGAGGGGAAGCAACGAAGAGGAAACTAAATGTACGTGAAAAGTAGTTCGATAAAGAGGTTAGAGCAGCGCTCCCTTCGTATCCGTGAGAAATCTCGGAAAATAAGAAAAGAATTGGGATATTAGATGTCAATCATAAGACGAGTTGGGGAGAAAAATGGAAGTCAGAGGGCAACGAGAGGGCGCCGAGGAGGGAAACGTCGAGGGTAGCTACTGACAATGTTCATTTTCAACTAGTCAACTAGTCAAGTTTTCCTTTTGCTAGGATAATGTCCTCCTCCAATTCATCTATTTGCAGACACTACAGACTTGGCCGTCTAGCTTATTTCCTTCGACATTTTCAAATACTAGATTCTAGAGAGTTTCTTCTCCAATCTCAACATTTTAAGCCCCACCTATTAAACGTACCTCTTTTCACTATTGGATATGGTTCACATTTTCAACTAAACTGTATAATCTAAGGTATCCGGATCTCATTATCATAATAAATAATAAATGTTTTGATGATTGAAATACTTGAAGATTAATATATATTTCTTTCACTTTGTGATAAAGCGTTTTGTTTGACATGGATATTTGGGCAGCTAATCTTCGGCGTAGATAATATCTATGTCTATGTAAGTACCCAGCAAGCCACCTTTCGGCGAGTGAGAGGGGGTAAATACACCATGATTCTATATCCCTAATTAACTACTTTCGCGTATCGTTCACGGAAAAAAATGAATTGTTCTTGAATCGTTTCTTTCTAGCATTCATTTCTCTGATCTTTCTCGCAGTATCAGAACGCCCTGTGTAACAGGGAGGACGCAGAGTACATAGCGGGTACATCATCTGTGAACGTGCTTTCTCTGAATTTCTCCAGTAAATTAATCTTTAGGTTAAATCCTCTAACTTCTAAAATTTCCAATCCTCTATCCTGAATCATCAGTGTACCGCTCGCTGATTTATCGTAGCAATTCTTCACAAAACGTATCGCCTTTCTGCCAGAAGGCATCCAAAATCTCACAAGTGATTGCCTAACACTTCTACATCTACATCTACACCTACATAAGTACCCTGCAAGCCGCCTTCCGGCGTGTGGCATGGGGTGCAAACACCAAGAGTAGAATTACTTCTTTAATTTATTATTATCGCGTATCGTTCGAGGAAAAGTCTCTAAAACGACTTGTCCTCGCGTCTATTTCTCTTATTTTACGCTCACTGTCGGATCGGGCAAAGTAGCAGGGGGGTCGCATAATACCAATTACGTCATCCGAAAATGTATTTCCTCTGAATTTATCTAACAATCGCAGCCTAGCCTATAATCTCCTTTCTTTCAAGGATTCCCAACCTGCGTCTGTGAGCATTTGCGTTACACTTGCTTCTCTATCGTAGCACTTTTTAACAAAACGTATCGCCTTACGCTGCACTTTCTCGAGTTCGCGAGAGTTCGTTTCATCCGCTGGGTCCCATATACTCGCCGCATATTCCATCTGGAATATGCGGCGAGCGAATTCCACTTTATGCCATGTCGAAATACAATGTCTAAGTTATTTACTGCAAGAGCTACTGCTGTGACTGATAAGCAATGAATTCCGCGTAGTACCAATGTTTGATGTTCTAGACAGAATCGAAAGGGAAATTTAAGACCTAGTCCGCGACGTCTAATAAGAACGCGCTCAATAATTGTAGCGTGATAAGTAATAAAGGTGTGGTCACCGATTTGATAGGTCAAACCTGTTCGAGCGGTTAGGGAACTGCGGTACTCTGCTCGGATGCTGCCTGGTAGATCGAAATCGTGAAATATCTCAAGGATCTTACCACGAGAATTTTTATGAATGAAAGTTCCTAATGTTGATGTCACTGCATAAAGATGTATTATCATCTCACATATACAACGTTTCCATTGATGCTCATCTTAAAATTAAATCCGTGTTTTCTTAATATTTATAACCTGCACCCTCCACAGAACCTCCACAGGATTTCCTTCAATTCCAAAGTCGCAAAACCTCGTCCGCTAAGGGTAACTTAGGCTTACGGTTCTTGTCCACGGTTGAAGATAAGAGAGCAGGCCGTTTTCACAGCGACATATCTCACAAAACACTTTTATCGTGTATCCCGAATCTTATGTTACCCGTAGTGATTAAACTGTTTTTGCACTCCACCATACATGCGGCAGAAAAAGGTAGCTTCCGAAAGTAGTTTCATTAATATTTTGGCGGTGATAAAGATCTTCATCAAAAGATATGAACGCACCTTTCCAACCCCGGAGACCTCTCGGACACCAATGCGGCGCAGAAGTGCAGGAGGCACTGGAGGAGGAGACTTGTGTATGACTCCGCCGTAGTCCGTCCGGAAGGTGACAGGAGGTCCACTGGGCTCATCTTCACCAGAAGAATGCCTCTTCCGACGATGGGGAGATGACGACAGGTTCAACTTTTGGGCGGCCCTGCAATAATCCAAAAGAATACTCAAATGATGATTACGGAAATATTTATATGAATTTTTTCGATATTTATTTATTGAGTGACCAATACGCCTTCGACATCCATCATCACTTTATGGGTGATTAATAACAAACAATCATAGACGTCCATTTCGTGACGGAGAGTATCACCTAGGGCATAAGGTTAAAACTATAGAAAGCAAATGTCTGCAGTAACTCTGTCCTTCCAGTGGCAATATGAGCGAAACTTACAACTCCAGTTCGTATTAAAACTTCTAAGTTAAAGGCGTTGAAGTTTTAGAGAGATTCATCGTTGAAATAATTGTCAAAGACAACAATATATTAGCAGGATAAATATTTGCCAATTCTCGACAACGACTTTTTCTTAATATGATGCGTTATTCAATCAATTTCTATCGAGAACATTGTTTACAGCATTATTTTGTAGAAGCGAAAATACGCAAGTTCTTTGAAACCACGAATAGGACAGGCATTACAAGTAACAGAATAAAATAAAAAGAAACCCATAAACCACATCCAACACATCAGACACTCATTGGACAATAATTCTCAACACCAACCACAGTAGACTAACAGCCAAAGAGATCGGGATTATGTGTATCAGATGATTACCACACAGGAACATCCGATACGACAAAACGGACTGAACTGACAATTCACTCTAAATGGACAGTTCAGCTATTCAGATGTATACAAACATGAAGAAATCCGAAAAAAATGCAAGTTATTGGAATATTCAAAACATTGAACATCTCACTTTCTAAGAGGTGAATTACTATCTTATACTTTGAGGGTGAAACATTACAAAACTTAATAGTGGAGGGCGAAGATTATCTGAGGGCGCGTGTATTGCAGATTCATAAACAGAATTAAAACCATTCCAAACAGTGAGAAAAAAATCAAGACTTTAATTCATCGAGTAAATTATATTTCCCCTAAGTGTGAGAGTAAAAAGTACATATCATGCAGTAATGGACATTGTTTCTACGAAAACCATTTAATCGATGAAAGAAATTGTTGCATTTTACTATGTTTCTATGATGAAAATGAATTAAAAATGTAATATATATGTTTGTAATTCGCGATTACATACATATGTATGTAATTTGCGATTTATGAATTCAATCACTTCAAAATTTAGTACAGTACTCAAGAGACCCAAAAAACAATTCATTTCTTTCGATAAAACAATTTTTAAGCCAACCATTATTTTACTACTCCCAAGTTTGTAACATTCTGCAAAAAATTGTCTTTTTGAAAGCGAGACTCTTTTCCATAGTTCTGTCATTTCCAATAGCTATGAGGAAATCACAGGGAAAAGCTTACGATTAACAAGTAAGTAGAACTGTTCCTTAATCATCCATTAACCAGCACCTGAGGGGGGTCCGTGGGGTCCGGACCCCCCTCTCTCTCTATCAATGTATATAGAGAAGTAGACTCAAAAACGCGTCCTATTCTCCCCGTAGATTCGAAGACTGCAAAATTATTCCAGTAAGTCACGACGTATTAATTCGGAGGGTTGTTTCTGCTTTCAGTTATCGAGTGACTGTCGCACGAAACTTCGACTGGAACTCGTATTCTGAAAACTGCATTGCCTGAAATTGGGTACAAACTCTGCTTATCGATGGTTCTATTTGACTTCCCTCCCAGATGTTTGCAGAGATCCTTCCGGAAAGAACAGTAAAAACCTGTTAAAGCAATGCAGACACTACTCTAAGCTTTATTTGCTTCATCCAAATGGGGTTACAGCAAATCCGAATGATGTTTCCACGCAGCAATTACCAACACAAAATCAATTTATTTTTTCGGAGACTCACGTTAGAAAAAAATCTTTTCAGTAAAATTTTGTTATAAAGTATGTTTAGCTAAAGAAAATGGTGGAAAGTAAACCATTGACTAGAAAGTGTGCTCATAATTTTAAGTTTTTTAAATTAAATTGTACTTGTTTAATAATTTTCTGTAACAGTATTTGTAACCGAATAGTGCTTGCCATTCCCATCCTCTGCCGATCCAGGTTTTTATTTATATCTTTATTTTCTTTCTGTTTGCTATTTTTGATTATCATCTTGGAGTTTTGTTTGCATATGGTCATATGAATTGATACTGCAAAGAAATTATTTATCTTTATTCTTACATAAAAAATAAGGTACATATTTTATGATATCATACTTTTAAACAATTTATACTTGTAATTGTGGAGTTACACTTGTAAGCTCATTTGAGCTTAGATTGCTTTACGTTAAATAGCTTCTTTTTTATTTCCTCTTGATAAAAATTGTCTCTTATATATGTCCCATTGGCAGGCAACATTCCTGACGACACGTTAATGTATTAAATGTGTAAAATACATTGATAAATAAAACTTCGTACAATCAAATGAGTATCATTTAAATAGATTAGAAAGTTTTCACTTGTGACCGTATTTACAACCATTACGAATACTGCCAATCGCCGTCAACGGATGATAATATTATATTTGTTGGCCCATAGGCAAAGATTTGTTTCTGAGGAAAATATCCCAGAAAAACCTGACCAATGGTCATTTCCAGGGAAATTCGCAGTGGCGAAATCCTGTTCTGAGGCTGGAAGAGTGCGATGGATAAGCAGAGGAGGAGTTCCCTTGGGAGCGGACGGCGTAAGAGAGCTCAGGTGGTGGGAAGTGGCATCACCCTTGGGCAAATTGAATCAAGGAGAAGACAGAAAAAGGAAGAATGTGCGGGAAGAGATGTGGTCGAAGAAGATGCGCTCCCACGCTGACTCGTGTTCTATTATTAGATCCGTAGATGAAATTATCATGAAGACAAGGTGTAGTATTATTCACGAAAATACTATGTTAGACAAGGTATTCCAATTAAGATTAAAAGATTCTTTCCAGATGTTATACAAAGAACTTTTTTATGAATTGGAAATCTTTAGCAATAAATTTATTGACTTGAGTTGTTTACACTTTTGTAAATCAAGAAGGTTGTTTAGATACTAATTCTTACTTAGTTACCACGATTGGTTATTATTGAGCAGTTTACGAGGTGAGAAGAGCAGTACCGTATATTTGGCTTACTTTCCTCACAGAACTAGAATGGTAATAACTGAAATAATCCATTTAAGTGCATCATTGTGACTCAGTGCAAAATATTTTTGACGGAATTCAATCAGGAGAACGTAATAAATGAATTTCATCATCCAACATTACTCATACTCCATCCATCCACCAGCAAGATTAAGGCAAGAGTAGATATGATTAATCGTATATCCCCTCTGAACCTAAAAAAATAAAAATATTCTATTCGTAAACATATGGTGGCAGGAACTTGAGATAGGACGGGAGATGCGTCAAAACAAAAAGGGATTTGTGGTTATTTACTTCTACTACTTATTAGTTAGTTATTACGTTTTTGGTAAGAATTGTATCATAAAAATGAAGTCGCTTTACGAAAGATGGAATAGATATGACGTGTCTTCTGTAACAGATTTCTTCCTCTAATAACTACATATTTGGGATTTTGATACATTAAAGATTAGAAAATAATTTCCAATAAGGAAAAGGGTAAAGGTGAATTTGTACGAAAATACATGAAACTAGGAAAGATCCCAAGGAGAAACGGGCATATGTATGAAAGAAGTATGACAGGACCAGGACAAATTCACCAGGACTCGAACCTGGACTCTTCCATTTGGATGCTTTATCTAATTAAGGTTTCGGGCCAGACCTCACAATACAAAAAAACAATCAATTAATTGATTTCTTAAGAATTTTTATGTGCCAATAATATAATCTTACACTGAAAATAACGAAGGAACTATTTCATCAAAAGCGAAGGAGCGCTTTGCAGTTTTGGAGCCGAAATTCCCAAGAAGGCCAATACGACGTCATTACTCTTAAAAAATGGTCGTCTGGTACCTTCATCCTTTGACATACCTACTTAACTTACTTTAGATATTTCCAAACATTCTCACATACATCCATATTCAAATGAAAACTAACCTCTAAGTACATTTATAAGAGTCAAATCTCTTTGTCTCTCAGTATTTAAAGCCGTTATAAACATTTTGAGTAAAGTGGAAAGATCTTTAAGTTTGGTCCTTTTGACAACAGGGTCGACTGTGTGGACAGCAAAGAGCCGTCATTGCGAATGCGATAATAAAGCAAATCGATAAACACGGAGTCCGCAAATGACCGACGACTCGATCGGTAAAACGCGGAAGCTTAGCTCGCTCCGAAATTTCGGGAATTCTCGACTTAACCCGTTCTCCGAAACTTACCATCTGTCGCATTCAGGTTATATAAATGCGATTATCCCCATCTTCTTCTTCCTTCTTTCTTCCTAGCCTCAAGCTTGTTTCCTTCGGCACTTCGCCCATTTCATCCATTCATTTGTCCTTCCATATTTTCCTTGGTCGGCCCACGCCTCTTTTACCTATTGGGGCTTTGCCTCGTAGAATAATCTGGGGGTTATTTCATCATTCACTCTACTAATTTGCTTATACCTCTTTCTTGTTTTGAGTCAATTTTTGTGTATTTTCTACGTTGCAATCTCTTTGTATGATGTCGTTACTTTCTGTGTCTAATAGATTTTCCCCTGTGTCTAATAAGTTTCCGCAATACTTTCATTACAGTTGTTTCAAGGAACCTTCTAAGGAACCAAACTTTTGGTTGTAGAGGTATGAGGATTTTCCCCATCGATGCGACAAATTCTCCAATGAATCTGAAGGGAGACATTTCATCACTGAGAATTTACCAAATTTTAATCGATCATCAAATCAATGGTTACGCTCACTACAATATCTTTATAAAAATCTACGGAACTACCCTTTAAACCGCCCCTGGAAATGTGGTCAGGAGAGAAAATTCTACTGAATAGTCCTGATATTTTTCCCTTATAGCACTGACTATGGCTAATTAGCGAATGTTCTCACAGAACCAAGTAGCTCTTTAGATAAAAGAAATTTCTTAACACCAAATGAATAGGTCGTGTTAACAGGTCCCTTCCTTATTTTAACCGTGATGGAGATTTTGCCCTTCGTGACTGCCATTGAGATCCTTCTTGATTTCCTATAATATTATGATTACTCCAAATGCTACACATTTAAGTGCCTATCATTTAAATCAAATGCATCTGAGGATTCCGTAATTTAATAAATAATATAATAAATATGATTATAACTCATTTTTCGACGGTAATCGAATAATAAGTATTAAATTCGCTCTAAGTGGAAATTAATTTGCTTATATCTCGATTATAGTTGAGTTTTCCTGTAGAATACGGAGTAACTGTATATCCAGGATTTTTTAATACAGTTTTAACTATCTAAGTAATCCCATTAAGTAATGTGTTCTTGTTAAAAAAAACTGAAATTAAAAAATATATCAGTTCATGAGAAGCCTTGCCTAATTAACACAGTGATACCACAGCTAACGAATGCTAACGAATTTTCGGCTAACGAAATCATTTTTCAATATCTTTCAGATTCGACTAAAGAATGTTCTATTGGATGCACGCTAACATAAAGCAGCAAATATGAACTGGCCAATCCATTACGTATCTTAAGTTTTCTGTCTTTCCATTTCCGTGGTAGCGAAATGAGCTGACCTCATCATATGGAGGACCCCCAAATGGGTTGTTTACAATCAAGACAGCGAGAAGTGAGACGCCTGATTGTGATGTGATTTTTTCACTTCCATTAATTTTCTTGGGCACTTCTTGAGGAAGAGGTCCAGTAAATTTGTTGATTTTCTCTTCTTCGCAAAATCAGTAAAGTAAAACTGGGAATATAATCTGCTCTTTCCTCTTTATATACGCTCTGTACTGCATCGCACTGTCTTTACAGGACAAAAACCTTTAAAAAGGCAAAAGACACTCTCTAAAGTACGTTTAGGAATACTATCCTTGTTCCGAGAATAACTAAAAATAAATACGCGTGGTGAAGTCTGAATCTCTTCAGGGTCAACTGGGATTGCTGTGGCGCGCGCAAAGGAAAAAAATGTCGAAGACGCGGTGCAAAGGTGAGATGCAGTCGCTATGGCCGTCGGAATGGAGCCAATTTGATGCATGGCCGCCTTTGAGGAAAAATGGAATGATATTGATCTTATTTTACGCCAGAGCAAGCAACTGCTATAGCCTCGGCCAAGGTGAAAGGTGGAAATGAAATTTGGGGAAGAACAAAAGAATGCGCGCTGCGAAGGCTGGATGAACTCAACGGATCAAAACGGAGTCGGCAGGAAATTACCCGTTTATCATTCTCGCACACGTTTTCGTCAAAAAAAGAGAAGTTCGTTTCTTATTCAACATTTGTAATAAAGAATTCGTCCTTTATTAAAAATCAATATCGAGTATTTAAACGTATGCAAAGGTACAAATTATAAATGCTAATTGATTTAATGCACCTAATTTCCTATATTTAATAATAAATACAGTTACGTGAACGGAAGAAAGATATGATAAGAACACATTTAAATGAATAATTTAAATTGATAAATAAGACATAGCATCAATCGATATGTCTTAAAAGGGCTTCTCTTTAACATATCTATAATATAACGGAATAAAGTTTCTCAGGTACATTTAGCCTTACTGGTGATATTTAAGAGATATTAGCCATATTTTTTTTAGAAACTCTTATTTTTCACCGAGTATGATCGGAAATATGACATCGGTGATTGCTGAAAGACTAAGACAGAAATAACTGTGTCAAAAAGAAAGGAAAACTTCCTGACATAGTTCTGCCAAACCCTTATGCAGTTCCACTCAATTCCTCCACTGATTGTGTTTGCTGGTTTATTTAGCACAAAATATTTCTTTATAAACAATCATAATGATGATTGGTTTAAGGATAATCTTTACTTTACTAGAAAATGTTCGGAGGTAATTAAAGGCTCGCATCAGGGCAAGAATTTATACTGAAGGTAATTATTTAAAGGATTTTTGCCATTCAAATTGGTTTAATAAAACTACATGTATAACATTTCAAAACACTCAAGAACGCGATGTGATGACTAACTTTCATTGAAGAACATTTTTTATTCAACTCTTTAGCGAGGAGAAAATATTTTGCGTCCCCCAAAAGAGTTTGAAATTCGAGACGACGGCAACCCGCAAGCACATTCATGCATTGATGAGCCGAGGAGTTCTCAGGGGAGAATTAATTGTCAGAAAATGCAGCGCTGTAAATAGTAGTGGCACAAGGTTTTCCTAAAAGGGTGAACTATCATTACCCGCACCCTAAAAATGCTTTTATTAAATTATTCACGATACTTTAAATGAAACGTTTTTATTTAATGTGTTATTCTTTTAAAGACTTAAATTTAATATATTTTTTTATTAAAAAAAACAGAATACACTAAATAAATTCATCAGTGAAAAATCCAGCCTTTTGCGGTCAACGGTAGTCGTCGATGAATTGAATGAATTTTACCACTTAAGGATTTCATTAATGTGTTTTGTAGAGGAATCACGTCTCATTCAATGAAATTTATGAACATGTCTGCGGTGAAATTAGAAAAATGAAAATGAATTTTCGCTGGAGATTACGCAAGAAAGAACACGCATAAATATGAGTAAATATTGAAAGGTTAAATATAACTCGTGTGAAAAAGGTAAGTAAGCAGTATATTTACTTTCAACACTACACTAAAAGCCACATCTCAGCTATATGAAAAAACTTTTGATTGTTTCTCTCCAGAGCTGAGGAATAAAACGAACGATTGAAATAATGAATTTCGCTTGAAAAAAGTTAAACTTGGTTACATAAACGACGCATTTCCTTCTCTAAAATAGTTCATCGCACCATCGGAGGGAACGTGTTATTACTAATAGAATAAAACAATTCAATACATTAAACAAATATAATTCTACAGCAGTTTGGTATTTACAGAAAACGGTTGAGAACGTTCAAATCTATATTTAAATCTAACTCAACTTAAATGACATAATAATCTTTATTTGCGATGCAGTAACCTAAATCCAAAACATATGTTTTAAAATTAATCTTCTCTAGCGAATATATGTCGTAATATTCTCTAAATATATATTTTATTTAAGATAGGATAAGGTACGGGTAAAAGCATGTTATGAACAAATTGCGCTCTTTTGCGTAAAAAATAGAATTTCGGTAGAAAAATAACCTAAAAAAGAGTAACGAGTCAAACATGATGGTTCCATTTAAAAGATTGGTCGACTAAAACCAGTCCTCTATCAGACGAGAGGGACAAATGATCGATAAAATAAAGAAAGGATGTAATGAGAAAAGGGCAAAACGTGGGAGAGAAGTGAATGAGAATGGAATGGAAGAGAACATGAAAAGGAAGTGAAATAAGCACTCGAAAGAAGATCGAATGAAACAAAAACTTTGGGATGAAGACCTTTCTGAAAAGCCTTGATGTGAGTTTCGTGTAGAGTCCCTTTACATGTGCACCCTCTCTTCTTCTCGGGAGACATGCTCCGAGGTATATATTGAATCCTCCGCCTTCTTTCTAACCTCTCTATCCCTCTGCAAACCCTCTTCCTTTGGGGCTCACAAGTCGGCTCCCTCCTCCCGCAACACAGCCTCTGGCTTCCCTCTGCGGCTTGGCGATATTCGCTCCCTTTCGGAGAGATAGAGTTGAAACATGGGTGGGGCCAACGCCAAAGCAAATACGAAGTGAGATGTCACAAGCATTAGATTCTAAGTCCGTCACTCGATGACTACGACGAAAACCGAAAATGATTCTGTATTTTTTTTGTACGTAAAAGTCGGTATATTGCGGATATTGGTAAATGAAGAGGCTTTGCAATTTAAATTTTCCAAGAAGATGAGAAGCTTTCTTGTGCCAATTACTTCAGAATTCCTGGAAGCGCTCCTCTCGAGTTGTTTTCCGCGTGTGTCGAGAATTATTGAACTCTAATGATGAGATAAGCTTACTTAGAAAATTCTGCTCATATCCATTTATTGAAATTTAGGAGATAAAATTTTAAAATTTAATTTACCTCCAAAAGCGAAAGAAATCTTGCGATGAGGTAAGTGATAACAAATACGGAAGTAACGCTTCACTCATTTCTCTGCATAATCTTATGGCCTATATAAATGAACGAAACCTAAATATCGGCTTTTTTCTTCTTCCTGTTTTTAACTTGCAAAATGATTTCATAATTTAGTTTATATATTAACCCACTCAATGCTACAGTAATTCAGCAAATATTTCCCGGACGCAAAACTTATTTTTTTACTTCCTAGGATACTTTCCTATTATTTATTCATTTTAAAATTATTGATCACAAATTTCAGTATAAATAATAAATAAACATCAAAATTTTTTTGAGATTATAGATATGCCTTGAGGTCAAGGCATCCACACCTCTGCCGAGTACGGGATGCCTTGAATTCAAGGCATCAGCGCTGAGTGGGTTAACTTATACGAAATTACACTCAAAGGAGTCTAAAGGCTGTTTAAAGTCGTGGGTAGGAAATTATAATTATTCCTCATTCAGCTCTGATAAGTTGAGAATATGCCTTTAAAAGGTTTACCAGTAAGAATCGTGCTAATTATGCAATATTAATCCAACACAGTTGATTTAGCAGTGTGTAATAATCTCACAAATAGTCTGGTATTAGCATGTGTACGTCATACTAAAACAATGCAAATTTAAGTAAAATGTAGGGTGTTGGACTGAAACACGAAGTCGGACGGAATTCTGTTGAAGGCTGATACAAACAGAGTGATAATTTTCGGCCAATTTCGAATCAAATGTTTCTCCAGACTCTCGAATGACGTTCTGGCATTCGATGAACTGCCGCTATACGTGGAAGTCTTCCGCTTATGTATTCCCTCGAATATTTCGGTTTCTAAGACGACGCGTTTATGCCTTACTATCGCAGCTCTTCTTCTTGGACGCCCTTTTACAACATTCACGATAGAACGCTAAATGATGCATTTATAATTTAAAGTTTTATCTCGTTGTATTTAAGTTAATTGCCAAGAATGTTTACTGGGTGCAGCAATTATAATTCTTAAAAAACAAAGAATATGTGATATCAGTATTGTGCAATTTACATCGTTTTTAACTAGTAAAGCAAAAGAGCATTATAAATTGTTATATTTGTTTATAGGTTTGCAGTAGTCGTTCGGCTATAATATTCAATATTCTAAGCGGAGATTTTTTCCAATATAGTAATAATAATAGCGATATAGTAAGGATAAAAATAATAATAATATTCAAGTATTTAAGTGCGGCGAACATTTCATTGACTTAATTTTTAATCGCAGATCAGAAAGTATGCAAATATTTATCTTAAGACGTTATTAAACCGATTAAATGGAAATTAATTTATTTTTGAATAATTGCAAGAAATAAGGTTTCAATATTATATTTAGTAGTAATATGAAAAAAAACCTAAGGGTATGTAAATACAAGGTCTTTAATATTTCTAATCCTTAAGTAATTTGCAAAATTGAAAGCAACAAAATGAAATTTTAAAATATTTCCGTCTAACCTTGAATTTTAATGGGCACATAATGAAATAATCTTTGGCACGTAATGAAAAGGATACAAATTATCGGTGCATATGAATCCAAATGAAAAGAGTTTTAAAGAATCAGATAATAGGCAGGTAATATTTTATTCTAGGTCCAGGAAATGAATTTCTATTTACCCTAGAAAGGGGTAGAGCGACCCACGGCTTATTCATCGATTTTCTTCGTCTCTTTAATTTGCCGAAAACTAATTCTAACAATACGAATCCAATGTGTTGACTTAGCATGCACGTTTGGCCCCAAAGGTAATCCATCAGAACTTCGGGTAAGATAATCGAATGTCTACTCATGGAAATTACTATGGATTAGATACAACGGATTGCGACGCGCTGAGACTTCCTCATTCACGAGGCGCCACGTCTAATGGCAGCTTTGGAATATCAAACAGTTGCAGCAGCCGCTACGGCGGATGATAAGGTGTCTATTATCTATATATAACTACAGTATCATTACATATCAATTCGAGCTCGTACGGTAACCGATCGCAGAGGGAATGTGGGTCATAAGGAAGAAGTCAAATCTAGTCGTGCTTTTGTTGGTTTTGGTTTTTTTGTGGAATTTTTCAGTGTTTCTTATATTAAATAGGAGCTATTTTCCCGAGAAAAGTGTTTCCTGCTTTTATTTTTTTTACTGCGGTTCAATCAAATCAGTGTTCATTTGATTGTTGCACCGTGTTTACCAAGATATTTCTTCCAACTTGAAAAAGATGAATTTAAGGCATACCTGATAAAAATTCAAATTTCTGTAGATGAAATTA
>KZ312453.1:882376-894383 GCA_000376725.2 Ladona fulva | reverse complement strand
TATGCGGACGTAGAAAGGAAAAGAAATTCAATAGTTAATTGTGATGAAACAAATCAAATATTGCAAAAAACAAAACATCGCGAATAAATAAAAAATAGCGGGATAACAATAATTATTGGTAGTACATAAATATATACCACCTCATCAGAGAAAATTATTCAGTTAAATCGTTCAAGTTTTTAAAACGTTTTCCATTTACGGCAACAAACAATTTCTTTGTTCTTTTTGTCCAGTAATCTTCGTGGAAAACAAAATGTTTATATCCTGGACCTAGAAACTGATCCGATGTATTTTTCCGCAACTTGATTGCGACAAGAAGATGGATCATACAAACTACTACCTACCTCTAATTTTACCGAGCGTAGCAAAAAGTTTTTAAAAATATTCCTTTCCCCAACTACATATAATCCAATAGAAAGAGACATCTTAGCAAAAGAAAACCGAAGGGAGGATTTCCTTGCACTTGTCTACGATATGCATACCATGGAATTATATATTATGTACTCACATGTATTCTTATGTAACCTAATTCTCAATATTAAATGAAACTTGATGGAAGTTTCGCAGAATAACTTCTAAACAATTTTAAATTCTACCATTGAAAAGTTTAAGTTTCTTTATTCGATTATAAACGAGAGAAAGTTTAAACAATGCATTTGAAGACATTATTATTGAAAGATTTTATGGAATGATCTTTTATCAGATTTCTTAAAATTATACGGTAGCTAAATGTCTCTCATCTTAAAACGGCATTTGCTCAGCGAACTGTATGACAAATTGTGAGAATTTTAATTCTTGAAATTTAAAGTCGATATTGCCACATCAGAGTAAGAAAAGTCGACATTACACATTTTTCTACGAACAAACTCTTGAAATCTTCCCATATCTTCAAAAACAACGTGAAAATGCACTTTGATATGCAAAATAAAATAAGTGAGCATTCCAGGAGGATTTCCAGGTGGAATCTGAAGGTAAAGGAGAGGAAAAAGGAGAGAAAGATTTATAAGAGCATCGCTCACGAGGCTACTTAGCGACTGGATGAGAAAGACAATTTGTTTGCGTGGAGTGTCTCTTCCCCTCCATGGAAACCCTTTGTATACGCCCTTGAGGAGCCCAATGTCCCGGATCGGAAAATCTCGCCCCTTTAACGCTTCAATCTGTGCCGTAAATACGGATCTCTCGAAGCGAAGTTCCGGACTTTACGACCACCAGCGCACTAATCCTCCGGAACTACTTTTTCGCCTCTAAAAGAATGCATTTTACTCAGGGACTTAAGCAAAATCCGACTGCCGTCTTTTTTTACGACTCCGAATAAATTTCGCTGGAATAGGACCGAGACGTTATTAACATCTTCAAGAAATCTCCTGCATTCTAGTTCGGGTATGGGAAGATAGAGGCGCTGTAACAAGGCACTGATTTGCGCTGCCACTGCTTCATGCAGTAAAATATTCGATCCATTTAACATTGGTAACTTTTGATTACTCTTATCATTTCATTCGACTTAAACATTATCGTAGAATGAAAAAGGTGCAACTATATCAAACATTACTAAGAATTGGACAAAAACAAAATAAAAATTGCAGTAACAAGATCAAATGCTACACGCGCATTTTACATTCGTCAAAACACTTCTGTTCGTCCATGTACGGCGAATGAATACTCATACAGCGAGAAAATTAACTCCAAATAATATTCTACTTTTTTATCAATCCTTCGCAACTATTCTCATTAAATTTTCGTTAAGACAAATACTTTATTTTAGCAGACAAAGAAGCAAACTACTATCACGATTTAGATATTTTTATTATACGGCACTACTAAAATCTTCTTCCTTGAGGATAGTAACATTCTCGAAGTCGCGAATAAAATTGGAGATTTACAAATGACGAGTGATTGGAAAGCCTCGATTGTTATCCGAGTGAATTAGGGACATATAAGTAACGGTGAACTCGATATTTTCTCCTTAAAATTCCATTCTTTTTTCTGTGTTGCCTTCAGATGTAGCGAAGGATGTTTACAAGTTCCACAGCATATTTATGTTTAACAACACAAAGTACTCGCAAGCCGTCTCCAGATTAAGGGAAAAAGCTCGCCTAGTGCATTAAGACAAGGGCCAATGTCTGTCGATAGCGTAGATGCGGTTAAAAAGAAAAACGGGATAAAAATTCTCGTAAAAGAATACATAGAACCTCACATGCTCAAATCACTACCCGTAAAATAATAACATTATGATACGTATTATATTTATAGGTGAAATTTGGAAAGAAAAGATCATCTCAGAGACTTTCCTCATATCCCTTTATTCCTATCGCACTTTCACATCCCCTTCCATATATCCGCCACTTCCTCTCCTTCTCCACCAATTCCAAAACCGGCCGTTGTTTACCTTTGCTACGATTACCCGCTTTTTTCTCAAAACAGCGAGTAAAATATCTCCTCACGACTGCCGAAAATAAAACGCAAATAGACGCAAGAAAATGAAAAAAACAATCTTAAGAAAAACTCGAAGTTTTCCGCGAGGGATGGGTGTCCCCCAAGGAGAGCAGATAAAGGGCACCTATTCTTGGAAGTGATAAACGTAATGATCACTCCGTTCGGGCCTATCTCTCCCTTTGGAGTAGATGCTCACTTCCTAATCCGAGGACTCTTCCGCTCATCTTTTATTCATACGTCTCTTCTTTAAAGAGGAATGGCCAACTAAAAGAAGAGGTAATATTAGACGAAGGAAACACAGCACTGGGATTTTGCGAAGGCAATGGAAAGCAAAATAGTGACGGGGTTATAACCTTCTTTAAACTTAAGCAGCTTCACTTATAGGTTAATGACGTATCAAGTAATGTAGTTCAATGAAGCGTTGATGTTAGAACGTCACACCGCAGACTTTAATGGTGGAATGGTTAGTGCGTTAGCTTTAGTAATTGAAGTCCCGGGTTCGAGTCTTGGCAAACTGTTTCTTCCCTGGCCAGGGCAAGGACGCTTGTGATCGTTGGATCGTTGTTTTTGTATTTGTTAGAGCTAATATATAAAGTAGTTATAGTTGGGGGGCCCTGTTTCCATTAAAGAAATCACAATAACATGATTGACCAGGTGAAACCAGCTGCCTGCGTTTCTACATCGAAGTTACCGTTGACAAACCCCGTGGAATGTAATTTTCTATATGATAAATTTAACAGAATATAACTTAGTTTTTCGGAATGGAAGGAATATGATTTACTTAACTGCCAACTATAGAGTACAGTAACTTTTAATGCTACCGGTTTCGATAATCGGTTAAATATGATAAACTGGGAACTCGCAAACTCGTCCGAAAATATAATCAAGATGAGACTATTCAATGAAAAATATGAGGTTATCGCTCTCTCAGAGAAAGACTCGCAAATTGGAGCAATCTAATAATCATTAATTTCCTAAATTGCCAACTCGTTCCATGCGAACGTCCGTGTATGATACTCTTCTTTAAGAGAGGCTCACATTTTAACTCCAATGCTATCCTTTCGATATAAAGCGTAACGTCTTCTTCTGCTTGAAAACACAATTGTAATACTCATAGACTGCGGTTCCATAACCTGCCTTTATTAAACCGTTTAAATCAAAGAAAACCTTTCGATATTAGTGTTGCTTTCGCAGCCTATATCGGCAGCTCATTTTCCAGAAATAAAACTTTTCTCTTCATTTTCCATTCTGTAGGATAGTTCGATCTTTGCCAGACTTTGACTTCACTCCTAAAAGTTCTTTGCATGTCAAAAGTTTACAAGAGAAATCACTGTGACGCAAATAAACGGAATATATGTTTAAATTCTAAGTTTATGAAATGCGCAACTACGAGATGACAGCTTATGGGAAAAAGAAGGGACTCATCCACAGTTATCACGTACTTAGAGAGAATCGTCCGATGTTCCATTCGTGGATTTCTTTTCGTAAAATGCGACCAGTTTCCGAGATCGTAATATTCAGAGAGGTCGTTATTAGCCCATCTCGGCTCCCTTCCGAAGGCCTTAATCCGGCAGGAATTGGGACTTTTAAAAGCGCTGATAAATAAATAATGAGGGTTTGGGAAAGAAGAAGTGCGCCGGAGAAGATGGCGGGAGTTATATAAGGTTTGGAAATGAGGAGCAAAAGAGGGGAGAACTTATGAATAAAGTAATCGGATGAGAGGGTGGGCGGTTTGAAAGGGTGACGGCCTCAAACAGAAGACGATCGGGGGGTTCTGAAGCGCCGTGATTGTGAAGGAATGCATTAAGAAATGTTTGTACGACGCGAAATTCTTTAAGGAGTACCACTTCAGAGAGACAGAGGATAACGCGTCGATGAACGAAAATCGGAAACCATTATCGATTTCAGAAGCCTTAGGGCGAATATCTTTGTACGAAAGACATTTAACGACGGCAGTAAAGGTGCGGCCCTAGTAATTAATTATCTACATATAGCGCAAAAATACAAAAGCTCATCTCGTGAGATATTGAAGAGGACGAACCGTTTGAGCCCTGATCTAGTTACGTGTCAAGTTTTCTGAGACCAAACATTTTTATATAGTTCGTAATTGTGTCGTTAGCACTTAAAATCTTTATACTTTCGTTACCCAAACAAAATGATAATGCTACATATTCTCATTTTTCTTTATTTCACTTTCTCACTACACATACTTTTGCTTATACTTGAATGAAATATGCAAGACTCTTGAATACGTTAGACGGAGAGCAATGGGTTTTCAATCTAATTTATAAATAATTATTAGTTCCCTTCGTAATAATGTAGTGGAATTTAACTAAAATATGCAGTTTTACTTCTTTAACATTTATCAAGTCATCCGAAAATATCCTTGATTAGGTAGTAGAATTGTTACTTAAATCTAAGTTATTTATTGATTTGCGATAAGGAAAGTAATGGTTCCATAAGAGTACCCAGGGTGACCTGTGAGATAGGTCTCGAATTACTCGGATATCGCCATCGAGGACTAGTGATCGTTCCCTTTGGTGTATTTTCATTCTATTCTAATATTTAGGGAGTCCAACTAATATTTGATTTGAGCAAAAACCAAATAGACAAAAACACCAAATCAATCAACTACACGTATGGAAGAGATCTATGAACTGCATTGGACACATTTATTGGGAAAGTAAAAATAAAAATAGACGAATCGGCATTGCATTTGTGTATATTACAGTGATTAGTAGTATATAAAACCCAGAAAATGAGGAGCGTAGCGGATAAACGATATCCTAATTCGAGGCGGAAATGAAAAGTTCCATGGGGATATTCTGGATAGTTTCTGGAGCATTGGTATGAAGAGATGGAAGAGGGGCGGTAGGATTCCTTTCCATGGAAATAGAAAGGGGACTGAGAGAGAGATATTCAGCGCGGGAGTTGGTCGAATGCTTATTGGAAAATCCGGGAAAATTGAGCCGTGAAAAGTTTTCAGCGAAATGCGGAACGGCGAACCAATGAGAAAGTTTGCAAGGAGAAGACAAAGAAGCGGGGACATTAAGAATTCACTTGTCTATTCGTCCTCCAGTTTAGACGAAACAAGGAACTCCAATTTAATTGAGAGGATTTGCTGATTCAATTGCGGAAAGATTCCGCTGCAGACTAATACGAGTGAGTTTTGATGAAAGAATGCATATACTTAACTGCGATTCAATTCGCAGCGGAATTAACGCTTTCCGTTCATTGGAGGAATGTTAAATGAAGAGGAGAATTTTTATTTGCGCGGTGAAGTTCATTCCATATTCATTCTCGCAAATTGGTGAAAATGGAGCGCCGATTCGATATCTTTCTTCCTTTATTTTCATTGCTTGACCTCAATTGGCCTAACTATTAAAAAACAAATGATTATGCAAAACCTACGACGACCTCGTTGTACTCGAACTTTTGACGCTCAGGATAAATACAAAATAAATAACTTTAAAATATTTGATAAAAAAGTATCACTGATTGGTCACTGACCAACAAGTTACTGCGAGGAGAGATTTAAAAGCGTAAATTATAAGTACTTCAGTTTTTAAGTAAGAGACTTATTTGGTTCCATATTCATTTCATAAGTGTTAAAGGCATTGACGTTTCAAATGATAGATCAATTGGAACATGAAAAATAAAGCGGACCTATCGATTGTAGTTAAAATTATGAAGAAATACTTACAAAATACGAATATATAGGATATCCGAGGCTCTGTAGAAGAGATATGAAAAATTTAATTCGATTTAAAAGTTAAACAGTATTAATTAATAAATCACTAAATTAAGCCAGCGATTCAGGAATATTCGGTATAAACCAAATGGTGGGACACAAAGAAATAAAAATTGTCCGCAAGAATAATAATCCCCTTCAAAAATATTCGCTATAATTCGCTCCCAGCCAAAGTAATGATCAAAAATGTACAATTAATACTTTAACTTCACTTGCAATTATCTCGATCAGAAGTTTCTCACATCACAGTGGATTAATTTATCCTGAAATTAATGAAAAATTAATACCCTTTTCTTTATTCATAGATAACTTATATCATCAAACACCTTCTGTCCCTGTTTTCCTCATCATCTGTCCACCTCATCATTTGCATTCTAACTTCCAACAATTTCTTTAGCACTCTAATCAATCTCAATAACTGTCCCATTCATTACCTCTGCCATCTTTTCAATAATAGTCCTCTCTCACCCCAAAATCTTCTGTTCTTCCTTTTTTATACCAAAACAATTTATATTTAAAAATCCATTTGCCACTAAAAATATATTAGAATGCCAAATAACCTCCTCCAAAATTACTGAACATATTTTGATAAAAAATTTGCCACACTATTTTTAACTCTCCATTATAGTGTCTTTGAGAAAGAGCAAAAAATATATCTCAGCAAATATGTAAGAATGTTTTTCTGTAATCTTATAGTCTTTCCTGGTACGTTAGAGTCATAACTCCGTCGCTGGTTAGCCAACAACTACCGAGAAACACTTTGAAGATGAAGTAAATATGTTCCAAAATAGGAAGTCGCCAAAAAAATTAATTAAAAAAGCGTTAGTAATTCGGAGGAAAAATTCGACTGAAAGTGGACAGAAATTATTCGCATTCGAAAAAGAAAGGAGTTGAATCCGTCAGCGCAAAAATATTCAAGAAAAGAAACAGTTTGAGTTCTGATTGGTGAAGAAAAGCCGAGATGTAGTTGTAAAGCAGAATGTAATTTGTTTGTATTTTCGTTTATATTTATACTCTTTAATTTGAGAGATGCGTCGAAAAAGGAGATTCCCTTACGCCTCTTTGTTGTGTTGGAGTCAGAGGAGACTGTTGGCGGTTTGGGCAGTGGAGGACAGAGACAAAGGGAGCCACAGGAGAGAAAGAGGGGGAGTGCGGTTAAAGGGAAGAGAAAGTACGATAGAAAAGAAGGGCAACAAAGGAAGACACGAATAGGGTGAGTGAAAGAGCGAGAGGAGCAGAGAATAAGGAAGATAAGTGTGATGGAACGTGTTCAAGAGTTACCCAAAATGCAGCGCGATATTCGGGCGCCATTAAACGCCTCCGCTGCAATCAGTCAATCGAAAAAAGGCAAGTTTTTTTAAATTTTTTGACTAAAAACCCCGTCGATTATTGGTACTGTTAATACATTTTGTAGACTGATCATTTTGTGATGATTTGACGATTACTATCAAGTCAGGCAATTTTTCAGGTATTGGCTCAACTACGTAAAAGCAGACGGCCAATCGGTTCTCGTTTACTACTAAAAATAAGGTATTTTCACAGTTTTTGATTTAATTTTCGAATAGGTCTCATAATACATTAGAAACAGGGCCGGTATGATTCTAAAATACTCAATTATAAGATAAATAAAACTTGAGAGAAGTAACTTGAAGCTCATTAGATAAAGGTAGGAGATTTCCTCACCAAACCAGTAAACCCGCGAGCGGAAAACCTCCGGATAAATGTACTATAACGACCAAATGAGTAAAATCCTTTATGGCAAGAATTAAGGAGTAACGGAGATGAATCGATCGCCATTGCCCATACATTTGTGGCTTTCAGGGTGGCGTAGCCGGGGTTGGGTTTGAGTGGTAAAAACTCTCCTGAGCTAACATCGATTTTAAGAAATCCAGGTTATGAGACGTTAATTGTAACTGTTAAACTATGTACAGTTAAATAGGGAGTGCTGGTTAGCAGGGAATATACGAACATATTAATCTTATTCCATCTTTCTTACATTTCGGGCAGAATTTTGCCTGCCTCAGACTAGATGGTAATTTTGCGTTTACATTGCATAGCTCAAAACCCCCAATCCAGAGACAAATCCTGGCTACGCCCCTGGCTTTTACACTATCACAACCATGAACAATAGAGGCAAAAGTAAATTAAATACGCATTTTCTCTGTTCTGTGCCAAAAGACGATTCATTTGCAGTTATTCGATCAAAATTTAATGAATTGATGCAAATGCGATAAAACATCGGCATATTTTTCGTCGACAATAAATTAACTATTGCTGCTTCCATGCGCATGTATTCTGCAAATCATTATTAATATGTGAGTAAAATGCTGAAAGGCACTCATAAAGGACGTTTTACAACGAAATCTTTGCAACGTAATGCCAAATACGCTACCAATGAGGATGTTGAGTTTTAAAATTTCCCAACAAACGATTCCATCTGAATATACATTTCTACTTTTGCCGATAAGTATTCTGCAAATATAAGAGGAAAATGGATGAAAAGTGTGATTATTTGTCATATCGGCTTCAACCGCAGTTCAGCTTTAATATCAAAAGAACCCGAAATAGCTCATACTCGGAAATTTTTCTCAAATTCTGCATTAAAGGCTCAAGATGCTCAGCGAAGATCGTAATTTCAACGCGCAAATTTAATTTTCGAAGCAGGTGCGTAGAGAAGGAAGAAAAGGATAATTTCAGCTAAGAAATATAAAATATCTATCCTTCTTATTTGTAAGAAATGAAGAAAGCAAAACAGAACGGATCCAGAAGCCACAATAGTGCGGGAATAAGTCGAAGAAGAGCGAAGGAATTCCCGATTGCTATTCCACGAGGGAAAAGAGGATGATGAAGGAAGAGCACAAAACGAAATACAAACGACCGAAAGAAGACGGAAGGAGTGAGTTGCAGCTAATGAAATAAAGGCTATGAGCAACGAACGGAAAATACGTGCATCGAAGAGTGCGTTGTGTGAGTGGACCCGAAAGATTTCAATTGGGTGCAGTCAAGCGCTTTTATTTTACTTCGCATTCGAAGGGAACAATTATCTCAAAGAAGAATAAATGCAACGTGGAAGACGGGCGATTCGCTTTTAATTAAAGGATTTGTTGTTCTGATGAAAATTCTGGAGGGAAGAATGGAGTTTCTTAAACAGTACTCATGAAGTATTCTTCACAAAGATTTGGAATAAAAAGAGTACGGAGTACTTTTATCCTTATTTTGTGTATTTAACGAGAGAGATTGCGTAATGCTTATGCTGAAAGTGCTGAGATAAAAATTGTAATACGTGCCTGGATTTCCGTTTCAAAATACGACAGCTAAATCTTTCCTTAAAGAGGTTGAAATTTTCCAATTGAATAATAGACCAAGTGTTAATTTGTGTTCTTAAAAAATCTTCAATATTACTGAGAGAATGCAAATTTCTATGATAATATCAGTGGAGGGACACGAATGTTCATCATGTATCTTCATTTAGAAATCAATATATAAATATTTCAATGGCATCAAAATCAAAACTCGTTCTGGCCTTGAAGCTTCCTACTTCCCATACTTTCGATATACTTCCTAATGGTTTAGGTTTAAGAAGAGAGCGTTTAGTCTTGAGATGAATTATCATCATTGCATTAGATACCAATACACCATAAAGCGGCGCTTTTAACACCTCATTTTTATCATTACTGCGATACCTGGGAGCTACCCGATTGGTGGGACCGATGAAAAATCGCGTTTTCCGGATATACGTAAGTCTGACAATGAGTACAACCATGCACATTAATGCATTCGAATCTTGTTTAATTCGTACCAAGGAATAATAAAAATAAAACCATAGATGAAAAATATTTGGAAAAAACTGTAATATCTTAAAGAAATTAACATACTTGTAGCTGTGATGAATGAGTATCAGACTTCAACGAGAAAACCGCGGGTTCAGTCCCAACGCGTACAAATTTTCGGAAGTTGTTNAAAATAAAAATTGCAGTAACAAGATCAAAGGCTACACGCGCATTTTACATTCGTCAAAACACTTCTGTTCGTCCATGTACGGCGAATACTCATACAGCGAGAAAATTAACTCCAAATAATATTCTACTTTTTTATCAATCCTTCGCAACTATTCTCGTTAAATTTTCGTTAAAACGAATACTTTTAAACCGATTAAATGGAAATTAATTTATTTTTGAATAATTGCAAGAAATAAGGTTTCAATATTATATTTAGTAGTAATATGAAAAAAAACCTAAGGGTATGTAAATACAAGGTCTTTAATATTTCTAATCCTTAAGTAATTTGCAAAATTGAAAGCAACAAAATGAAATTTTAAAATATTTCCGTCTAACCTTGAATTTTAATGGGCACATAATGAAATAATCTTTGGCACGTAATGAAAAGGATACAAATTATCGGTGCATATGAATCCAAATGAAAAGAGTTTTAAAGAATCAGATAATAGGCAGGTAATATTTTATTCTAGGTCCAGGAAATGAATTTCTATTTACCCTAGAAAGGGGTAGAGCGACCCACGGCTTATTCATCGATTTTCTTCGTCTCTTTAATTTGCCGAAAACTAATTCTAACAATACGAATCCAATGTGTTGACTTAGCATGCACGTTTGGCCCCAAAGGTAATCCATCAGAACTTCGGGTAAGATAATCGAATGTCTACTCATGGAAATTACTATGGATTAGATACAACGGATTGCGACGCGCTGAGACTTCCTCATTCACGAGGCGCCACGTCTAATGGCAGCTTTGGAATATCAAACAGTTGCAGCAGCCGCTACGGCGGATGATAAGGTGTCTATTATCTATATATAACTACAGTATCATTACATATCAATTCGAGCTCGTACGGTAACCGATCGCAGAGGGAATGTGGGTCATAAGGAAGAAGTAAATTCAAACCATTCTAAATTAAATGATATTTACCTGAAAACGATATGAGATGAGCTTCAAGCTATTTCTATAACGGAACAAATATTCCCTAAGTTAAATTTTAAAGTATCTAATGTAATAAATTAGAGGTTTGAAACAATCCGTAAGGCATATATCCGCAGATGGAACTCGCGTTTGAAGAAAAAACGGGAAGTGACGGGATACCGGAATGGACATTCCGGAAACAAAGATTTCATATTCATCGAGGTCAAAAAAAGAAATAAATCTGCATATTAAGCCTAATTTATTGCAGATTCAGGAGACCAAATATATGGCTGCAAATGACACGGAATGCGATCAAAAAACCATTTTGAATATCTATGTAAGAATAAATGTTAAGACGTAGTTGAATAGTAACGGAAGGCAAGACAAATTTAGTATTACAAAGCGATGATAAAGATAGCAGAGCTGCAACTGTGTAATCGATTACCGATTATATTCGGGAATCATTACACATTAGTTTATTTTCTCTGATATCATTACATCCTCATGATGAAGTTTCTAAGTCAAATCTAGTCGTGCCTTTGTTGGTTTTGGTTTTTTTGTGGAATTTTTCAGTGTTTCTTATATTAAATAGGAGCTATTTTCCCGAGAAAAGTGTTTCCTGCTTTTATTTTTTTTACTGCGGTTCAATCAAATCAGTGTTCATTTGATTGTTGCACCGTGTTTACCAAGATATTTCTTCCAACTTGAAAAAGATGAATTTAAGGCATACCTGATAAAAATTCAAATTTCTGTAGATGAAATTATAAAAAAACAAGGATATAATGTAAATATTAATATATGTGTATTAATAAATAACTGATCTATGATTATATATTAGAGTACATACTTATACAAAAAGTATTTGAATATGTACTATACATAAATATAACATATTTAGTGTTTATCCAT
>KZ312453.1:851415-874328 GCA_000376725.2 Ladona fulva | reverse complement strand
ATATATATAAATGATTATCGAGATGGCATCTAAACCGATCTCGAAGACCCAAATCTTAGCGCCTCCAAAGACCGCGTGTAAGAACCCTCTCCAAGCTCCTCATTAACCTGGATAATGATCCCATTAGAGAACCCTCTAGCGGCGGATTAAGGAAGTTGCGAGCTTGTCTCACTTTTTCCCCTCGCAGCTCGAAATAACTTTTCTCTCCTTCATATTCCCTATTTCTCTCCCGAAATCCTTCTTTCTACGCCGCTGAGTCTTGAGAAGACCCGCCATTTCTCGCTACTTTAACGACCGCCGACACATTATTCCTTCCTCACACTAAACCGACGCCTCTGATCCTCTGATTTTTTTCAGAGGTGAAAGACACGGGGGAAATTCGAAAAAACGGCCCGGATGTTCCACAAACTCTCGAACCTCCTCGAGCCGATGCGTCGTAAAACAGTCGGCTTTTTTCTTCCGCGGAAACAACGATCGTATGCGTTCTCAGCTCAGAGGAAGGATTCACTGCGGAATGTCTGCGAATATTTTCGTAGGACGACATTTTTAGCGCTCGCGTTGAGAACTGAATCGCTTGATGTGGTTACAGAAACTCTTTTGTTAAAACTTTGCGAAAGTTAAACCGAGCAATAGGTGCCTCAGTGGCTATCGCTTTAGGGGTCGAGTGAGGAAATGCTAGGGAAAATTGCGTGTTCACAGATCATTAGTTGTTATCTTCAAGATACCCAAAAGCAAGGGTGCAGGATGCTCTTCAGCTGCATATGTCGAAAGATTTACACTTTTTATGATTTAGAGAGTGAGCACAATGAATGTCTATGAATAAGGTATCTCAAATGAAGAAATTCGCTTTGAGGCACAGTTCTGATCTCTCAAAAGAAAACGAAGAAGAGTATTCCAAGAAAATAAACAAATAAAACGTCACAAAAATGGCGCATGAAAATCTCGAATTCGCTACGGAAACAGTTGGAAAAAAATGTTATCTTTCCACTAAAAAGGGTTCGTGGAAAATTTTTTTGAAAATTAGATTTTAATTGTCTGGCCAATAGTAGCCAATTTTCAACTTTAAAAGCAGTCATATAATTTTACGCACTTTATTTCCGCAATTATTTCATCTAAAANGAAAACGAAGAAGAGTATTATTAAGAAAATAAACAAATAAAAGGTCACAAAAATGGCGCATGAAAATCTCGAATTCGCTACGGAAACAGTTGGAAAAAAATGTTATCTTTCCACTAAAAAGGGTTCGTGGAAAATTTTTTTGAAAATTAAATCAGTTGAAGAGGAGAGTAAAATTTAAATTTTCAAGTTAAAAAGATTCTAAAAATTCTGTCGCTGCTTATGAATCAGATTACATTTACCTCGATATCCTGAGGACGCCTGATTTTCTTTACGATATGCATCCTAACGTTTTCTGAAATATATAGCTTTCACTGGCAATTCTCAAACTTTCATCAAAAACAAATTCTTTTCGTCCCCCTACCTCTTTAGGAGTTTTATTGGCGATTTCCCAACGACTTGATTCATTTTAAGCCGAGACTTATCGGCTATTGGCTCGCATATCGAAAGTGTGTCTCTTGTCCACGGAAGAGTATATTCGATCCGTACACATATTTATATATCAAACAATTTCAGCCTATAGCATTAATACTTGTTAACCCCTGAAGCACGGTGTCGGTACGTGGTGCTCAACCAGAATTTCTTCCGAGTGGCGGACGTCAGTACTCCGTACCGACCCTACCGCTCTCAGTTAAAGTCACGCTACTGCGTTTGTTTTCTGGTTATAATAAATTTGAATTTCGGCCATTGGTGAAAGAAAGGTAGAATGTCTAATAGCATTGCATTATTATTGCATGATCAGAGAAATAGTGTGAATCTTTTAAGAGAGAAACTTAAAATCGGCTGCTTTCAATAAATACCCACCGGTCATTGGGATTTAAATTGAGACGTACGTGAGGTGATCAACTCAACTGAGGGGAATTTAAGAGATAAAGAACTTTATTTGCATCGTGATCGATATGCGTGTTCAGAACAAGTGCCGTAAGCAGAAGTACAACTACCTTTAGTAGAGCAAGTTTCATTATTAAGCAACTACAGTAGAATCTCAACTATCCGCGTCAATGTAGACCGGGGCACCTTCGGATAATCGAAAACTCGGATAAGGCGAAAGGGATACTATTAATTATAGAATAAAACGTTATTTTCATATATTGCCGTTGTATGACGTGTATTTACAATAAATAAATCACTCCGACGTATAAAAATATTTTTTAAATATTTGTTTTCTTCGTAGTAAATACATCAATTGCCATGATGCAGTTCTCATATCTCCGACTATCCTTAGAAATCTCAGAAGCGGTGGAAAAAATACCCTCCGACCTAGTTGGACCAAAAAAATGGTGCAGTTAAAGCAAAAGTAATTTGAGTGGTGTGCCGGTTCATATGTGTGTAAGTGAAAAAAGGAAATCACACAAATATGTATGTACTTCGGATAACCCGGAACTTCGATTGATCGGGACGTGGATGAACGAAACATTTCATGTATTTCATCGCTTTTACTCATTCCAGCCAAAGTTCGAATTTCGGCTTCTGAAAATACTGTCGGAAGTCTTGAATATGCGAAATGTGACTTTAACAGTGACAGAGTGAGCGGAGAGAGTCGAGTGTGTGAGAATGCGGATAAATATAGCGCCTGAAAGGGTTTTTAGTGGTGGATGAATGGGGTTTGACACATCCGCCGTCTGTCGGAGAGGTGTC
Source organism: Ladona fulva (assembly GCA_000376725.2). Lineage (NCBI taxonomy): Eukaryota > Metazoa > Arthropoda > Insecta > Odonata > Libellulidae > Ladona > Ladona fulva. The sequence continues at coordinate 871,574 of KZ312453.1, read as the reverse complement.
GGATATTAGCGCTAATGGGCCGAAGGGAGTGAATAACGCTACGAAGGGGCACTCTAACGAAGTTAATTGGCGACTCTCATCAACGGATATTAATTACGGTAAACATTTCTTCTCTAATGATGCAATCCTTCATCCAGGAGAGAAATAAACTGTCTTCAAGGAGCACGCATTGAAGCGAGGGAGCGAATTTAAGTCACCAACTCAGTCAAAATTCCCATTCGTGTGCTACGGAAATCTTCCACAAATATTTCGTAATTGGAGGTGAGTTACTTCAGAAGATGTGATATTATCGAATGGATTCGCTTAAGGATATACTCCTGTCGATACAATCGACCGAACTAACTGTATCCAGGAACAGACACCCAAAAGCAGTAAAACGCTTATCAACAAAATATTAAAATACATAATCTGACATTCAAAGAAACTTTACCTTTGAAAAACATGGCAGAAGTAGTCACGAAAGATAAAACATTATCTCAAATTCAATGCCTGAATTCCATTGAAATAAAATCTAATGGGGGAGATGCACTTTACGACTAAATAAAGAAATGCAACACAAATACAACAAAACTAACACAATTTATTCTGGAATCTAAGACGCACCCGTGTTTTGGAAGTCATGAAGCAAAGAAAGGAAGGAAATGACCCAAGACTTCCGGTCAAGATTGAGTTGGAACAATAGTAAATAATTACTGAACAGCTACATGTCCTTCGATAATCAATTAATAAAAATGTCATAAGAAGCACATTTTCTATTTATCGTAACCTACTGGGATACTGATGGAGGGGCGCAACCACTTCTTATGAAACGGAAAACCCGCAACAGCACAATCTGGCACACAATGCGCACTAAAAACACTGAATCATAGTTTCAAATTTAAGTGACTTTTGTATGTAATATCTGCTATACGTTAATGTATTTTAGATAGCGAATCTGAGACGCATTCGAATCTAAGACGCATAGATTTTCGGAAGCTCTGAAGACGCAAAAAACGAGATCCTTAGGTTCTAGAATCTATGGTAATATTTGTCTCTCTTTAAGAAACCGTTTGGTGACGTGACGTAAATTTCATTACCGAAATCCTTCGATGGAAAGGGAATATTAATATTGATCAAAGGTGAATATTTTCCACTGTTTTCACTCTGCGTGATGCACAATACTGGGAAACAAAATTGTTTGAATGAGAGAGGGTGTTGGTTCTTGGAAGGGAAAAAGAGGCCGTCTTAGTAGACCTGCAGATATTCGGGACTAATTCATACACTCGTCATGCATTTCGTTGTATAATCTTTTGAGCATGTTTGTATCTTTTAATAGCAATATTACTCTGAGTTTGGTGTTTTTTTTCAAAGGAAGATTCATGCATCGGATGGAGATATTTTTGCGATTTAGTACATTACATTTTACGAGAAAGACTATTTCATGCATTTAAAATAAATATTGCAGAAATCGCTGTTGTATCACATAGATTCACGAGTCATTGCTGTTTCTGGCACACAATACTACGATGATCGAATCCACGTATTTATAACGAGGCCTTAAAATGGAAAAGTTTCTAGAAAAACGTATTCTATGAGACATTTCCTTATTTGTGTATGATTTGTCGAAATACTAAGATTACATGATCGATGTAAAGAAGACATTTCCGAATCCGTAGCATTAACGGAAAATAAGCAGAAAGTGGTGTTCTAAAGATAAGCCAAACTCGGGGCAACGGGAACATATGAGGGGCACGTCCGTGGAACATTAGGCAACGGCGTAGCGAAGTCAAAGCTCGAATCCTAAGGGAGAAAGTAGAAGAAAAATGAGAGACGCAAGAAAGAAAAGAGGAACAGGAAGTAGGGAGACTGGAGCAGAAAAATGGAAGAAGAATACGAAGAATGATGGTTGCCATGGCAGCGAGAAGGGGAAATAGTCGAAGAGGGGAGAGTTTGTCTGTTTTCGTTATTAGTTCCGTGTTTCTCTTAATGGCGCTCGGACTTCCATCTGAGCAAAAGGCGAAGGGAATCACTGATCATTTCAATATACATTCGGAAGTACACAGACTGCTGTGAAATATGATATCGTATTACTGAAAAGTCTCATGTACGCAGAACGAGGTTATTAAATGCTAGCCTTCATCTCAGCTCGATAAGGAGGATTGAGCTCTCATCAGCAACACCCACGTTTGAGGATATATTTAATAGGAGTTCTTCGACGTAATCATCATGGGAAACTGCAGTATGTAACTTGCAATTTGATCTTAAAAGCATTTAGATGAGAACGATATTTGAATAGGAAGCTGTGTTTCAAGATCCGAGATAACACATCCACGAAATAAACACTCGAATATTCCATAATTTGCAGCATAAAGTGAAGTTAGTATTTGAAATTTCAAACATAATAACTTATAAACCTGAAAGATTATAGCTGGAAAATTATACATGGCATCATTTTCATAGAATTCACCGCATATTTTTCAAATAAATAATCCCCAGTTCAAATTAATAATTAACTTTATTCTTTAACGATTTTATCGATTGTTCTTCCAAGCTTTCGTACTTCAAATTAGTGGACAATTCAATAGAGGAAAGCGGGGTTAACGAGGTACCCCAGCTGAAGCTAGGAAATTGATATGACACTCTATCTCCTCCGCAAATATACACTTTCCACTAAGTATTTAGCTCCCAAAATTAATATCCCCAGATTATGAGTGACAATTTTGATATCGCAGATTCCAAACAGTAAACGCTCTTACGTCTCCACCTTTAGCGATAAGATCTTCATTTAGAGAGGCCTTTGATCCCGAATTATAGCGACGTAAATACCATTCCATCCTATCTCTTTTTTAGAAACAGGCGAGGAGTCGTTCAAAGATTTTCTCTTGAGCGCAAAGACCTCCCTCGCAACACTTTCTTCTTCTTCCATTCAGCCTCAACTTTATCGCCTTTCTCCTCCATTTTTCATCCCCTTCTATCTCCATAATTTCCCCGATTTGCCCTCATTTCTCCTCTAATCTCCTTCGCAAAATACATCATGAATGCCTTCGGCGAAAGGGACAAAAGTAAATTATCTTCTTGTCGTAAAATATACAGCTGAGTGTGCGTGGCGTATAACTTCTTAACTTTTCAACGCATTCCCCGAGGCTGAATTTATGCGCCACGCAAAGACGGAGGTAATACCCGAATCATTCCCTTAATTTTTTCTTCGAATTCCGGTATTGCGGAAGGAACAAAATATAACTCGAAAACTTGCGAGCGATATATTCGAAAATTAATTAAATAATGCTGCAATCAATGAATTCTTAAGCCGAATGGTGTAACTCGTGCCGTAAGGAAGCATTCAAAGCAGCGTACTTTGATATATAAAATACCATTTTCCGCGAAAATCGATTTTGGGATAAATATCGCGAAAAGACCTTTCGAAAAAGAAGCGACAGATAATCAGTGTCAACGAGTTTCTCCGTTAGATTTCCACATAAAGTGGCATAAATGATTAGCCGGCGGTAAAAAATAAGTAGCTTAATACAATCAATTAGATAACTGATACAAAATACACACGACGAAAATTTACTGTGAACATTTATTTATTGTATCGACTTTATTTATCGACAAATTCAAACGAGGGCAAACATTCAGCAATTGGGTTTGTAGCTCTTACTGTCGAGTAACGCGAATTCGAGAAATAAAGAATTCCTGAAAACCCCTCGGAGGTGATCGATACTTAATATTTATATATAAATCAACTCACAATTGCGTAAGAGTGTACATTCTCACACCAATCGCGAAGACCACGCAATTCCTTCAGCTGAGCGTCTCCATCACTCTAACGGAGTGACAGCCGACGCACAAACACGCACATGTGAGCCTCCCCTCCTGTCCTCCTCTCTTTTGTTTCTTCCCATCATCCTCCTTCCTCTCATACATAAATAATCCCCTCTTTCCTCCGATGCTCTCATTTTATGTATCTTTTCCGCAGCATAAGAATTTTAACATTCGCCAAGTTATGAAACCAACCTTTTGCACATATTTACGGCATTTGCTCTCGATCTCCAACCGAGAGCACCAAGAGTATCCTTTCTGATAATATATTTTTTCTTAAGGAAGCCCCTGAAGATTAAAACCCGAATTATGGAATAGTCATTTTGTCATAAAAGAGGAATATGAACGGCTTATACACTTTTCCACAGGATAGACCCATCAAGTGATTATGTTGCGATATTTTTTAGTCAAAATGTCCTTTGAGAGTCGCCAATTCACAAGTAGACACGGCTTTAACTTACTGTGAAGTGTATTTATTAACCACTGTATCTTCTAGCGGAAGTGGACAAATGTCTGAACATTTCTATAATAATTCATCCATAAATACGTTTCTCTAATAAATAACTCATTTTAAACGTACATCAAATCTGTAAGAAAACTCCAATGAACGGCATATACTGATTGGAAAATGTACTTCACGAACCGTCTACTTGTCGATCAGATTACCTTCCGTGTCCAAATTCTCGAGGGAGTTAAATGAACTCTTCTAAAACCATAGTTTGTTTGACTTATTTAGTCCTTTTTCGTCCTCTCCTTATTCTAAAGTAGTTCTCATTTCTCACTCTCCTTTGAGCTATTTTCCCCTCTTTCCTCATATTTCCATCATTTAGCTTAAACTAATCTTATCAAACTCATTTCCTCTTCATTAACCCATCTTCATCTCTCAATCTTGTTTAGATTTCCCTTTACATTCTCTCTCTCTCTCGCTCTCACCTTCCATTCCACCATTCAATTTTCATCTTTCCATTCCACCTTTCTCTTTCCCTCTCTCTTTCGTCGATTCTCTTACCTTTCCTATTTTCACTTCATTCCGATTTTTTCTTCCTCTCCCCCCCCTCGTTCCTCCATCTCTTTTCGCCAGTCCTTTCACTTTCTCATCCTCTTTTCCTCTTCCCTATTCCACTTCCCTTCACTTCCTCTCCATTCCGCCTCATCGCCGTTTCACGCATTTATCCGTCATCCCTCTCCCGCACCAATCTCATAATCAGATGAGAGCTTCGCCACGAGTTTCCGTCGCTCTTAAAGCGATGGCTTTTGCCGCTTAAAACGTCTCTTCTTTTCCGAAAGGTTTTCTGGAAGCGCGAAAAAACAGAGAGAGAGGAGTACAGTGAACTCGTGGGTTTAGCAATTGAACCTCTTTATCGATCGTCCGCGTCGCCGCGACGCGCAATACACTTTTCAGCGGCGAACCTGTTTTCTCTTCTCCACCGCAATACGTGTTCGGAAATCAGAACGGGATTTCGCGCCTGAATACTAAAATCACCAGCTAAGAAGAGGTGGTGTGTCTCAGAAGCAAATGCTGCACCACTGATATTCAGTGAAGAGTAACTCTATCGAAAAACAATCAAAGCGCGGAATTCTTTACACACTTCATAACCCAACTTTCTTAGGTTTAGCGTATCTGAATGCACATGTTCGTACTTATTTAATTATCAGAGTCAAATGTATACTTCTCTATCATTTGGGCGTCTCAGACATTGGTACTGGTTGGGGTAATATCGTAGGAGGCTTAAACATGTAGATCAAACATAGGTCAATGTTTTATGCTACAATGGGAACTACCTGTTCCTATAATTTTATTTGTTCCTAATTAACCTGAACTCATTGGCAATAAACGAAAATTGTGACGAAGAGAGAGTTGCTGCATCGAAACTGGCCCATAAATATTATTCTAAGGATTCATTTTCGTTATTAAAAATTAAGACGATTGAAATTATCTTTAATTTTTTAATATATCGGATGAACTATGATTATAACGTAAAAAATTAAGGCTTGTGTTCTCTCTTTCCTTTCAACATCTTCATGCCGTTATTTCACACAAATTAAAGCAAAAATATCGCGTTTGAATCAGGTGGGTCAAGAGAAGATTTAAAACATACGCTCCAACTGAACTATTACAGTCGTATTCACAGTTATTTTCATCGATTATCGGAAAGGAAAGTCATAAAAATCGAGGGAGAGAACAAGTCTGGGTGCTATTCCAAATGACAGTCATCCTTCATGCGAAAACAAGAGCGACATGCCTATCCATCCACTCGAGATATATACTTCATGAAGCATTTACAAGGCACACATCCCATTTCCCTAGAAAAACTGCGTCAATAGCTTATCCGGCAGACGCTCCATCGGCTTCATGTGAGCCATCTTTTATTTGAATGAGGCAATCTCGCGCAAGACTAGAATAATTTGGCAGGTGATAAGAGACGAGGGTGGAGGTACTTTAAGAAGAAATAGTGGAAGGGGTCGAATTTTAGAAACGTAAAGATATGGGGTTTGCTCGAAGGATTGCTAACTCCTAAAAGGTGATTCATCCCCTAGGCAAGACCACATCACTCTCTCTCGCGACACTTTTTTCCCTCGTAAAAATCCGGGAACCAAAATGGGAGGCGTGAGAAAGATCCGAAAGAAAATTTAAACGATAAAACTTCTCGATTAGGCTAAATTATATCAGAAAATTTCCTGAAACGTTGAAAGTTTGGGTGCGAATACGAAGAAAAATTATTATAAATCGATCTTCGAAAAGTCAAACCAGGCCATGGAAGTAAAATCTTCCATTTTTCATCTCGAATTTCATTGAAAAATTTATTTCACGCACAAAAAGCCTAAAAGCTTAGGATTTACGTAAACTAAGCTCCCGGTAACTATCTATTTCTGAAAGAAAACAAAAACAGAAGAATGGTAGAAACTGTTCGAGTTTGAATTCAAGTAGAAACATGAGTTACTATTAAATACTTGTAGATGACGTAATTTGATCCAGATATCCATAATATTGGTGATACTGCAAAATTGGGCTACACTAACCCAGTAGGGAGAAAGCTTCCAATCAACGCTTCTTCAGGAATGAGTTTCAAGCGTAACTTAGAATTGTAATTCCATAAAGAAAACAGTGTTAAAACTTGTAGGATATGATTCCAGAACAGTACACCTATTTTGTAGAATCATGCAAGTTTTAATTGTATTCTCATTGATTTAATTAAAAGAAAAATAAATATTTATTATCTTACCTCTCCTTCCAGTTTTATCGTGCGATTGCCTTGATAAATTACCTATATTTTTGCTTTTATTAAGATTTAAGACAAAAAATGGTACACCAGACAAAATTATACGAGGATTAACTGAAACACTGAAAAGATTAGTGGGATACCAGAAATTGAGGATTACACTCGTGTAATCGTGTTTATATTGCAATGTAAGACTGATCACCGATAATTCTCAATTACGTGAATAAAACCAACAACTCGAGAGAACATTTATACGTCGAGACGATTCCATTCTCTTTCGTGGAAGAGACATTTCAGATAATTCGGTTTAAGAGATGAACATAATACAACGAAATTGGCCTTCTCAGACTTCTCTATGAAAGGCTATACAATATCGGAATGTTAAATTTCAAGGAACAAATTCTTCAGTAACGTAGTTTAATATGTTAGAAATTAATGAATTTAAGGCCACGGTCATATCCGATCAACTTTCATCCTGCAATTATTTAAGCTATAAATGCAATTTCTTTAAATTTACAGTATATCAAACTGAATTCGTGGACTTTTTAAAACTAAAGGTACCTAGACAACCGACCGACGCCTCCGCGATCGCCTATTTTTCGAAATAGCTGCCGAACAATTTCTGCGAAATGAGAAAGTATATTGGGACACGTATGCGATTGTGTAGAGAAAATCCCGAGATTTATAAATAGGGTGTCCGAGGAATGACGTCAGATGAGCGGGATGAATGGAATCAAAGGAAGAGGCGAAAGTACGCGGATGGAATTCCAAAGGGCAAAAAGGGGATTTTATTTCGGTGGGTGTCGATTCGCCATTGGATTGGAGGCCATCCATATATATATAGTCGACTGATTATTTCAGCAGAAAATCAGAAATAGCTGAGAGATGTCCATCCATACGTAATAATCGCACTGATGGATTTTGAAGTCGCCCTTCCGGAATCATGAAATAATAACTCTAATTGAAAAAAACCCTATACGAAAGCATCTAAGGAATCTTTCGATAAATGCGTAACCTCTAAACCCGAATCCGGAGCGTTATATGTATACGGCGGAACCTCGTTAGCACCAGCACAAAGGGACTGCAAATTCTAAAGTTCTGGTTAAAAAATACGCGTTAGTTAGACCAAAAATGCCGTTGATCTCAGCCTTTCTATTCTCTATACAAACATATACACACATATAAAAATATAGCGTTCAATTTTGATTCGATACCAAAGGGACATTCTTTGACCTTTTATGCTTAAAATATTTGCTTAGTTTTTCCTCGACATTTTGATAACGAACAACGAACAATCGCTTAGCTTTATGCCAAATCCAGCCTAACGAAGCACGCTTTTCGCGATTCCTACGCGAATCGCGTAAATAATAAATAACAAAGTAATAATAGATAAGGAGTGCTAATTTTAGAATGCCAAACGACAGAGCAATTTGTGTTATACCAAAAGCTACGCCGTCCACATCGGAAAATATTCGAAGGATTTTCCTGGACATTGATGCTCCAATGCTTACGATATTTGTTTAATGAAACATATCATTTTCAGCGCGAATTTTGATAATGTAAAAAGCGTTTTCCTGCTTATGACCATTCATTACTTGTAGGCAATTCAATAAAATTCTTTCAAAAATCTAAATTCGGTCTGACCACTTCCGTTTACCTTACCAAAAGATTGAATTCAAGGAACATGAGAATAATTGCTTCGTAAACAACGTCTAACCGAATACTTTTAGCCTTGAGTGAGCAATTCAGGAAATCTGAAGCATGCTGCTAAAATCGGATTATATTTCCGTTGTTCAGGGAACAGTCAACACATTTGTATCACGTAAATGAGAGTGTTAAGAATCGCCATCAAACTTCTACGAGCATTCCTTGAGAAAGAAACAGAGAAGACTTCGGAGATAACTTCAAGTTTTATAAGTTTGGTAAGATAATCTCCCATTCCAATCGCAGTAGTTCTGAAGCAGGAGTTAAATAGTACCAATCGGTATCTCAAGGAATGCTATGCGAAATTCCATTGATACAAATGCACCAATTATATGGTACTGTATCGTATTTTCCAAAGCCTCAAACATTTGAGTTTCGCATTATGAATGGCTAACTTTTAGCAATATTTTATCTAAAACCTTTTTTATTCTGTTCGATTATCTTTATTATTTATAGACCCAGTCCTTAAAACAAGCAATCCTTAGCGCCCCACTCAGAGAGAAGGATGTTTTGTACAAAACTTGCTATGGATTGATTTTTGTTCGTGTTAAGCGTGTAAGTGTTAACTATGTTTGACTTTATTTATGCATACAAACGTGTTCTAACTTCCACAAAGATATTGTCTACTCACATATTACGTGATCGTAACAGATTAAGCTTTCTTCCTACGCATGTATACTTTATATTGCTTCAGAATCCTTTTACTTAAGTATATAAGTAGAACTATCATACTTTGCTTTCTGCGACAGTCCTGTCCTCGAATCATCCGCTCATACTTATCGCTTAATAATATATTTTGTTCCTTTAAAGCCGTCGCCGCTAAATTTTATTTGTAGCGATACTCCACGCATAATTTGAATATATCCTAGCCACTTCACTTTGAATATATCCTAGCTACTTCACTTTGAATATATCCTAGCCACTTCACTTTGAATATATCCTAGCCAGAGTAATAGAAAAAAAACTGTACAATTTTTCGGCGAATATCTGCTTATAATACCCCTTTTTTCAGCACCAATCCAAAGATTCATCTTTCAAGCTACGCAAGATCTTACTGATTGATGGATTTGCCCCCTCATGAGAAAAACAATTCTCCAGTCTTACGATCATTTTCTGCAGTAAAGAATTGATAGATTTGGAATAGATCGGAGAATCTAATTAATGAAACAGTTAATTATAGAACGGTAGATATGCGACGAAAAACGTACGGCAACTTGAGCATGGTGCAGGAATAGTGCTATCTTAGAAGGACCCTCCATAGCACACCGTGTCCCATCAAGAAATTGAAGGAGAGATCATTCTGTCGTGGTAGCTTAGAGATCAGAGCATCCGGCAGGAAAGTGAGAGACTCGGGTTCGACTCCCGGCTACGATAGACTTATAATGACAATAATAAAAATAATACCGGGGTATTGACTTACCCCACAGCATTCAACAAATTCCGATAAGATAAACGGAAACTTTTCACTAAAGCAAACAGGAGGATTGGAAATTTAGAGGAAAGGCTCAAGAGTCCGTAGGATGACTACTTTATCACTTTTAACTATCTCTTAATGAAGCCCTCGTTTTTTAATATATTTACGAGCGACGTAGTGTCTCGTATGGAGGATGTACGAGATTCGATCGGAGTTGGTCAATTGCGGTCAATAGCAAAAGGTGAAGGTGGAGGAGAAAGTCTCGCCGAACGATAGAAGCGATATCCCACGGATTAAATGATAAATGGCGATGTGAGTGCACGCGATCACAGAGCCACATGAAGAAGGGAAGGAACTATCCGATGATGTACGGAGGTCCGCCTTTGGTGGCAATATTTCAGTCAGAAATCACTCACCAACCTAAAATAAATCCCTTTTGAAGATAACTGAGCAGAGAAATAAACGACACGGAGAAAACAAATGGGCTAAGGCTGAAATTACTCTGAATTGCTTTCACTGAAGTACATTCAGTAAAACAATGTGTATCCTCCCTCTTATTTACAGTATTGACGCAGCATTAACCATTCTGCTCTAAATATATAATTGATATGTTCTTTGCATTCCCAAGGGATATTCAATCTCAGTTACAAGTCGGTAATTTAATTTGCGTCCAGAAAATCCAGAACTTTTGCCTATCTCCAATAAAAGTCTACCCTATAAATCTTTATACGCGTCCTAGGGTTTGCATCCAAGTATAGCACAATACATGTACACAAAAATGGGAATGAATTGGAATATATTCCTTTCGGTACTTATGCTGCACTGCATACGCCGAGGGTGCAAAAGACTAAATATATGCAAAAGAAAATCCGCCACGGTAATGATTCGTCGGTGAGTTTTTAACAGGACGTGTGTTTTGACGCATACAATGATGAAAGGTAAATCACCCATGATCTTTGTATTTCTTATAATTCGGTAATGATTTTCACATAAATGGCGCTTTTCTAGTAAAGCTTTCGACCCAGATTAGACATTTCGTCCCTGAAATAGTAGTGTCCACATAAATCTACTTCTTAAACTCAGCGTTGATAACGGAATGACAAACTCGACCATGATTTTGGTATATTGTATTGATATTGCGTTTCTTTATAGAAAAATGTCTTAATGAATGAAAACTGTTTAAAAATACACAATTTACTTTCAATTGAAGATACGCTGTATAATAGTTAACCAAATGATCGCTTGGAGTACTTAAGAAAGTTTTTATGTACAACTTCTACAACTAGTCGTCTACAGAATGTTTCGATGTCGGCAGTATATTTTAATAACAAACAAAGTAACCAATCTATCGAATGTTACACAGTCACTAGGAATAGCACAGTCAATATGAATGTGCGACATTTATTGACAAGGGAGAATCATAGCGATATATTTATTCACAATTTCTTCCTTTCTTCATAATTATTTCCGTCAGGAAAAACAATATTGGTACAGAAGCTTCAACGGAAATAAAGTTGTAAATACTAGCGGTGTTGAGTTTCCCAAAGTTAATTCGTATTTATTAGAGTTGTTTACAAAGGCTTAACAATTACATATTTTAGCTCCATAATCACACGGAAATTAATAAACTGCTGCAGCATAATCCGTAATTTCAGCATGAAACAGATGCTCGGATTAGTTGATAATGAGACATTATAAGCTCATCAAGAGAAAATCTTTCAGGCGGAAATATTTTTCGGACGGAAAACGGAAGAACACAGAGACGGGAATGAGTTGGGCGATCGGTTCATGAACTAGATTACGATTTAATCCGCACTCGTCCCACGCAAATGGGCCAACGGAAGCTTAATGCACTTCAAGCGCTGTTTCCAGCGGAACTTTTAAGCCAAACTTTTAAGAGTTTAATACCACTTACGAGTGAATGCAGCGGAGAATAGAATTATTATCCCCTAATGGAAAATAAATTTTCTTAAGCGATTCACTAAAATTATTCTCCATTAATCCATAGAAATTCTCTTAGAAAGTCATAACATCGTGACCTATCTCTATGGTGATAATTCTGGAAAAACAATAATATACTTTGTATAGAATACCAAATTTTTTAATGATGAATTTGTGTTATTTTTCAAGCGAATGTAAAATTACAAGCGAGGTTGTAATGCAATTATTGCATTACATGGAATGTTGATTGCGTTCCAAATTGCAGTTGAAATGTATGTTTTGTTTCTTCTCTTTGAGCGACAAAATTACATTAATGGAAACAAAGTGGAGAAATTAATATAAGCATTTTCCCATTACGATGTCAAACATCTTATTCAAGGAGGGTCTCCATCTCATACTCTCCATTACAGTTTCATTTAGCAGAAAATATTTACAAAATCAACTTATGCATAGTCCTTGAGAAACTGAACACACGGAGGAGTTTCAGCAGGAATATTAGCTCATTACTTCTCACTGAACTTTTCCAGCAAAATCGAGGAAATACACACATGGATAAAATATTTCAGATGTTAAAACCCATTCAGTTAACTAGAAAACAGCCATCTTGCATTTCTTCAAGTAATTCTCGACGTTATGTATTTAAAAATCAAAGTTAAGAGTTTATATGTCACAAGAATTGATTCAAAAGGAGATTCGAGCAATAATATAATAAAAATACTTTCATTTAGTAATAAGAATGTTTTAATAAATAGGGCACGATTGCGTTACTAATAGGACACATAACAGATCCAACCCAAGAAGGTTGACAAAGAGATCTTCTCTCCAAATTGAAAAGAAAGAGTACGCACGCAGAACAAAGGAAGAGATTTCTACCGACAACACCGACAAAGGTATCTTAGTAGTAGAAAATGATAAATGATCCGAGAGTGGCGAAGTGTTAGGGCATTGCAATCGGAGACGAGAAGTTTAAAGCAGCCACGACGTGCGCTTGACGAAGCAACTCTTTAATTCGAAGAGAACGCTTTCTCCCCTTTGCTAATTTCATCAGAAATCGACGACCTCTACGCAAACAAGGCGATCAATCCTAGGAGCCCTCTGCAGACAGCATCCCCTCAGCAACCGCATCCATCTGCTCCTTCCCTCGCATCCATCGTTCTTCATAGCTCAATTACCTCAAGGCGTCGTAGGGGTCGCCATTACGCTAAGTAGCAGGAGCGATTGTCGTCGCTGGAGAAGAAAGAGGATTTTCGATCGGAGATGCTGTGAAAAAGAATGGTCCATAGGGATAGATGGGGGGGTCTAAGTGTCGAAGAAATCTTTGGGAGAAATATATCTGGGGGAGTGAGAGTGTTGTATGGTATGGCCACCGCCCGTTGCTCTATTCTTCCCAATCGCCATCTGCATCATCCATTTCTTCTACTAAAGGCTTTTTAGGAATCCCGACACATAGTGCACTAGGATACAAAGCTTTTTCTAATTCCTCAGCGACGCCACTTTCACTATCCATAAACTTCTTACGACAACTATGTTTCTAAAATGGCTCTTCTGCTTAGTCGTAGAAATGCTTAAACGCGAGAAATCTTTACAATTTCTCTGTTTTCCAAAGTGAAAGCGCAGATGTGGTAACTTTTGCATCATATTTCAATGGAAGTAGTCGTTGAAAAAATTTCATTTTGAGTAGGTTTCGATTAAAACTAATGGCAATATGCGTGAAGGATATAACTGCCACTACTTACACTTCTGCGTTAACAGCTAAACCATTTAAAACATACCTCACATGTGATTCATTGAAAAGGTGACGACGTAGAGGAACTCTAATTCACAAAAGCAGATTCCGTTTACATAAACTGGTCCACAGAAAGTCGAGAAGAAACATTTTTCTGAATCATTTACTACTTATTTTAGGGATTGAAATTAGGTACGTATGTTTTTTTCCTCTCTATGCTTTCGAAGAGTAAGCCATATGATTATATTTCGTGCTCCAAATATGTCACCTAAAAATTCAACTAAGCTCTCCCTAAGAGAAAGAAGTTTTAAAAACTTAAATTTGATCATAAGCTAAAACGACGATTATGGAAAACGATAATTATGTACAAATTCCAAGAAATATTTTTCACGATATCTCGTGGAACTTGTACAAAGCATTTGTTTTCCATTCTTGTATTGGAATTCCAAAAATTTACGACTTCAACGCTTGATTTTAAAACGACAAAATTTACTCGAGGAAATTCCTTTGTTTCTTTTATCATTCTAAGGGTAAAAAGAGTTGAGAGAATAACTGCCAAAATTTACTAAAAACGAAAAGTGGCAACCAAAGTCTCTCCTTTTAGGAAATGCTTTAATTCATACGTGACTGTTCCAACTCGGATCATCCTCTTTAAGGGCGGATGCTCTATCCAATTGAGCTATGAATAGTAGTCTCATTCCGTGTTTGAATAAAGACGATGAAACCTAACCTGGCTAAAGCTCGGAAAGAACTGGGTTCAAGATATAGTCACGTTTGAGGAATGGGTGCACGGCTTAGAATGGACATTTTTGAGAAAGAAAGCAAGCAGTTCTTATGTTCACGTAACTAATCGCTCCCTAGTTATATGAGGAGAGAATATATGTATATCTTGAGATTCATGATATCACGTCATCGACGGGATGTCAGAGTTCGAATTCTGGAAATGGAGAGAAAGAAACCTCAACTAACAAAGAGCGGGAGAAGTCTCCTCTGGTGAAAATATTCCGGAAGTTTAGAGAGTCGTAAGCAAACACGAAGGAGGGGTGGGAATGGTGATGGATATCCTTTGGACGGATCACGTCTGGCTGTTTTATTGGAGGAAAGCAGGTGCGAAGGGAGAAGCACACAAGAGGGGAGAATGTGCAACACATAGCATAAAAACGGAAGAGTGCTGAGGCGGATTCGAGTCACCATCCATCAATCCTCAACTTCTTTTATTGTTTCCATAAATTTCTTGCCGCTTAATCAGACTGCAACTTCTGAGGCTTTCTGGAAAGGGCGAAGAGTTTGGTGTTAAGCGTTTGATACAATGCAATCGCATAAATCATAGACAGATGTCGGAATAACGAGAAAAATTCCGTCACCGATAAGAATTATTAAAATTTTGCGTACCAAAGTTCTGTCCCAATCCCATGGATAGCTATAATTTGGCAACGTTGTCTCTTTACCATTTTTCTCTGTTTCGGTGACAAATTGAACTATTTTCAGCATGGTCTCTTATGAAAACCCCTACAGTTTACTAGTAATGTAGCACGTTCTACTTATTTATAAATTAAAAGAGCTTGAGGTTTATTTGATAGTCATAATAATATTTTTCAACCGCTTTAATATGAAATAATATTTTAAATTATATTTTAATCTTCAAAAATAAACATTACACATATAAAACACTATTATACATTAATACTATATATAATTTGATGTATTATTTTTAACACATTTTTACCTATATTTTTCTGATTTTAGCGATATTTTAGCAACGTACTTTTCAGGGGATATCTAGATAAAAAACCAATCTGCGTTCCTTCATGGAAATATATACGAAGCGGTAACCTTTACACACAAACACTGTACTTTTTTTATGAATACACAAGCAACATTAATTACTACATCATTATGTATACAAATACTAAGGACGAAAATTTACTTGGACAGAAATTAACCTTTTGTCTGTTGTTTTATCAAAATTGTGTTTTAAGATAAAATCCTAAGAAGTCATGTTCACGTGTGTTCGATTCTAAAACAATCGCTTACTTACGGATTTCGCTTAAAGCGGATTTCGACGACTTTGAAATCGCAAAATTAGTGACGTTCACTTCATTCCCTACAATAATAATAATTATAATAATCTTTGCAATTGAGGAAAATGGGAAAGCTTCTTATTTAAACGTTATTTTTCCCGTAATATTCTTTTGCGCACGAATAGTCAGTATGATGAATCGAAGACACAATTTTCGACATCTGTTCCTGGGACGGGTTTCGAAACGGCAAACCATCAATTTTGAGCGTCACACGTCTCCGAGAAATTATATCTCAATTTACATTCGTTGAATTCTTATCTTAAGAGGAAGTCGTATAGTAAAAGTAAAATAAAAACCAACAGCAACCGGAATCTCGCAATAAAAGCCTCTTTCGCCGATTGTAGTATTTTATAAATTTCTTTCAAAGACGGTTTTGATAAGTAATGGAATTGCGAAAACATAAGAAAAAGTTACGTTTCCTCACATCGGCCATGGTCTTGCAGAATTGGGGAAATTTTCGCATATGTTTTCAAAATTTCAATTAGAATGTGTGAAACATAGCGTATCTTCAGTCTCACTATTCAGCACGCATATTGGTATGATTGCGGTTGCATTTCTTGGGGTCCTTTTATACAAAAGTTATCGAGACTACGATGTCTTACAGATACTCTTTAATAAACGATAATTTTTGAGACGAAATAGAACGAATAAATGGCAAAATCAGCCTTGGCTGCGTAGTGGTGAAGGCGCTTGCAGTGGGATGGGGTTTAATCACCAGCTACGACCATTTACCAGCCGGCATTTCTCAGGAAGGCCAATAGGACGACTCAGCCAGTAAAAGTATGCATCAGAGGTGTAAATGTTTGTAATAATTGGCGGAGTGACCGTAATCCCTGTAACTCTACCTTCATCACACTGTTAGGCTCCAGAATCAGCAGCGTTAATCTGCTAACTACCGTAGGCATTGATATGTTATGAAAGAGAGACCGTATAAAATAGCAAAGTGATTGAAAAACAAGATGTGATGAGTAGACGACATCGTTCCTTTTTCGGTCGCTCTATTCCATTCACTCGACCGCACTGCACTAAAACCCTCTCCACTTGCACTACTATTTCTCTTTCCCAAATACCGCATGCCTCTTTCAAATACACTCCGCTCTATTCACGCCAACCTCCCTCGCCGCCTCTGTATTGTTCGGTCCCCTCAAATACACCCCCCAACGAAAGGGAAAAATAATATATATAAAGAGGGAAACATAACAATAATAAAAAAGGCTCCTCCTGCGCGATATTCAGCGATTCCCACTCTATCCACGGAGCCAATATCCACATTCTCTCTTTCGATGGCTTCCTTCCATGAGATCGTATTTTCGGCTCAAGAGCAGTGGCTTATCCTCAGACGCAATCGTAAAACGAATGTGGTGACCCAAGTCCAGATGGATGCCGTCTCTTGGATTACTTCCCAAGCGTAGCACTACTTCTTTTAGAGTGTTTCACCTGAATTGAGCGCAAAAATATTTCTATCGGGAGGAATATCTCGAGATATATATGGCGTTAGTGAATAATAAATACTTAGGTACTTAAAAAAAGGAAAGCAACTTGATCATTAACCCCCGTATTCGGCGGTTCATTCAGTTACCATATTGTAATAACTTATAAACGAATTTAGGATTGATGGAGTCGGAATGGTCAGGAATCCTTGGTTTTAAAAGTTAGAGGAAGATAAAGAAAAACTTGGCTGGATGTAGTCATTGAGGTATTGAAGAGATGTACTGTAAATAAACGAGAAAATAACCGCTGAAGGTAATAGATTGAATAATAAATAAGTCGTGAATGATTGTATTGAGTAAATGTTAGTACTTATAAGAAAAGTTAAGAAGTAAGTAAGAAAATGTAAGGAGTAAATTTTAAACACGCGGAGGGCGGTAGGAAAATTATACCGTGCAAAGGTAGAATTAAAGACGTTTGCAACCACTGGGTTTAAGTATGGGCGTTTTGTTGATAACAGATGATTGTGGTTAGCTAACCCTCAAATTATATAGCACTGCAGTGGGACATAAATATTCAAAGTTGACGCCATCATATGTAAACATCCGAACCGACTGCGTGACTCCTGCGGTTTGTGGGACGATACGCGCTGCTGCGAGGGTCAAGGAAACACCCTGTCGCTCTACTACTCCGCTCACAACTACTCTCGCAAAGGTGAAGTTTGGAGGGCGATTCGACCTTCCAATGACACCCAAAGGCAAACTTTTCGCATTTCTAGGGAATAAAGTGGTCGCGAATATGGATTTACTCCTTGCGCAATCCGAAGGCACTTCACTAGTTCTTTCCGCGAGATGAAAGAACAACAGAATTCTCCGCTAATTGGATATGTGGCATGAGCACTGCTTTGAAGTCGTGTATCTATTATTTATCTCTAGCTTCCTTCTTCATATAAAGAAAGGAAACAAAGATACATACTTTCTCAGTACTTAATTAGAAGGCCTCTCCTTCCAGAGCTACATTACCATCTTTAGGTCACACAAAACTGTAAAGCAACACGACAATGTAAACCAGAGGAGTGGAGTGATCAATTTTCGGTATGTGAGACCTTAAGATGCAAAATAACCCTGTAAATGGTAGTGTTATCTAAATAAGATATTTTAGTATAAGTACTTATATTCGCTATCATCTTCAGGATGACTCATCGCACTATCACGACTGCATTTGGTGACTGAATGGAATATTATAGAGTGACATGTTCCTCGATTCAAAGTCTTACGGCGTACAATGAAGAACATTCCATAAAGGAATAAAGTTTCCTTGCGTAATTTTTGTCTTCAAATGATTGATTAAGCGTTACGAGTAATGTGGCATCATTTGCGCTAAGGGGTGCATTTCACACGAAACCTCGTATCTTTAATATTTAAAAAGGAAAAAATAACACGAGATAAAGAGACTTTTAAAGGATCAGTTTCAAAGAAACTCTCATCGAAGTTGAAATGGTGACCAAAATTTTTGATGTTCAGAATTTCGCTTAATTTACTAATCATACGGGATAACGTAAAGGAAGACCTTATCATTTAAACAAAAGATTGACTTTAATAACAACAGCCCCAAAAAGTTTAATTTATTCTTTAATCGTTTTTGTAAGAGTTTGGACCGCTCAAAGAAATTATTTTCCGAAGGAGACGGTATATTAATCGGTTTCCTTAACGACACAATGTCGCCCGAGGAAAAAGTCGCGACGCGAAGAGAAGTCATCGAGGAACGTTCGTCAGAAGGTTAATGAAAGGCTTCGACGGCTTAATTCGAGGTATCGAATGAATAAATGGATGAGAAAAGGGGATTCTAAGGGCGCAGAAAATTATGCGTAAATGATCATTTGATTGGATGGAAAAGTTTTCCTCGAAGAAGAGTAGTAAAAGAGGAAGTCTTCTTGAGGAACAATTAAACGGGTGGGACGAGGATTAGAAGTGCAACTCTAAGAGCAGCAAAAAAGCAAAGCTTTCCTCACGAGAAGCCAAATCTGATGGAATCGGACCTCTTTTTCAAGGAGCCATATCGTAGCGAGTTGAAGGATGAATGATTCACGAAGGAAAAAACTCTTTCCATTCGAGAAATCTCCCGAAATCGTTCGAATATCTTCTATTCTCTTCTCCATTCTTCCCTCCGCGATTTGCATCCCCCTGGTGGATAAGAATAGAAATAAAGGAATGCCTTTTTACCACTCTTCCCCTCCCCCGGTACCTGGGTGAAATTCCCATGGATGTGTAGGCCCTCTTATCTTCATCTCTTCCCTCCCAATCCCTGTACCTCCACACAATATGGCCACCCTGAGGGTTGAGATCTGCAACTTTGCATAATGGCCTGGAGACAGTGAGAGAGTGCGTAAATCAGAAAGGGAGAGGGGATTTGGGAGAAGTGAGAAGTAAGACGCTTGGGCGTGGTTGAGGGAGCGCTGCGTTGGTTTTAGATCTCGGAAGGAATGAAGAGGATCGACAGTGGAATGGGAAGTGAGATCGTGACGAATAATGAGGCGCTCTTACGTGAAAATGTTCGATATCGCGTTTGAATATCGCATTGCATAATAAGATCCTCTGCCGCATACATATCCGCTACCTGTTCACTCTTTCACAATTACCCTTCATTTCCTTTTGGCTAAGCTTTTGTACTTGCAAGTCGGTAGGGATTCCTTCTGATCTTGTTTAGAGCGAATTAGAGGAGAGAAAAGTTACATTTCAGGGGAAACGACTTGGGTCGTGTCTTAGACGGGCTTAGCTAACTCCTATTATACGAGTCGTAGTAGGGGATTTAATTGTAAGAGAATCACGAAATAAGATATATATATA
>KZ312453.1:782764-851351 GCA_000376725.2 Ladona fulva | reverse complement strand
TAAATTTAAAAATAGATCGAGTGATAAATATAATACGTAATTCAAGTCATCTTTGGGACTTGTTTGGGAATTTTTCCGATTAAAATTAACTAAGTTAACTGTATTAAATTGAAATTTTCTGAGTTAAAATGTATCTAAACAATATAAGAAACTAAACTTACCATCAAATTACATCTTATACGGAACTCTGCATTATAATATGAGTTAGTTTAAGTACAAAGTAGGCTAGGAGTCTTGCTAACCTGTTAAGTATGAGTGTTTTTTAGCTTTAAATATATGGCATACGTATCGCCTAAGGTGACAAATTTACTCCTTCACAGCAACTGAAGTAAGAATTAACAGCATTTCGATTATATACATAGATTTGTCCACGTAAATATTCACTTAATAAGGGAATAAATCATTGTAAATGGAATTTTTTCTACTTTTAAGTGGTGAGAATATTAATTGAAAATCTAGAATCCATGTTTGCCAAGCTGAAGCTGATACAACGTTTGACATCAAACCTATATTGATAGATATATATTTTTACGACTTGAGAACTAATTGACTTAGTAATTATTGGAATGAATCAATTAATTTTTTTACTTGTGCGCTGAATCTATTATATCAAGTGATACAAACATCTTCCAACGATTATGAATAAGGATTGATTCCTTGTAATGAGATGTGGCAGCCATCTTTAAAAAAGTGGAGATTACTTCGTAAAAGGGTGATGTTAGTGAAGGGGGATACTGGGTGCGAAATGAGTGTAAAAAGCAGATGTTGGCGCCATTAGCAAAACCAAATCGAATTCACGATCCATCCCGCAAGCCATTCGATATCTTGAAAGTTCGGTAGGGAGTACTCCGCAAACACTCGGAAATCCCCCTCCAAATTCCACAATCCACTCTCTAGAATAGTAGAAAATAACCAAGGCATAGGGGACCTTAAAAGCTTCATCCGTGGATTGAAACTTCCGATGTAAATCTCAGAGGTTGGGACGAAAGCGAGAAAGATTATCCAAAAATAAAATTAGCTTTAGGAGATTAAGGAATGTACTCTTGTGTGCACGAGATTCGAAAACCAGGAGGCGGAGCCTAAGAGAGCCTCTTATAAAATATTGCTCGAAAACAATGTAAATTAGCCCTCATGAGAACTGCAGCCAGTCGCATATAGAGTTTTTAATTTTGAGGACCTTTCACCAGTTTGGTTTAAATGAATGTAAAGCATTAGTACATCCACAATAACCGCCAGAAGAAGTTAAACTTCATTTGGATTTTAATTGTCCCGGCGTTCAAAGTACCCACTACATATATTTTATTAATTGCAGATATTTAAATCTAACGATTAAAAAAATATTTATTTTTTAATTTTTTTCTTATGAAAATGTTCGCCAAACTTGCTGACAAGACTTTCAAAAAATTGCACCTTTGCTACCAGATAATTTGTTAAGATTGAGGTTACTTCTCTTACATTTTGTCTTAATCCAATAAACAATTTATCGAATGATAAATTGATACATAACTTGATACAGGACGGAAAAAAACTACAGCTTTACACTCTGAAGGCCCATGAGGATAAATTTCGACAGAAACTCGAGTGCAAAGAAATTTCATTACAGCAAATGTCTGAAATTGCAAGTGCTGCGGAACGTTCTGTGAAAAGTGTCATTGGACTGAGGATATTTTGGGGTAGGGGATGGAGGGTCCGTTGGACATTCGTGGGTGGAATGAAAAGGATCGCTCGAAGATCACAACGAACGATAAAGCTCCGGGCTTTTTCTCTTCGGAGAGAATCTTGAAGGAGAGACGCGTTAAGAAGACGCCGGAAGGGAGAGCTGATGTTAGGATAAATGCAAAGGAGGGATTGAAGGAGGTGATTTAAGGAAATTAGGGGACGGGGATTAAGGGGAGGAATGGCGGAAGAGGTTAAGGAAACGCAGAGAGGAAATCGGTGGGAGATAAAGGAACGCCTGTTTCTTTATACTCCCGAGAACAACGGCGTCCCTCATCTTTTCTTCTACATTTCCTAGGGAAGTGAATGGCGAGCAAACAGGGCCATCTTTAATCAGCACTCGCAACTCAATCCTATTCTAAATGTATTAAAACGCACATTTACATTTGCAATGCCGAAAGTCCAAGAGATAAATGTATACAAGTTTGTCTTGTTCATTACATGAAGTGCAAGAATTCCTGAATTTACCTGAATTGGTGATTACGAGCCACCGAGTTACTTCGCTAATGACAACGTAAAGGGACGACAAAGACATCTTCGACGAAAGACTTTAATGTTCTCGATTTACTTTCCGCGACTGCAAAAGAGTGGAAGATTTCCGGATTTGTATTTTAAGCAAAATTTCGAAAACGGGATAGTCCTAGCTGTAGGACGATTCGTTCCGACGATTATTTACTCACTTTTTCTTCGGATGGTAAAGAATTTGGGTGAGAGAGGACGACAAGTAAGCAAATAGCATGCAATAATATGTATGTAGTATTAGTATAGCAAATGTATGTAACATACTTCAAGATTTCTAGAATTAAGTGCTTCAAAAATATTATTATCGATATATATTACATATATTTATAACCTCGTTTCCTTTCGGAACTTACAACAGGGCAATCCAACCCGCTGCCCGCGGGCCGCATGTGGCCTTCAACCTATTATACGAGGCCTGGTAAAGAATTTTATCCTCTTAGGTAATATTAAGTACAATTATCTATCCTAACACTCGTGAGGAAAAATTTCAGTTGGATTTAAATTCAAAACGATGAATTATATTTCATTTAAGCATTACTGCCTAAAAATAAAAAACAACTCTTTTAAATGAATCTTCTTAAATATTACAGGGAGGTACACGAATTACTCAAGTTTTCCAAGGAGAAAATTTGGCCTACTGCAGGTCAGACACCCAAAAGCTAGAGGGAGGAGAAAAGGACCAACTCAAAAAATTACCTTGAATTCCTAAATGGCTTCGATTTCTTCAAAACGATTTCAAAACCAAATAACTTCCAACCGAACTCCTCCTCGACTTGGGCAATCCGAAGGGAGAGGGTGTTAAAAACTGACATTAACAGAATGAAGTTATTCCCTTCTCCCCCTCACCTCCCATGTTCAACGCTCATATTCTCAAACATTATTCATCCCCTTCTCCTGGGGATCCCACATTTTTTTCGCCGCTTTCCCCTTAACGTAGTCTAGCACTCGACGCTGTAGCTGAGGGAATTCCATTTGACCTGCGATGTTACTGTGGATTTCTCGTGGGAGTATTCTATCGGGGTTTGTTTAGATTAGTTTACGTACGTGGAATGGAAAGTCTCTCTCAGGCATTTAGCGCAAGTTTGGCCAAACAGCGGAAGGATTTCTTGGTGGGCCGAACCGATTTCCTTCTTTTATAAATGGCTTTCCGGGAAGGATCGCGGAAAAGCGTCGAGTAGACGAATGATGAGGCAAACGACCGTTATTTTATTTTCCGTATCAATCTTCTCGAGCCGGCAAAGGGGAAGCTGGTCCGATTGCTGAAAGATCCCTAACACGTGGATTGCCTTTTTCCCTTTCTCAGCAAAAGGAATTTCTCGGTTTTTAGCAAACGTGAAATTACGAACACGTTAAACGTAATCAATTTTCAGAATCTCTGTTAACAATTGGAAACGATCCACGAGATTCGTGATTTTTTTCGGAAGTTTCGGCGTATCTTAATTAAAGAAAGTATGAGGAGGTGTTTTACAGGATGCCGAATAGAGGAGATTATTACTTCTTCTTATTCAAGCCCTGGATCCGAAAGATATCAGATGAAAGAAATAGAATTACAGGCGGAATAAACCCCCGAGACTTGTTAATGTGGCAATCCTGCAATAAGTCTCCAGTCCGTGGCAGTCATAGAGAGTCAAAGAATGAAGATCACAGAAGTATTACATGAACTTATAGGAGTGTTATTTAAGCAACATTCGATTCGACTACAAAGGGGCTCATAACGTTTGACCAATGTGAGTACGTCCGACTAAGCGACAGGGTTCACAGCCATGGCCTTATAGAGCCACCGACCATACAAAGTGTGCCGCTTAGCCGGACAAACTCGCGCCCTTGCCTACAAAGTCTCCCAAACGGCGTGAAGAAATGTTCTGGCGGAATAGCTCAATGGATAGAGCAACCGATCAGCAATTGGTAGACCCGGGTTTGAGTCCCGGTCCCGTCAGACTTATTTAAGATTATTTACCATCAAACTAAGTCTAAAATTATCAAAGAAGATAAATACTCTGAATACGAGAGAGTTCTTATGTTCAAGACTTTGGCTGGGTTCGTTGAATCAGAGGTCAGCGGCTATTCTTGAGATTCCGGATTCGAATACTAGTGCGGGCATTGCTTTCTTTTGTTGTTATTTCGGATCACTATGAATGACCTATGATGTTTGTTTACACTGGTATGAGAGCATAAATATACATTGGGCAATACTTTTCATATCCTATATCTTATGCAACCGCCGTATCAAAACTGTTATGCAGTTAAGTTTGGCAGGCGCTGCTCCCCATTTTAAGAGGTCGGAGAGATTATATTCAGTACATAAACAGTTAAATATTATCGCATATTCTCACTAAGCCTCTCCTAGAAGCCCTTCTAAGCCTTTTTTTGGGCCCCAGATCACTCCCATCGAGTTTTCCGCCAAATAAGGTATGGGGGGAATGCCCGCTGTCACTGGTTATGATGTATGGATTACCCCAATGTACGCTACTTAATCAAAATGGTATACATTTTGTTCCAAATTATCACATTAAATACGTTAAACTTAATGCTACTCTGAAATAAACAAATTTCAATAACTCGGTGTTGATTCATATCATAAAGATGAGAAAGCATATTTTAAATGAACTTGAATGTTCATCGACGGAATTAACGCTTCTCACTCATTTGCCGAAATGCATTCAACAATAAAATACAGTTTCCTTAAAGCTGTTACTAATGAAATTAGAGAGATTGTGAGATAGATTCTCAAACTGGTCTGCATCTAGTTAACAGAGAGAGTAGCAAAGAGGAGCGGCCTTTTTTCCAGCTCAAAATGGACACCACCGAGGCGTGAACGTGAGATCCGGTTTTACCAACCGAAACACAGCGAGGATTGAGCGACCGCCGCCTTTAAAGACCTCTCCTTTTCTCCGTCGGAAACCATCCGAAACAAAATCTTGGGCTGCAAATCCACAAGCGGAGCTCCTTCTGCATCACTTAGTTCCCGCATTCCTCTTCCATTTCTTCGTTTACTATTTCTCCATCCCCCGTTTACGCCGCCATTTTCTCTCCCTTTACACATTTTAATCGTTTCCATTATTTCTACTCCTAAATTTCTATCAACTCCGCTTCCCTACTAAACAGCGTAACTGCAATAGAACTGCACAAGAATCGAGGAATATTACTATAATTCCACTAATTTTAACAAACACCTTTATTCGCTTCTTATGAAAACTTGCTTACTTTTAAATCAGCAGAGGCTCCCGGATAGCCAAGTGAGCAACTTTAAACATGCATATTTGCATCACACATTTAACATATTTAGATGCGACCCTTAATAGCCGATCCAATGGCATCCTCCCTTGTTTCTATATTCGAGTTCCTCCCCGTTCTACCAACACCGACTTACTTCACACATCTCGTTTTCGACTCTCCATCTCCCAAAAATGTATGTTCTATCCCATCCTACAACTTTTCTACTCTCTCCTGTTCTACAGCTACTATTCTGTCGAACTTTTCTTCTTCAATCAATCCACTCCTATCTTTCGTCAATTAACTATGTAACCATAGACTTTTAAAAATTTGTTTCTTATATTTTTCGTTTATTTTATTTGCTCTTGTTGCTTTTTATATTATTTGATGTTCTAGTATTGTCATGATTTAACTGACAATTTATGGTTGTTTTTATGGCCTCCGGATAGCCATGTGGGCAACACGTTCGCCTTCGGCAGAAGGGGTCCCAGGTTCGATTTCTGGGAGGGGGGGGGGACGTGCGAAGTTACCTAAGCTGTCGAAGCACTTTTAACAATAATACTATTTAACCAGCAAATATTCCCAATGATGTCTAACATTGACGACTGCTATATGGTGCAAATACCCTATCTGTCGAGACACCAATAAAAACTAGTTCTACCAATACTACGACTGCTATATTTAGAAGTTTTTAAGGTTAAGGCAATTATTCACTTTCCGGTGTTCTTATTCGTGTACGTCGGCGTATTTACTATCAGAAATTACAAGGAGATATTCCTAGAAATCGGTAACTCGGAACTTCCCGCTAAAAAACTTTTTCTCTAAAAGCGAGTTCCATCTGCTGACGAACGGCTTTCGAACTGTTTCTAAACTTCTAATACCAGAAATATGGCAATTAAAAAAATTCTCTCTCTCCTTAATTATTATTTCTGTTATTTGTTACTTGGTTTAAATAACGCTCCTCTTATCAAACTAAACCTGGCAAAAATTTGAATGGAAAATTTCCAATTTAAAACTAACGGAGTTTGGAAAACAATATGAGCTCAATCAAATCAAAAACGCAGCAGCAGCAATCACTTTTGCCCGTTCGTGAGTTCGTGAAAGTTCGTTAATGACAGATTTCCGATGGAGTTATTCGCCGAGCAAATGTCTTTAAGAATGGGACACCAGGTCTCACTAAAGTAGAATTATTTGGAGGATTGAATGAACTTAAGTCCCTCAGTCAAGAAGGATTCGATTCCCTTCAATTTTTCTCGCGAGCGCCATCTTTCAACTTTGTTCATTATGAGGTTTACTCCTGAAGATGGACTAGAGGGCCTAAATTCCTGCCTTTTAATGAGGCCCTTTCTTCCCCACCGTCGGTTCAGACAAAGAGAGGAGGGGATTATAAGTGAGCAAGAGATTAGACAGGGACTTGGAATGGGCGCTCCGTTGTCTCAAGGCAGATAGGGAACAGCTAATGAATTCCTTAAGAGATGAAGGCTTGTGTGAGGCCATAAAGGAGGAGCCTAATAATTGAGTAGCTGTTTCCAACTGAGCTCGCAATATTTAAAGTGTTCTCCTCCCACGTTAACTAACTTACGATCCGAATTGAGAAAATCTTCCCGTCTACTCGAATAACAGCTTAAATATCCCCGAATTTCTAAAATGCCGATGCATTTCGTGAAGTTGATTTCCAGCTGCAAATAAGAACCTAAGCTAATTAGTCATCTGAGACGGCTTTGAAAACTGTTTTCTAAACAACGCCTATATTAATTCGACTGCTTTCTAGTTTTAGTTTCAAATCAGAGAGTTATACAATGAAGGAATCCTTTGAGGGGAAATCTGGAGCCAATCTTTCGATAGGCGTCATTTTAAAAGAGCTAGGCTGTGTTTCTATGAACCCATCGACCCTCTATGCATTTCATATGACCGCGATTGATCCTATCTTAAAATCAAGAACAATAAAACGATCACTCTTATTTATTAATACTGCAATTCGGCATGCTTGTAAATAATGATTCTCAGTAGAAACTCCTCAACAATTCAAACTAAACAAACGTCATGAATCCTTGGTCTTCACGGCACACACCTTCAGGTGAATTACAAAAACTTTTCTCTTTCCCTTGATAGTTTCATTTTGGGGAATTCATTACATGACTTTGGGAATCAGCTGCTCGAAGAGGACCTCTGGCGGTGGTTGGTGCCACTATGAGAAGCACTAATTGCCTTGCAAAGTATTCCTTAAACAGAATGGAAGAAACGCGGCATAACGGCAAATACCTGT
Organism: Ladona fulva; assembly: GCA_000376725.2. Taxonomy (NCBI): domain Eukaryota; kingdom Metazoa; phylum Arthropoda; class Insecta; order Odonata; family Libellulidae; genus Ladona; species Ladona fulva. The sequence continues at coordinate 843,634 of KZ312453.1, read as the reverse complement.
CGAGACCCAGTCATGTCGCTATTTTTCACATTTGTTAATCCTTGGATAATCCAGCAACAACGAATCGGTTTATATGAAACACAACTTGTTTATATAAACCATTGTTACTGAGGAAAATCTTACTATAAATATGCTGCTACAGTTATATTTATTCAGTACAATCAACTATATCTTTATAGTTTAACTTTATCATTTTCATCTTGTAAGGTAAATCGATGACTATAATGATTACTAGTGTTATTGAAGTTGTTGAGAGTGCTTCGACAGCTGCTGTCATTCCGGACATATGGGGCAAAATTGAGAATCGAAACCGCGACCGTAAGCAACTAGTTTGGAACCAAAGACCGCTTCCATCGGAGGAACTACTAATTAGGCAAAGCGGAAGCCCATTTACAGAAAATCAACGTATAAGCGAATTAATCAAGTGAAAGTCGCTGATATAGAAAATTTATTAGGAGCGGTGCTTGAATAGAGACGAAATTTTTCAAAACTGATATATTCAGTTAAAAATTTGATAACACGATTCATATATCAGAGGTCCATTAACAGAAATAAATGAAGTATTCCACGACATGGAAGAAATGTATCCATTCTTAAGCAGAAGCGGTCCCTCGTTTGCAAACCCGAGAAGTAAAAATTCAACCTTTAATAATAAATACATATTCCAAGAATAACCGCATCGACGATCGGGTGAATGAGATAGAGAAATTGGGAATGGCGGGGAAGTGTTTGAGAGGAAAAGACTGAGAGGGAGACGTTTGAGGGGCGAACACGGCGCAGAAGATGTGGAACATGAAGAGCGACTGTTAAGCTCATGAATAGAGGCGTAGCGATGAAAAACGAGGCGTGTAGATGCTAATGAAAGCACGATTACTCGGAAACAGAAATGTATATTTGCTAAAGAGAGAAAGAGAGGCTCATCCGAACACGGAAATTATTTGCGTAGGGTTGGGCGGGCAAAGAAATAGCGATTGCGCGTTACAGTGCACATGACGGGGTAAATAAAAATTATTCTTCTTACGCTATGACATCAGTCACAAAAAAAGATGTTTAAATGATTTAGGAATGCAAGAGATATTTTAGGGAGAATCCACTTTATTTTTTATTTTCGAATAGTAAAGAAAAGGAGGAATGAATGATCAACAACTGCTAAAAAGACTCTAGAGTTTAGCATGTACGTGTATGTGGTACGTGAGTTATATAGTGCAGTGATAAAGTATACTCTTTCAAAGAAAATTAATCACAACGTTGAAAACACTGTTTCTTATTATTTTTTATTTATGCATTTGGTCCGTTTAAAAATCTTACTTCTTGTTTAATATCCAAACTTTAAAATAATATTTATACGCGCATTCTAACACCAACAAGTAATAAATCTGGTTAAAAATAATCGATGAAAATTAATAATAATTAGATCAAAATTAATAATGATCGCTTTAATTGTATTATAAAGATCTAAGCTAAAGTATATCTTTACTATGCAAAAATATGTATTACAAATGCCCCGTCAAACTGTTTGAGTATGCTATAATCACAACTGCTACGATCTGGAGTTAAGTACATACTTTAAATTTGTAACAATGCAAAGTTTTGATATGTACATTAAAAGGCTAAACTAATTATACCGTGATGGTGTTTATCAATATGAGATTGGTAAAAGGATTGGAATGACAAGCAAAATCAGTTATATCATAAGGAAGAATATAGTGAGTGCCAAACAGGTCAGAGATGTGCAGAGCACAAAAAAGACCAACAGCGGTATACAATTTTGGTGTAAGAAGAATTGGAATTGTTAAGGTGTAAAGAGAGGACGCGAAAAGTTGTTAGAAAGGATTTCATAGAATTGGAAACGATGGATAGATTAGGAGGGAAAGAGGAAAGGCTATAATACGTATAAAAGAAACTGTTTAGTGAGAAATGTATTCGAGGGAAAGGCATAAAGAAAGCAATGGGCAGGAAAAGACTACGAGTAAAAGGTTACAAAGAATGAGAAATAAAGTGACAAACTATATGATAGAGTGATTTGGAGGTAAAAGGGATGTAGATGAATTTACGATTCATTTAACGCTTTCTCGAAATTGGAAACTTTCACCCGATGGCTGATAAAATTAAATTGAAATTCCGATAGAATTGCATAGTTTAATAATAATAACAATTTCTTAAAAGTAACATGGAAGATAACCCCAATTATATCCATTTTAAGAATTATTCTTATTTACGAACACAAACAACAAATCCCAAAAAGGAAATATCCGACTAGCCGAGACTCGAACCCGGGACATTGCGTTTGGAGTGCTACCCACTTCATCACGACCGGTAAACTGAACATATATGTTGGGGATGTCCGTTCTCCAACCGCGTACATCAGAGAAACTGATAAAAGAGAGTGGATGGAGGGAGATGAAGATGCTAAAGAAGATAGGATTTGGTGGAAGACGACAGAAGGGGGAAAAGATGGCGTCGGTCGAATGGGCCAATAATGGCGGCGTGTGCAGATGGACGGATAAGGACTAATGGAGGAGGGATTTCCTTGGACCACATCTTATACCCTCTTCATTATCTCCTGGAGAATATGCTTAACTCTTAAAAAACAGATATAACCCGTCTTTCTCCAAAATTCATCAAATACGCTACAAGCTTGGATTACATCTACATCTACATCAATACCCCAAAAGCGATCTTTCGGCATGTGACTGAGGGTGTCAGCTCTAAGCGTTCGAGTTACCACTTTAGCTTACTGTTATTATTCGCAGAAAAAATGAGTTCCATTAAATGACTTGTCCTCGCATCTATTTATCTTATTTTACACTTATTCATAATACCAAATTACCTTTTCCGCAAATGTACTTTCTCGGAATGTATCAATCAATCTCAGCCTAATGTCCTTTCTTTCAAAGATTCCCAACCTGTGTCTGAGAGCATTTGCGTAATGCTTGCTTTTTTAGCATTTTAGAACGAGTCACATCGCCTAGCGCTGCACTTTCTCGAATTCGCGAGCACACGTTTCAACCGCTGAGTCCCAAATACTCGCCGCATATTCCTGGTGCCTGACTAAGGTGAAATAATATCGCATTTACGAGTAAATTATTCTAATTTGTTCCAAATATCTATCCAATAGTCAATCATTATTTTAGAGATTGATCTTCCAAGGGTACCATTTTTATAACATATTTATTCTTTGAAAGCCGCCAGTCATGAGGCAGGGTTGTAACTATTACAGAGATCAAGATGTTTCTTTTATTTAACACTCTCTGTGTGTTTTGCGGAAAGAATTGTATTCTATACCGATATGTCTCCGTGTCACTTATTACACTGTTGGATTAGTCAGAAGAAGACCGGAAGGGATTAAAGTAAGGTTTGTTTAAGCTTTAACCTCTTCCTCAAAAGTTCAACTGAACCTACGCTCAGGTTTTTTTCCATCAACGGGTAGCGTTTTGCAATTCAAACGACCGATAAGGACCTCTGTTATCTGGCTGAAGCAAATTTAGATCTTCCCTGTGGACTAAATCGTCTAAAAAAAGAAGCATTGCTGATAAAGCCACTCGAGGGTCTTTGTTTAGAGAATGCCTATTAATTTCCAATAAAAAAACAGCGTATATATTTTTATACGTAAATACACAGATTATCAAGTTTTAATTAATCTGCGAGAATTAGGATTTAGCCATTTCTTACGTGGTGGACCCACGAAAAGGAAAAGGGGACTGAATTCACGGATTGAAGTCACGCGTGCGCGGAGGGAAAAGTGGTGCAGGTGTGCGGAATGGGGATTCGAACATCTGCAGAATGCGTTGCCAAGATTACGCACGCAAACTGCAGGGCGGCAAAAACACGAGGCATATCTTGCAGGGATAAAAGTAAGCTGGAGATTCACTACCACGGAGTAGAAATCAGGATGGCTTCCCTCGTGTTAACCCTTTATCGTAAGATTTTAAGGAAAAGCATTCACGAGTGTCAGCGGTGTAATCCACAATGTGATCCAAAGGATGAACTTTGAGATTAATTACAAAATAAATACAGAATAAACAGCAAATTCCTCGTCGTTTACCTTATGGTAATTTGTACTACGATACTATTCAGTAATTGGTTCTATGGATTATGTTTTAATGACGTGTAAAATATAACTAATATTAATACTAAGGAAAAACATCAGCACGGGTGCACGACCCAAAAACGAACTCATAGTGTTATATGGGGGAAATAATAGACAAAAGTAAAAAGTTTATTTTCCACTATACAAAAATGGTTTACTCTGCAAAAGACAGTTAAATAGACTTATTTACAAAAATAATAAGAAATTCTGAAGTTTTATTGTCATTGAATAACGATAAGAACAGAGGATTAAAGAGAAACATATAATCCGAGTTCGAAAAAGTACAAAGATAAAGGGTTGTGTACAAACTCTTTAAATTATTAAGGATATTCCAAGAAATTAACAGTTTCTACTGTCGCTAAAATGATAGCGTGAAAGCATTGGCGTAAGTAAGAGTAAGTGTTTAGTTTGGAGTGTGTACGGGTGTGAAACTTGGACTTTTGGACTTGAAAGGAGGATAGGAAAAGAAGAAATGACATTGAGATATGGTTTTGTCATAGAATGGAAAAGGAAAGAGGGGAAAGCAGAGGAAGGGAGATGTACGGATTGTTTTATGTAAAAAGAACGGAAGCAGAAGAAGCGAACTGATCGGATTTTATGGACTCTTAATGAGGGCATTTGAAACTCGGATGAGATATAATTGGAAAAAGATGGCAACGACAACAGTAGCGTAAAGAAAAGGTTTGATCGTTGGAATGAATTATCGTAGAGTTAGGAAACTTAAGGAACTCTAGGCTAGATAGCACTAGAGGATTCGTGGTTATGTTGAGTATTATATAAATAGACCGAAAATAGAAACGATAAAAGAAGCGTTGAAAAACTCAGAAATACGTAATCCGTGTCATTGGCGGTGACTTTGTCAGGAATGTGCAGAGAGTGGAGAAGAGAAAGTGGTGGAAGGAGAGCATAAATCACACAGGAGAAGGGGTCTGAGAAGGGTCTCCTAAGGGGGTTGAACTGTAAACGAAAGGGGTTGAACAAAGATCTTGGAGGCCAAAGGTGAACCAGTCGAGAGATGAAGAGCGAAAGTGCGAAAGGTGAAGTGATGAGAAATTTAACGGTGAATGAGGAAGAAGAGATAGGAAGCTGGGTTTGAAACAAAAAATACGAATCGTTTAAAAAGCGGTAGTGGTAAATGTGATGAGGGTGACCACACAATTAGAAGTCTTCGAAATTATAATGGAGATAATTGGTGGACATATAATGGGTAAAAGCTCGTTTTCCATCTAAGATTTTTCGACGTCAATGTGGTGGGAAATTTCAAAGAATATTTGAAGCAATTTTATGTTTAGTATTTGAATTTAAATTTCGAATGCAGCTTTCGCAATGTGCTCAGCTTCCGTCACGTGCGAGTGTTTCAGACTGCTTTTTCCCATGAACAGCAGAACTGCTATATTTTGCTTTGTCACGATCAACAAATAGATAATTAACAGAGTAGGGTCAGAAAAGGAAATACTTTCGGGGGACTTTGGGAAACTTGAGGTTTACAAAAAGGGTATTTTCGTGTATTTGGCACTCGGCTAACTGCATGGATTTATATCTGTATTCATCTAGGTCTTTGTTCGGTTAATTTCTGCGTTTATTTTCAATTTTAAGTTCGATCTTTCGTTTAAACATTCCTCATAAACATTCGAATTTGAACCGTCAACATTACAAAATAATAAAAGACTGAATATTCTTTTACTTTTGCCTCCTATTCGTTACTGTTTATTTATTTCTCCAATGGAAACAAGAAGGCCTCAATACATCCACTTCAATAACTATTATTTACAAACATCCATTCCTTAACAGAAAAAACCGGACTAGCCGGGACTCAAACCCGGGACCTTCGGGTTGGAATAACCACTTTTGCTACCGAGCCGGTGATTACATTAAATAGGTACTTAACATTTTCTTGAGAGTCCATTAAGTAAGGTGTTTATCAATTTTAACTTCCCCGGTGAGACTCAATGGGCAGCTTATATTGAATATATTTGAAATGTTTTCTCATCTGAGAAGCTGATATTTTTAAAGGGGTAGAATAAGAGAATGCCGTATTGTAGCTTCCACTTGAATTACTCCGAAGAAGATTGAAAGACATCACGGACGTGTCACAGGCGTTGAGCGTCACGCCGAATGAGAAACGGACGGAAGAGAATGGACAACCGATAGCACAACACACAGTCACTCTAACGAAGATAAATTCAGTGCTGCGATGAGAAAAAAGAAGCGCTCTGTGGTGTGGATAAAAGGAGAAATGAAAACGAGAGATAAGGCTCTTAAGGAGAAGAAGGAGAGAGTAATCGGTCCTCATTACTCTCAACCGCCTTCCTCTCTTTTTTTAACTTATCTCTCTCTTTGTCCCGACTCGCAATATTCATGTGAAGGCCATAAATGTTGAAAATATTTTCCCCTCAGCTTCCCTTGTTTAATTTCACGAGTATTGTTCACTCAATACGCAAACGACGCAGAAAAATGACAAGAGAAACCACATTTATGAAATCGATCGTTTTGTTACCTCACGAATGCAGTACTTTGTATTGCTTTTTTGTTGCATTATTGATGGAAAAGATTCGGCAATTTGTTACTTATGTCCCGATCTTGATCATGGCTGTTAAAATATGGAAACTGATTAGGGGATGAATAATGGCAGACAGTTTGGTCCATTAATTATTGAATGAAAACGAAACTGAAACAATGGGGTCATTGTGCTGCTCTTAAAGGAAATTGTTCCTCCGATGCCATTCTGAATCAGGGAGAAAAGCAATGGCCTCACTCCTCATCTTGCCTATCTCCTTTCCAGGGATTATTATAGCTAATAGTGAAGGGGATGAGGGCTCAGTACTCGATCTAAGGAATTTGTGGACGTTTGTACGCCGGCTGGCATTTTACAAAAGCCAAAACATAAGAGTAGTCTTAAGATTGATTCAAATAAAATACAACCAAAGTACCAAAAGGTATCAAATAAGAGAACCAATCGTGGTGGTACCCATTCAGTGCCTATTTAGCCTCTCTCGGCCTAAAATTATTGTTAATTTTCCGATATTTTGTCTACTCCGTAGTTTACCTGGCGCTCGGTTATTTTTGATACCTGATTATAAATTTCTCATTTTTAGTGTTTCTCTTAGCAAGGTGATTTAATCAATTCTGTTTCAATGTCAATGATTCTCTATTGAATCGCGAAAGTGGAACTAAATTACTAAGTCAGGCGAGAGAAGTTTTCTTTACTATTAGATGAAAATGGAACTGGCACTGTCAAACATTTTGGAAACCCCTGGTCGCCACTACCGTGGCATTTTCCCCGCCGCACGTTCCTATTACTGAGGAAATGAATATTTTTCTTTTGTCTTTTGTCTTCAAGATAAAGGAAAACGTATCTTTAATTTACTATTGTTTGCCTTCTTCATGGCTGTGATAATATTAAATTTCCTGAGGTATAAATAATGTTTGATGCTGGCACTAAATGAAATGGCTTTGGTGGCCAGTCCCGGGTTCAAGTCCCGGCTAGTCGGGGAGAATGATTGTGTTCGTAAATAATAATAATTATTAAAATGGAAGGAACTGGGGTCTTCCTGCTTCCATTGAAAAAGATATAATAATTATTATTACAAAGTAAAGTAATATTAAGCCAATGGCAGTCAAATCAAAACTAGCCTTTCAATGAATCTGAAATTTTTACTGCGCCTATACAAAGTCAGGAAGACACGAAGGTAATGTGAACTTCCTTCAGTGACGTCACCTGTCCCCAATGAGGGTACCTAATGATCCATCCTTACGTACATATTCAAGGAAAGAAGATCATTTCCATCGCTTCACTTTGAACTATCCACGGATGGCCACGAACAGTTGTGATAAAATCAGCTAAAGCAAAGAACTTTTCTTCACACATTCATAAAACTGCGTCCCGCGCAGAGGTTCGCTTTCGAAGCATTGGATGAGCTGCTTTTTACGACCTCAGAAACGTGTGTCGGAGAAAGAGAACTTGGAGCAGATGCTGGATAAGAGTTCTTCTAGTTCACTGGCTCATCCGATGATAAATCAGGGACGCGAGAGTCACGCCGCTGTTTTGAACGAGTATCATAACGACACGAGTACGAGTAACGACACCTTTTATTACTTGTGGGCTCCCGGATAGCCAAGAGAGCAACGAGTTCGATTTCGGTGAAAGCGAAGTCCCGAGTTCGGGTCCCTACGAGTGAAATGACCTTAGCTGTCGCCGACTTTTAATAATGCTCCTATGCTACAACTTCAGGACTTGTGTTTCCTGCTGAGACGATTCCGCACTTAAATTCGAATAAATATTGTAGCTACGAAACGGGATTAATCGATGCTGAAACTACAGCGTAGGTTTAGGGAATACTTTTATTTAATGTCAGCCATTGGACCATTTAAAAATTTTACATGATGACTTATTTAATTCGGATTCAGGATTTAAGAAAATATTTCATAGGCTTGTGTTTAACGAATGCCCTTAAACTTAGGGATGTAATTTCAAGTAATCGGTCATCGAATAAAAAAAACAATAATCAGAAACATGTTGATTTGGGGGCAAACGCATCATCTACTTTTAAATACAGCATTGCAAATTCAATTTAGTATTTTCTGAGGAAACTAAAATCTCTGTAATACATGAACTACCATTTTTAAACCTGCGTTTTTCAAATAGCATATTTTGATTCAGTATCTACAGAAGCAAAACTTCTGCATTTTTTGTAAATTGTTCACATATCAGAGGAATTTTTTACAAATCGCGTCCAGAAATGTAACATATCTCAAACATTAGCCTTTCATGAAAGCGACTATTATTAGCAAAGTGTTTTCATGCGTAGGAAGGCCTCGGAAATTCTTCGTTGTATTCTCGAAAGCCAGTTGAAGCCAAAAGGGAGAAAGGGTGGAAATAGAAAAGAAGAAAGCGTTCCGTTCGATGGGAAGAGGACTGTTCGTCATTTCCAAGTCTCTCTAGGAAATAAGAAATTATTCCGGAGGTGTAATGAAAAGAGTGAAGAGGAAAGAGAGGGCAAAAGAACACCTGTGGAATTCCTATTAGGCGGAGGAACAAAGCAGGATGGCGATAGAAAGATGCTGTTTATGACGGAGATCGATGGCTTCAAAGGAAGACATTTCCAACGCACCGACTTCAGGGACTCACATCTAAATTTGGATTATATGTGGAGAAAATTAAAGCTTCTTCACAGGTAAATACAACATACTGATTTCTTTTCAGAGAGAAACGATAAACTGCGGTAAAAGGAAAAATAAAAACGAAATATTTAGAAGTACGAAAAAGGCAAATATTCGATTTTATGGCTGAAAAACATGGAAGTCGTTACCTTAGTTTACACATTCCGCGAGAATTCTTGGAAATCCAAATAAACAAACCTTACTATCAGTTCTCTGAAAATGTTTAATCAACTTAAATGCTATTTAATTTGTTATTTTAAAATAAAACTTAAAGAAACGTCGGGATTCATTGCTCCATGAGATAACCGAAATCTCTCCGGTCCAAATCATCACTTGTTAAAGTTCAATCGAAATTGCAGAACAATTATACTCATATTCCGTAATCCGCGCCGATTAATAAAGAAAATGTCTTAAAAATACGTTACATATTTCCGATTGAGGGAATTAAGAGCCAATTCTAGGGTTCAGGGTTCTAAGAAACGATTTTCCGACTAACTTTCTTCTGGTTTTGGAAACGGAAAAGCGGAACGATTTTCCAAGAACATGTCGAGAGCTATTCGCACTCGCAAACGCTACCATAATTAGCATTTGGAACAATAAATAAATTTATAATATTTTAAATAAAGAAACTCAACCGAAATCGAAATTCAATGGAGTAAATTGAAACTACTTTACTGTTGAGAGTAAGAGATTGCGAGTTAAAAAACGAAATAAGAACGGCTGATATTCCATATAAAAATAAAGTGCATTAAAGAGTAAACTGGTATTATTCCCCGTTGTCAAATTAGGAGATAGACTTAAGAAGTAATAGATTCTTGTTATGTAGAAGTATATCTAATGTTTATAATATTAGCCAAGTATTTTGAAATACTTGATTCCTAATCGGTTACGGAAAGAAATTTTCCTGTAAAGTTACAATCCCATAATTAGAATTAGCATTCGAACTGTAATAACTCGTTTCTAAATCGTCAGTAAATTAAGCAAAACTTAACAAAAGTCTGAATAAACATTTAAGCCGAATAATAACTACAGATGGCATCAGTTTACATTTGAAATACAAACGTCGATATACTTCGAGAAATATTTCTTTGAAAAACTCTCAGAAGAAGAATATTTCCTTCATTGAGCGAAATTTCAAATTATTTTTACTTTTTTTTAATTAATGACTTTTCTGAAATTATACATTACCATGACGATACCAACTTAATTAATAGATGCAATTTAATTCTACCAATCGATTATGTTTAATTTAATCGTAAACGATAAATCGAGCGCAAGGGCGATGCTTAACTACTCACGCCGTTCAAAGCCATAACAACGCATTTTGGCAAAATAAATGAATGTCAGACAAAAGAGGGAAAGCGCTTCAAGGAACAATAAACAGAGCGATGTCGCATGCACGCTCGACGCATTGTGTTTGTTTTAAGGTATTTACGCATAAACACCGCCCTTTTCTCTCGTTAATTGAAATTCTGTCTATAATTGATACGCGTACAAGACAAACAATGATGGCAATACACAGCAATGGTGCACAGCCAAAGAAAACTCAATGTAAAGCTGCACCAAGTTGAACACTTCTTCAATTCTCAACTAGGAATCGTCGCACTAGTGTTAAAAACGGAGGATAAAGTATAAAGTGGCTGTGGAAGCTCACAATTGAAATAAAATAATAAATAAGAATAAATAATACTCATCGGAAAATAAAGGAACAACCTGAATAGCAAGTATTTTCAGCTTGGATCAACGTAAGATTACAGAATTAAAAATACGAAATTGTACGCAATATTCAACTTTTCTTGGCTCTTTAATTATTTCAATAAGCTCTTGGAAGAGAGCGGAAAAATAAAGTAACCAATAAGTATCAATATTTCAAGGAGCTCCGTAATTCGGTAATGGGATTCGTAGACACAATATTCATAAGCTAACGGTTATATAATCAATATACTTATATCTAACAATCTACGAATCAAACAATTCTATCAGTGGTAAAGGCAGCCTAAAATGTTATACATATATATAATCTAAATTTAATTATAAAATCTTAATCCGGATGAATTTTGCATGGATAAACATGGATAATTTTGCATAAATGGATGGTTTCCAGCACCAGCAATGGATTCTATTTCCATTTCTCCCAATTCCCAATCGACCAACTGCGAACACGAGCTCCCCAGAAAGAGGTCAATTCCAACTAGTGCTTGCACACTTCACTTTCAGAACACAACACTTGATATAATTTAAAAGCACAAGAAACTAATCACAAACATTTACCACCATAGAGTCGACCAAGCGGTACATTTTCACACGTGTTAACATTTAACTAATCTAACCGGAGACGCACTGCTTCTCAGCAAACGTAAATTGAAAGAAAAACAAACAATCATAAGAGACAAACATCAATACCGGGAAAATGGACAATTTACGCATGAGGTAATATTTACGTTAAATTGATATGTAAAAGTATAAGTAGAAAATCAAGGTTGAGAATGGAGAATAAGAGACTTTGTGCTTGTGTAATTCATATCTGTAATAATAACCATCGAGTATATACTCGTATTTACCTATCCGGTAAGTAAATCCAAAATAAGTGCTCTGAAGCAATAAAGAAAATTAATTTCAAGCACTTCTCGATTAGAGAGAGAGAGGTGAAACTTACGAATTCATTAAAGGGCCAACGGCATATATACCAAATTATTTTCATCAAAGGTATCCTTGGCTCGAATTCAGATGACACGGAACCTTTCCACAAGAAAAGTTAATTTTAATCGATTGCAGCCCTTTCTTCATTTGGAAAAATAATTTGAAAATCTTCGAAATCGTAACTAGTTCGAGAAGATGGGAAACTGAATAATGACTCTTATTGTAGTCATGGTATGTCTTTTTAGATTCATAATTGCAAGAATTCGTTCGAAAAGACGAAACATTTCAGGACATTTATAATATAAACAACCCAACACCTTGACAACTAAGGTGATTGATAAAGCCGAGATCATACGTTTTCTACAAGAATACATTGGAAATTTAGACTTTTTTGAAATAAACAGCAACAACATGACAGTCTTCTCGAAGAGGAGGCAAATCTTTGTGATGCTATTCACTATGACGATATATACAAATCTCAGGGCAACACAACCAACTAGAAGTGTTTCTCAATCAGATGATTTTCAAAGGGAAATATACTGCTTTGTTACGATAAAGCATCAAGGGATACATCAAGTTATTCATTGGTGCACGGGAGACAAGAAAATATTTGTGAAAGATTTAGGGATACATTTGGCAAANCGATTTCCGAACATCATAATCCATCCATTTTTCTTTCCGGTCAGCTTGCCATTCGCTCACCGCTGACCTCCAAGTGGAGCGTAGGCACCCTGTGGTCGAATTCCGTGCGCCCCATTTGACATCGTCAAAGGAAAAGAGATGATGGCGCCAGTGTCCATAGGGAGGAATAAACCATGGCCATTTTAAGGGTTTTTGGGGCAGCGGACCCGTGTTACTACTTCCTCACTGCTCCTCTGATAAATTGCGAAGAGTTAAAGTAGGGAAAGCGATGTCATTGAGAAAGTAATAATGTTTTTGCGCAGTTCTTCGGAATAAATAAATGAGCAAATGGGTTAGTATGACAGTGACACAGACGTACAGAAATATGTTTTAACTTTCCTTCGCAGCAAAACGAGCAATAATAAACTTCAAAGAACACTGAACCTATGTATATTATAGTAGGTATATATTTATAGGTATAGTAGGTATATATAGTAGGTATACATTTTAAAATAAGTTAAGCCTAGTCATTTCACTAGTTAATAGATATACAGATCTTGAATCTTCTGTATATATCACGCGTTATATTTCAAAACACGCTCCCAGGCGACAAGGGTAGAAGAGTGAATGTCATGAGAGAAATTAAGTATAAACATAGCGGGTACGTATAAAATTTAATGGTGTGCATCCGAGTACAAATAAGTGTGAAAGCAAAGTCGTCTTCACGTGCGCGTGAGTACACAGACAATAGAGTGGACGGGTGCTCGACCCCGAGGTCATCTGGACACGCCGTTGGTTAATACGCGCACAGCCAATTAAGGGAAACAATGAACGGGGCATTTGGATCAATGAAGGAAAGGCCGAGTGGAATTGCCTCTGCGCTGCGGAATTCGCGAGCAAACAAACGATACATTATAGAGGCAGCCGAGCAATAGCACGGCCCCAAAAAATTCTCTCCTTTTAAATTTGCTTTAAATCCATTTTCTAATTTCCGACTTTCCATTTCACGACTCAATCGCTCCCTTAATTAAACCTATTTTTATTTTTGACCGGAATTCTCTACCTTCTTTATTCTCCTGGGCATCGTCCTTACTTCACTCTTGATTTGGAAATAAAAGCCTAACGGAGACACTAAGAGGAATGCGAGAGTGTACTCAAGTGATATTTTCAAAGACATGTGTTACCTTTCTTTTCCTTAACGGTTAAAACCGGAGAGCAGGAAATATGACAGCCTTACCTGAAAAAAAAGGAAAATTCTTCAATTAAATTTATCTCAAAAAATATTACAAATAATAATCAATAATTTCAAAATTATAAAACATTGATTTTAGTTTTGAAACCAATATTTACACTAAAATACATAAAACTACATAATTAGCTTTCAACTACTACTCATTATTTAGGAAACGCATTATATTCCGTCTATTATTTATGCTGTATTAATATCGATTAATAATTCAAGAGGTGACTAATTTGTCGCAATCTCTGATCTGTTGCTCCGTTAATTTTATATTTACGTCACCGGAATTTGATAAATATCACATATTCATTCACAGCAGAAATCAAGAATAAACATTCCTGAAAATGTCTTCACCAAGTTAAGAATAAATAATCAAGATAATGAAAATTTTACGTTACTTTCGTGCGCATAAATAATGGGCACCAATAAATTTTGCATGGACACATCTTAAATGCTGCAATAAACAATGTTTAACAAGTTGAAATTTTGGTTATAAAGTGATTCAATGATTTTCATTGCAATATTGCAGTAATTACGGGGTAAGCATTCGTAACGCATTAATGAGAGGATTGGATACAGTCAGCCAACACTCGGGTGGTACACACTGACAGTTGATTACTCAAATCTTCTTTTATCCGATTATTCAATCCTCAGGAAATCAACTGTAGTTTAACTTACTTCGGACGTTTGAAGTAAATAATGCATTTTGTATGAAAAGCAAGTAGCGTATTATTGTATTCTGATATTGAGCGAAGCTAACGATAGTTCCCCAACAAATGTTCAGTATAATAAAATGACGAATATCGCCGAAGCGTAATGCATAATATCATAAATTTGAAAAGTACCTACTTTCACTTATAGAAGGCAGAAGCGAGTAGTAACTGGATTTCGATGAAGGAGCTTTTTTGAAGAGTAACACACATTGACGGCTAGTCAAGCGGGTTTTCTAGATTAGAACAAACCGCAAGGAAAACCTCCCTCGATGGACTTCAAAGAGACTTAAGATAGAAAATTTACCTTTAATTTTGCACAAAGATATCAAAGTGATAAAAATGAAAACCCGACCAAAGAGAGCCCCTATCTCTTTTTTTGGTTATAATTGAAAAAGAACCCTTATAACGCGGAGGGCTTTTGATCTCGCGATTTTTTATTCCGGTGATGAGAACAAAATATAATAACCTTTTCCACGATTGAAACGGAGAGTCAAAAATTATCTCCAACATTTCCGGGAGGATTCTTTCCTCCATCTCAGCAGGTATCTCGACGTAGATGAATAAGAATTTAATTAAGGCCACGACATGGAAAAGGGAATAATTTTCACTATATCTGCACAGTTTTATTCAAAATTGTAATGATTCTCTTCTACGCTTATAATGGTTGTATTTTTCTTTATAATAATAATAATAATAACATTTCTTTATTTAAGGGCGAGATTGAGACTCATTAGTCTCTTCTTACATCTAACCCTAAGTAATTAGAGATAGAATGGAAGAGGTATATGGACTTGAACTAAAGAAAAGCAATAAAAAAAGAAACTATTATGTGGATTAAAAAAAAACGTAATTCTGCACTTAGGAAAAAATTCAAACCCTGCAGGAAAACAACNCCTCCAAGTGGAGCGTAGGCACCCTGTGGTCGAATTCCGTGCGCCCCATTTGACATCGTCAAAGGAAAAGAGATGATGGCGCCAGTGTCCATAGGGAGGAATAAACCATGGCCATTTTAAGGGTTTTTGGGGCAGCGGATCCGTGTTACTACTTCCTCACTGCTCCTCTAAAAAAATGCGAAGAGTTAAAGTAGGGAAAGCGATGTCATTGAGAAAGTAATAATGTTTTTGCGCAGTTCTTCTGAATAAATAAATGAGCAAATGGGTTAGTATGACAGTGACACAGACGTACAGAAATATGTTTTAACTTTCCTTCGCAGCAAAACGAGCAATAATAAACTTCAAAGAACACTGAACCTATTCTTTCTCTTCCGATCTACGTCCGCATTTCTATAGAAAACAACACCCGTGGGAATAGACAGTGTTGCAAAGGATCCAACTAAAGTAAAACCTTCAAAATTATAAGTAAATATGAGCTATAACAGCACCTAGAACCATAAAATACAATTGTATTTCGCAACACACCAACTTATAGCGGGAAACCAGCAACGTAGATATCATTAAAGGCCTAGCAGAACTTTGGGAGACATTTTTTTTAATTTAAAATTAAAATACTTTCACAAAATTGCTCATAAATCCAAAAAGCTCCTAAAAAAGTAAATTTCGAAAAGGCATCCAAATTCGAAATTTATGGCAATTGCCACTAGAATGTACACATTGGTTAAGGGTTTTGCGAACGAAATGTTCACTATTACATGCAATAGTAACAAAAACGTCTTTATTAGATAGTTAGAGGGAGTGATGACATTATTCTCATTCCCAACCCATCGTCTACGAGGTATTCAAAAGAAAGGGATATGAAAGTTAAAATAATAGATAGAATAAGTCTTTCTTCAGAGCGAGATTTAGGCTAAAAGTCTCCTCTTACATCGAAGTTTTTGCCATTCTAAAAACGGGTAAAGATAGAGAAAGAAATAGCAATGAGAAAGAGAAAAGTAAAAAACTCCAGAGTGGATTAAGAAAAAACCTAAGTTGAGTACCTACTTAGTAAAAAATGTCCACTGCATGAAAACGCTCATAAGAAGGGTAAGTGAAAAACCTGCGAAACCTACAGATAGTGATAGCTATATTTTAAATTAAAAACTCAAGAAAATTATTTTCTGTAGCCTGAAAAGAAAATGAAACAATAAAAAGAAAAATAGTACTGCTAAGACAAAAAGTAAACTACTTTGCATTAACAGTGCTAGTGAAATGTGTGATAACAAAACTTTCGTACAATTAGAAACCTACCCGAACAAGGTGATCCGAGAAACAACCAACAAATCGTAGAACACACCAGCACATTCTAAAGAAGAAGGTTATTTGAACGAAAGTCGCATCGAAAGAACAATGGAGTTGAAAAGGGATGTCGGTGGTGCATTTTGGGGCAATAAAATCGGCGGAAGCGATGAACAAAATCGAAGCGAAACGAGGAAAGGCGTCGATGAATCTTCTTTCGGTTGATCCGGAAAAGAATCGGAGAAAAAAAATGAGTCCAAATCTCTTCATCCCCATCTTCTTCATTGGCGTGCCCTTCGGCGGACGGGAGCTAATCGCACCACTTACACACAGCTTACTATCGATTGCCAATGGGAAGGGAGGGTGTGGCCTTTTTTGCTTCCAAAGAAGACACCCAAAAGGAGCCAAGAAAGCGAGGAGCGAAAAATGCAACTTCCTCACCCACTTATCGGGGATCGATTCCTTGTACCACGAGGCAGAGAGATATGCCGTTGGGGGTGGAATAAAAAAAAAGCGAACCTGCAATTGTTCGAATGGCTATGGATGTTTTTCATCCATCGCTGCGACCTTTTTTATCCCATTTTCCTTATCTCTGCTCCTCCTTTTTGTAACACGTTCTTCTTGCACCTCCCACGGCGGGGCTAATTCTCTAAATCCTTCTTCTGTCAGGATGGAGCTTATCGCTGTCTTCAGTGCGACAGAGGAAGATGGAGGAATGGCCGATATGAAGAGAGAAGGGAAGAGAATTGGAGGAAACGGGGCCCACGAAGATCTTTTAAAGTTTGGAATCCGTTCACATAGAGTATAGGTAGACTCAGAATATATTTAGACTGAGTTAACGCAGAGTCCTTGATGTTTTAAATTCATAATGACGCAATCACTTGCGTCGGGTCAAAACGTATCTTTAGATGATCAGCTTACGTCATCAATTTTGACTCTGAAGAATAGTAGGTGGGAATACATAAAAATATTATGTTGATCTCTTAAACTATTATAATAAAAAGAGAATTCAAATAAATTCAAATAAATTTTATTCCAATTCCAAATAAAAAATGTTCACTAGCACTAGCAAAATTATAATCGGGACACATTGACCGAACGTGACCATTTAAGGATTAAATGATGTTAGAAATACTGATTATCACCATAAGATTATCTCGTCACTATGATTTAAACGCAATCGAATAATAATAATATTTAGAGCATCAAAAGGACAATGAATTGAATTTTCGGCTTCGGAACTTATCTTCTTTTTCCAAGTTGATAACAAAATAGGATATAAATCACAGTAGAGACGTGTAAAAATTCAATTTCCTGAGGTATTTTTTGAGTGGTAATTTCTCGTCCTATTTAAAAATTTACGGAAAGATATTCCTCGGGCCTCATGCGAAAAAAAATAAAGAATTACCGAAGAAGGATTGTATCGTCAAAATATGAGGTTATTCAAAGAAACGAGTTTTACGAAGGAGACTTAAAGTACTATAGAATGGATATAGTTTAAGTATTCTGAAATTAATAACTAAGTTCAATACGAAGTAAGTCATTTGATGCAAGATAACACGTTGATAATTAACAGTTTAGGAGTAACTCAATAACAATGACGATCTGAGCAACATTCTTCGGAGGAAGGGAAGGAAATGACTTAGCTCATACTGGGTTTCGTTCTGAAAAGTCTATCGAAAACGAAAATAGAAGAACGACCCTCAAAGGAGGGTTTTCCATCCATTCTCTTCGATTGCCGCATCGAGGATTGCTGCTGTGCTGGACGTCGCACACTCGGAGACACCCCTCGAAGACAATCGGAGACTTGTACATTTCCGAAAAACGGTCTCAAAACGCGAGACGGTTCAGTTAGCAGGAGCACCTGCACGGAAATTGAAAGATCCGTGGCTCGATTTCCGGTTTCGACATACTTTTTCATGCCATTTTATCATCAGAGATATACTTTAGCGATTCGACAGTATTCAAATTGGATAAAAAGATCGTACCAAGCTAAACTTAATATGATCCAATTTTTTCACATCAGGGATTACTTTTATTGCATCTGAAGTCTTTTTCACTCGAATTATTTCAACGTTGTCAAGGAAAAATCCAAGAGGAAGAGACCCAAATGTGGATAAGACGCCGACGGTTAAGATAAACTGCTTTCGAATTTCCTAGAAACATCTTCTTCCCTCAGTAGCGATTTCCGAACATCATAATCCATCCATTTTTCTTTCCGGTCAGCTTGCCATTCGCTCACCGCTGACCTCCAAGTGGAGCGTAGGCACCCTGTGGTCGAATTCCGTGCGCCCCATTTGACATCGTCAAAGGAAAAGAGATGATGGCGCCAGTGTCCATAGGGAGGAATAAACCATGGCCATTTTAAGGGTTTTTGGGGCAGCGGATCCGTGTTACTACTTCCTCACTGCTCCTCTAAAAAAATGCGAAGAGTTAAAGTAGGGAAAGCGATGTCATTGAGAAAGTAATAATGTTTTTGCGCAGTTCTTCGGAATAAATAAATGAGCAAATGGGTTAGTATGACAGTGACACAGACGTACAGAAATATGTTTTAACTTTCCTTCGCAGCAAAACGAGCAATAATAAACTTCAAAGAACACTGAACCTATTCTTTCTCTTCCGATCTACGTCCGCATTTCTATAGAAAACAACACCCGTGGGAATAGACAGTGTTGCAAAGGATCCAACTAAAGTAAAACCTTCAAAATTATAAGTAAATATGAGCTATAACAGCACCTAGAACCATAAAATACAATTGTATTTCGCAACACACCAACTTATAGCGGGAAACCAGCAACGTAGATATCATTAAAGGCCTAGCAGAACTTTGGGAGACATTTTTTTTAATTTAAAATTAAAATACTTTCACAAAATTGCTCATAAATCCAAAAAGCTCCTAAAAAAGTAAATTTCGAAAAGGCATCCAAATTCGAAATTTATGGCAATTGCCACTAGAATGTACACATTGGTTAAGGGTTTTGCGAACGAAATGTTCACTATTACATGCAATAGTAACAAAAACGTCTTTATTAGATAGTTAGAGGGAGTGATGACATTATTCTCATTCCCAACCCATCGTCTACGAGGTATTCAAAAGAAAGGGATATGAAAGTTAAAATAATAGATAGAATAAGTCTTTCTTCAGAGCGAGATTTAGGCTAAAAGTCTCCTCTTACATCGAAGTTTTTGCCATTCTAAAAACGGGTAAAGATAGAGAAAGAAATAGCAATGAGAAAGAGAAAAGTAAAAAACTCCAGAGTGGATTAAGAAAAAACCTAAGTTGAGTACCTACTTAGTAAAAAATGTCCACTGCATGAAAACGCTCATAAGAAGGGTAAGTGAAAAACCTGCGAAACCTACAGATAGTGATAGCTATATTTTAAATTAAAAACTCAAGAAAATTATTTTCTGTAGCCTGAAAAGAAAATGAAACAATAAAAAGAAAAATAGTACTGCTAAGACAAAAAGTAAACTACTTTGCATTAACAGTGCTAGTGAAATGTGTGATAACAAAACTTTCGTACAATTAGAAACCTACCCGAACAAGGTGATCCGAGAAACAACCAACAAATCGTAGAACACACCAGCACATTCTAAAGAAGAAGGTTATTTGAACGAAAGTCGCATCGAAAGAACAATGGAGTTGAAAAGGGATGTCGGTGGTGCATTTTGGGGCAATAAAATCGGCGGAAGCGATGAACAAAATCGAAGCGAAACGAGGAAAGGCGTCGATGAATCTTCTTTCGGTTGATCCGGAAAAGAATCGGAGAAAAAAAATGAGTCCAAATCTCTTCATCCCCATCTTCTTCATTGGCGTGCCCTTCGGCGGACGGGAGCTAATCGCACCACTTACACACAGCTTACTATCGATTGCCAATGGGAAGGGAGGGTGTGGCCTTTTTTGCTTCCAAAGAAGACACCCAAAAGGAGCCAAGAAAGCGAGGAGCGAAAAATGCAACTTCCTCACCCACTTATCGGGGATCGATTCCTTGTACCACGAGGCAGAGAGATATGCCGTTGGGGGTGGAATAAAAAAAAAGCGAACCTGCAATTGTTCGAATGGCTATGGATGTTTTTCATCCATCGCTGCGACCTTTTTTATCCCATTTTCCTTATCTCTGCTCCTCCTTTTTGTAACACGTTCTTCTTGCACCTCCCACGGCGGGGCTAATTCTCTAAATCCTTCTTCTGTCAGGATGGAGCTTATCGCTGTCTTCAGTGCGACAGAGGAAGATGGAGGAATGGCCGATATGAAGAGAGAAGGGAAGAGAATTGGAGGAAACGGGGCCCACGAAGATCTTTTAAAGTTTGGAATCCGTTCACATAGAGTATAGGTAGACTCAGAATATATTTAGACTGAGTTAACGCAGAGTCCTACTGTTTGTCTGCCGTTGTAATTTATATACGATTTGCTCTAGAGCTCTAGGTGATCCTATGGCACACGAGCGCAAAATGGCACGCGAGAGATTGTTCTTGGCACGCGAAACTCTTAAAGGTCAAGTCGATGTCATGCTTAAAATGAGAAATATAAGCCTTTAAGTAAATACATTTTGAAGGAATAACAAGTGTGAAAAATAACGACATGACTGGGTCGAACCAAAGTCTTCCACAAACAATCTCCACACAAGGTCTCCAACAGAAAGTGGGAGACCTGGGTTCGAGTCCCAGTCATGTCTCTATTTTTAACACTTGTTATCCTTTGGGATTTAGTCGCACGGCTTTACGTGCAAAGTATAAACGTCTTTCCTCAAATACATTTTATTTCTGATGCTTAATAATATCAATTAATAAGTGATTTTGTCAATAACAACAACTTTACTCATTACCGTTGCAATAATACGTATGATATCAACATCTTATTCTACGGTTTGGCACCACATGTGCATGTAAGTCCTAAATTTTATCAAAAACGGCATACTTCTTCGCACCATCTCTGCTCCAAAGTATACTTAACAGTAAATCAAGTTGAATTTCTGCATGGTAGGGAACTTGGGAAATCTATTCCCATCTTTGAGAAGCTTCCAATAAAATTCAGCCAATTTTATATAGCTATTTAAATATATATCTATTGATCCGTTACCCCAAGGCACACGCCTAAATGCGGCTTCCATGGTATTTATGCAGACGTAGATGAAGAAGACCCGTACAAATGAAGCACATGATATTTTTCCTTTATTAGTATGTACACATATTGCGTAGTATATATGTCTCTTTAATCTATCTAAGGCTCGTTTTCGCCTATTTCAGATTTCAATCCTTTTACGAGATTTTTTGAAATATTGGTCCGCCAAAATAAGCTAAATGGAGGAAACTTTTTCATTTGGGTCAAGAAATATTGTTCTCGGCTATTTGTCGCAAGAAGAAATGAAACTTTTGGCATTTTTTTATTAAACAACTCGTCCCCTTGACGACCCACGTGGTCGTTGAATCTAAGCTCAAACATACGTATTCCACGAAGATTAGATACATAGAGAAGAATATGAAGGGAATTTACTTCCATATGGAATGGATGGTGAGATTTAATATTCACTTTCCTTACAATGTGCATTGAAATTGATTGGGAAATGGCGTAAGTTAATGAATTAATGTCTAACAATTATCACTGACTAGATATTCAGTTTTTAATGTATTTAAAGTGTTACTAATTTTCCGAATAATTATACAATATCGCTCAAACCATATGGAGGATTGCATTTCATTATGTTCAATTTAAATAAGGTTCCGTCAACCTTGAAAGGGGATTTATTACGATAAAAATATTTAAATTTCGCATTTAGACTTAATTTCCGTAAATGTAAAGCAAGCAAATACTGTACGGGGATTCACCAGAACAGATCATTTATGAAACATTTATTATATAATGGAGAGAAAAGAGCCTTAAAGAAGACTTCTTTAGTAAAACAACGCAAAACAGGCGGAATTATCCTGAGAGAGCGAAAACGTACCTAGGACAATTTTAGCACACTCATTCGCAATGATAGGTCTTTTTTGGTTCTAAATTTGAAATAAGAAATACGACCAATATTCTATAGATGCATAGAGCAAAATTCTATTTCCAATATTTGCTTGAGAACGATCTCCTCGTACACCAAAGTCATTTATGTAATAGTCTTTCTGCTTCTTGAATTGAAAACTACCGAATAACGGACTACTTTGAGAGTGTGGATCCCTTGCTTACTTTTCTGCCAAATACTGTAGACGAAATCTAAGTAATGAAAGTTGTTTAATTCTAATTCAAGCACAAATAACTTATAATTACAAGTTAAGTAAGAAAAGTAAGCCATGAACATTACCTTCCAAAGTCTACTTATATAATACCTCCAAATAATTTTAGAGGAAAAATTCGTACCTGGTACTGAATTATTAATACGGAACTAGAAAAGGTAGAATTTAGCATCAATAAAAGCAGGGTTAATAATTTTACGTCACAGATAATGGGACATGCAACATATGTCATTATAATCTACGTAGTATTTATAAGGACGTAATTAGTCTATCGAAGGGATATTCTCCGACATGAAGACTAAACATTTTTGTCAAAACAAGGGAGTTCTATGCATTATTGATATTTTCCCCGAATTTTGGTGATCATTTTAGTTCCGAAAATTTTTTAAGCTTATAATTTCCAATGCTGCTCTTGGTAACGTCTACGGAATATTTACTTCATATCGCCTCAATAGCAATGATAAATATTTTAAAGAACAAATACAAAAATCAAACAATTCTATGGAAAAAATCTGCAACAAAATATAATATCTAAATCCATTGATGTACGCGTAACTTTGAAGTAATAAGAGTATATCAACTTGAAGCATCCGAGAGGATTAAACAAAAACTGGGAAATGGATTCCCTTTAAAACTAGCGAAAGCAAAAGAACTTGTGGAAAACTGCTTCTCGTAGGAGAAAGACAAAGAACACTTACGTCGATAAGGTTATTCAACGCAGTTATCTCGACGAAGGAAAAACATTTCAAACTCATTCAGAACTTCATGTGATGCGTTTACATCGCATGCAAAATGCATGCATATCTTTGATAAATAACAACAGAAATATTACGGAAAGATATGTTTTTTTTTTTTAATTGGTGGACTTTGTCAAATTTTGTTTCATAATTCTTAATAAATTATGAAGACGTTCCACCAAATATCGCTTGATATGTTTCGTTTTCTTCCTCAATCCATCCACTCCCATCTTCCGTGAATTAACCATTTACCTTTTAAACTTTATTTTATTTTTTTGCTATTGTTTTTATACTATTTGATGTTCTACTATTGTTATGATTGAATGTCTCTTTATGACTGTTTTTCAGTCTTACTAAATAAATAAATTTGAGAAAATGCGTGCCGTGTAATTCAAAGGTTGCCGACTGCTCTAGACTACGGATCTGATGAATTGACCTCTATATCTTTTTCAAGGCTCTTCGCCATACCGATGATAAGAATCGCCGGTTTCTATATTCAAACTGGACTCCGAAACTTGCAGCCCCTTCGGAAATTTCCCCGCCGAAAAGAAAATCCTTCAGCCGCAGATTCGATTTTTGAAGTCGATTTGATCGCCTCCCCTCTTAATCCACACCAATTTGCCAATCCCTCGCAATTTGTCATTCCGACCCATTTCCCCCCGCCAATTACGTGCATTGCGCACAATGGGAGCTCAGACTAATCAACTGAGCCGATTTCTCACTCATTAGATTCCCCTTATCCACTTCCCAATGGTCGATATTAAACATAAAAAATATCCCTTCGCAGTACGACTTTTCCTTCACTTCACAATGTCCAACGAAGTCCATTGAGAACAACACAGATTCGGTAGAAAAAAAGAGAGTTCCTTGAAAGAGACGGGCACTTTAAGAAGATTATTTGAATTTCATTTGTCCGAGAGGTTTCCATCTCCGTAAAAGAGAATGTGTTTTGCCGAATTCGAAGAAGATCATAGGTTAGTTGGAATTTGCAAGCGTTCTTCTAGCGGGAAAAAAATATTTCTGAAATATTTTGCGAGTTTCACTGTGGAAACCTTAACTTTAAGGAAAATGTTGAAATTGAAAAGACGAAGCCATATAAATCTCCATTTATTCTATCAACAGTTGAAATCATTTCTCAAAATCTGTTACATTGTGAGGTCATTTTGCCGAGGAAAAATTTCGATGAAATGAAAGGATTCGAGGATCTCTAGAATAAAAACACATTATTGTACAATAAGAATATATAACCTTTACTAATCCGCATATGTTTTGTTGGCGACTAATTTCGGCTACTGAAAGCCATTTCGAAGCCTTACTGGCTTGCACTAGCCGAAACTAGTCTGCGACGAATCCTCGTGATGACAAGATTCCACAACGATGAAATGAAAGTCTCGAGTCTCGTAGAAATATATTAATACTTTTGAAATCGACGAAGTTTGATCGATTTTTCAATATTTTACTTTAAGATAAAACAACTTAAAGTGGAAAAAGTCTATGATTACATTTACAATGAATGAAAACCTGTTTTATTTTTAGTTTAATGATAATGAATATCCTATAAATGGACTTCATTAGTAATGTTCGTATAAATTTAATCCTTTACATATTATATACACCATTTTTAACCAATCACTACGACGAAACTAAGTATAAAAAACTCTTTCTTTATCTCATATTTCCAAAATACAATCACTAAACTTCTCTCAATATAGGAATACATTAATTGCTATGACAATAAAAGCGACAACTAATAACGCAGCACACAAAAAATTGAATATTTTAAGAAATTGACTGGTAAATTCTTAGCCACTCTGTCTTATTTTCCTTATTAAAAAACTGGCACGAATATCAATTTTTTCGAGGCTTATAACTGGAATACGATTTTGATGAAACTCATAGACTGCGAGAATTAAAGAAATCTTTCAGTTCTGTAACAAAGTTTTGGCACACATTTCCCTAAAATCATTGAGCCCCTTTCGGAAGCCGATTTTGGGAACCGCTTATCCGATCATAAACTCCACATCCGAGAGATGGAGTGAAAAAACGTTTTTAATCGGAAAATAGAAAATTCGCTTTCACGAGCTTTCCACTCTATTTACCGCAGCCAATAGCGATAACCCCTCTCATTCCACTCACAATTAAAAACGTTCGCCATTTCTTACGATATTTCCTCATTTCCATTTCCCCGTTGCCACCCCTTTATTATTCTGCGCTGAATTCCTCGTTATTTTTCGCTTCATTTCGCCAAAACAAATTCTCATCGTGAATTTCATTCCACGCATATCATCTTCGGATATTCCCCTCCTCCGCATTCAACCAAATTTCTATCGATTCCTCCTCTCTTTCTTCTTCTCCTTTGTGGTCTTCAGTCACGTCTCCTCCATAACCGCCACACCCTTTCCCTTCCACATTTCCAACCCATTCTTCCAACTACACTCACGCACTCGACTCGAAACTCAGAATAATCGACAATAGGTTAGTATTAATTTCGTTACGATTTTTGAATATATAGATTTATAATAATTATTTAGAATAATTATACATTTATCACATGCTAGTATTTAAAGGTATTAGCTTATATCTTATGGAACACTTTGCTCATTCTTTCACAGTCATACAGAAAACAAGACTTTCGCTAAATAACTCAGCAGTTTTAAAAAAATAGCCAATTCCGCAAAATAGTCAATGCTCATGCAGGATATTTGCTTGGAGGGTCTTCTTAATGCTTAAAACCAAGAGCGCAGCCAGGATGTATCTACGGGGAGGGGTTCGAGGTAGTCGAATGAAGTAAAATATGTTTACCTTGCAGGGACCGGTATGAACGCTACATCTTGCGAGGGATGTTAAAAAAATTCACTTAAAAACCCTTAACTGGATAGAAAATGAGGAGATTTACACAGTTATGTGGCAAAATAATTGATCTTTCCGAGATTGGGAAACTAGATTGCGATATCTTTCTTAAAGAATCTAACCCTGATGGAGGGGGGGGGGGGTTAACCCTGAAACCCCCCATTCTGCGCCTCTGCTTAGTAATAAGTTGAATGTGTTACGATTGATGTTTTTAGGTGAAAATCGTAGTTTTCATTATAAAGTAGTTAAACATATGGGCATTTTGTAATTTCTGCTAATTAATTTTTAACAACTTAAAGAATTAGATACATGAGGAGGTTTTTCTCTGGAAATAAAACACGCTCCTGGGTTGAAACTATCGTAAAAAGTTTATGAAATGTCCTTGGAAAGAAA
Organism: Ladona fulva; assembly: GCA_000376725.2. Lineage (NCBI taxonomy): Eukaryota > Metazoa > Arthropoda > Insecta > Odonata > Libellulidae > Ladona > Ladona fulva. Next base: position 816,794 of record KZ312453.1, on the reverse strand, counting down.
ACTCTACAGTTGAATCCCTCGTAAGACTATTTATGTGATAGAGGAGCATAATTAAGTTCATATCCGAAGGGTGGTAAGATCTTGGTTGGAGGACAAAATATACATTTGTCTCAAAGAAGTTGAAAAGAGTGTATGAGTTGGCTCCTTCAGGAGATTTGAAAAGGGTTTTTCTGCAGACAAAGGGTGGACATCAGGCGGATAGCATTCCTGCACATTGCCTTACTGTTGTCACAGCGTCGCTTTCATCTTTCTATCTTCTGTGGTCGCCACCGACAAAAAAACGTTACATCTTAACTTCTTTTGTACGTATTAGTCGTAAAAAGAGGAAACAAACTCAACTGAGGAAGAATAGAAGGATAAAGCCCAAATTTTCCTGGACTTTGATGCGAATTTCACATGAAATAAACTGCTAAAATGAATATACAATTTTCCAATAGATTGTTGTCATAACCCATCAAAGTATTAGAGTATTGCAACAGATATTGCATTTCCAACGAAGACTGAGACGCAGTAATAAACGTAAGAAACGCCGAAGATATTTAAACGTGAAGAAATTCGAACGGAAAACAGACGATGAATACTAAAAATATTTTATTAATTATAAACTATTTCCTTTCTGTCATTACTGCTTCGCAAGAAACCGCAGTATTTACAATAAACATGAGGCGAATATGTATGGTATAGAGCTACATTTGGTGGTTACATGCTGTACATTTTTAAATAAATTTATTTAATCTTAATTATGGACCTTATTTTAAGAGCAAGGCCGAATTAACCAATGGACCGCATACGAATTAACTGCATTTAAAACTGCTTAAAACCATTTCTTCTTCTGCCGCTGATTCCTCACCTATTGTGGAAGGAATAGCTAGCTCCACAGTGGCCGAAAGCATAACTAGCGTGACAGATTCCAAATAAGTATAAAAAGAATAGCTTATTGTGACAAGAAGTGAATTCTTACCGATAAACCCCATCCAAATCGATGTTTAAAAAGTTGGGAATATATTAATTTACAGAAAGTGGTAAGATTGGTAAGTAGTAAGTGATTTCTAAGAATCGATTAGAAGAGTATCCATTTATATTTTAAAGTCGTTTTTACTGAGCTAAAATTAGATTCTTTTGAACGTGGAAACTCAAGAAAGATAAACATCTAATGATTCCCGTTTCCTCGAGTTCTATCATCTCTTGGAGAAGGCTTATTCTCTAAACTTCCTTTCTCTGCACCCACGCTGCTCCCTCCAACACTTCTCCACACCACACGAACGTCGAGCGAAACCAATTTCCTCGATGGTATTGGTGGTGCCTACCGCCAATCAAAACTCCCGCTACAAAAAAAGTATCCAGAAAGTTTTCTGCGGCGAAACTTATCCGACAGCCACCCACGTAAGAAAAAAGATGTCACTACTTCTTCCAAACTAAACAATTTATTTCTAATGCCACAGAAGGGAAACATATTTATCTATAGAATGATTTAGAGTCCGTCCTCCTTTGACATAAAATACTGAAATGCCATACAGCGTACGTTACGCGGTTTACAACAAATTGACGCATTTAAAGGTGAAGCATTCCGAGGTGAAATAAAATTGGAAATGTAGACTCTACATTACCACGTTACACATTCACAAGAAATGTAACCGATTTTGCAATAATTCCTTCCGATCTGTTCTGCGTATATTTTTAACTTTAGGAGCTACGATTATATGATCCTTTCCTTGATTTTCGATTCCTTCTTCTTTCGAGACTTTCGATTATCTGATGAATAATGAAATGGAATTTCCCCAGTCTGGTAAGATACCTGGTACAATTACAAGAAAGGTTCAACGATTGCAAAGAATCCAATTTCAGATCAAATAAAATTACTTAATACGTAGGAAGATATTTTGAAAGCACCTCCTCCTAAACTCCTGAATATGTTTTGAAAAAATCGAATTTAATTACAAATAGAAATTAATCGATTATAATTACAGAGTAAGTAATTGGATTTAACCTAAAAAATTAGTCAGTCATGAATTTACCACTGACATTGGTCGACGTCCATAGTACACAAAAATGCCTCTAGTAAACACGGCATTATTTATTTACCCTTACGGCGAGGTTAGGCCCAATGAGCCTCTCTTAGACCTAACCTCGGGGCCAGTGATATAAAAAATTATTAAAATAAAAGACAGCTTACAACTAACATCTATGGTGATTAATACAATTTTAAGTCCTAATTTCAAATAATGCTAAACGTAAATTAGTACAAACGTTTAAAAAATAAATAATTGTTCGAAGAAATAAATAATTCGAATAAATAAGGTTTCCACGGCGATTGGTTCAACGTGATGGTAGTAGCTTGTGGTGACGACGTTTCGCCTATGTTGCAGTAGGCTTCTTCAGGTCGAAGTTGAGTGACATGGCCTTTGGTCGTCCTTACATAGGCCAGTTCCTATGATTGCCGTTCCATGATTGGTCGATCTGCAGCCATTCCGCCATTGTTCGGATGACTCCTTTCCAGGAATTTAGCCTAGGGTATCCATCCTCTCTATTCATGTTGTTTGGTGCTTTGAATACTTCTATTAAGTCCCAATAGTCATATAATCAATATTTTCAGAATATTACGCATGAGTAACGCTAAATTTGCCTTCGGAACGTATCTCTGAACTCTGTTAATAATTCACGGGCATTGCATAATGCAGATGTGAATAAACTGTGGATGCAAAGTGGGAAAGAAGAAAAATCTCCAACTAGGGAAAGGTGAATAAGTTTGGAGAAGACAAAGGGAAAGAAAGAGGATGCAACGAAAAGATGGAAAAATAAGACTAGAAGCGCCCCCAGCAAAGGCTATTCAAAAAGGTGAGCTACGCCTTTTTGGAAACAAAAGGAAGGTATTACACGCTGTGATAATTAAGTTGCATCCAGGTTGTGGAAAGGTGAGAAATAAAAAGTAATTTCAACGGAAGAAACCCGTGGAAGTAAAGTCTTCATTTTTTCGGCGTCGCGAGCGTGAGAACGTTACATCCCGAGGACACGCTCGCGTAAGTACTCAGAAAGGGTTTTTTTCTCGCATAAATTGGGGACCTTCGTCTTTTGGGAAGTTTCACATCCCGCGAGGCGCGAACATGCGCTCTCTTTTATTTGGGGCTATTTTCGCGATAGTTTGAAGGGTGCGATCCTGTGTGTTACGTAGAGCCTTTTCTCGCGACGGGATGACATCTTTGTCACCGAGGCGCCATTCTAAGATTTGAAGGAAAAAATGAACTCAGGAACCCAAGCACTGAGAATCACTATCTCCGCAAACACGGCTTGCTACAAGACGCAACTTCTTCTGAAGAGGTATTATCAATCGAGGACGTTTTTTGTGGAGGCAGCAGAGGTCGTAAAAGAAAACGATCTAACGCTCACTTAGAGCGGGTTCTAGGAGTAGATTACATAACCATGCGCTGACAATGATTATTTTTATGGGGCGAAAGAGTTTAAAGCTTATGAAGATGCTGAGACTGCGATTATGTTACTCAAACTCAGAATGGTTACAACAGGGAAGAGAGGGCAACACGGAGTAGTTAAGCTGCTGGCTATGTTAGTGCTGCAACATAGTGGAAAACGGCATTACCAGGAAGGATAGAAAAGAAGCCTTCATGTGAGAAGTAGCCATATTGAGTGACTAGTTTACCCAAGTTATTCTCTCACGCGACGCGATTTCTTATGGACAGTTTCTTTGACTGGTCACAGCTTGATGCTGATAACAAGTAAAGTCCATTCTTCAATGTAAGCAACGTCTGCATTGTAGAAAAGTGTACCTTTTAGTGGTCAATTTATATCGTTTTCATTATGGTGGTTACCTTACATAGGTTATGATTATTGTTAGTAAAAAAACTAACCTCATATGAGCAATGGAAATCTAACTAATCTATATTAGGACAAGGCAAGGTTTTCTTTCTGGCGCATGATGGGGCACCCCATATTACGACAGTTTATTTAACTTGCTCTATTATATTTGTAGGTCATAGAAAATAGTTAGGTCATGCATGCAATATATAAAATAATAAAATAAAAAAATAGTCACATTCTTCAAATACTTCTTTCAGATAGTTTTAAAGCACTACTCAAAGATATATTTCCACCGCAAAAGTTATCCATTGTCTTTTCCCGAGATATTATGCCATAGACTTACATCTTGTTTGCATTATCAATTATCAACTAAACGATTTCTTATTTTACAACTTTTACGTATAAACGTTTTAAGTCCTCGTATTCTTTCAAATTAGAATACCTATAATGTTATCGATCGACTTGCGAAATTGAAATTAAAATATATGACTATCATGAGATAGAAAATGCATATTGAAGTGCGATGCAACTAATTAACTAACTAATGGCTGCAATCAAATGGCAAACTATATAATTACTAATTATTAGGCCGCATGAGAAGCCATCAGGTCGCACTTTAGCAGCGCATCCAAACATTATAGCATCGATGTATACTTTTGAGGGATGGGGAATTTAATCGCTAAGTAATACAAAATATCAAATTTTACACATTATCTTCGCTAAACATAATGAACGATACCGTGAAAAAAAATTGTTCAAAGAAGTGCTTTGGCTTGAGGAAGTGAAGAAAAAGCTGCAGGCCACTCACCTCTGCGATACACTTTAATCTCAAATTCTGTTAAAATCTTCGAAGGCGAAAAACCTTTAAATCTAGAATACAAACAAAGAATCACAACCCCTGTATCTTCCCAGAGTGTAAATCGTATTGATATTTTCAGCCCGACCAATCAGAATGTTTTCAATTAAACAGATGAAACACTTTCGCCAGTTAAAAAGAATAAACGATTAAGAGCTCCAAATATTATGAGAGATTAAACAATCCCTATTCGACCTCAGAGAAAGAGAAAACAAACTAACTTGCGATGGCAGTTCCGAAAGGGGGTTATTTTTTCTTCCATTAGACTGACATTTGCTGGCGTTTTGTTTTGGAGTGTGAGTTTTCAGAATATTTGACAAGAGAAAAGGGGGAATTGCGGCGAGGGAGAAAACGTGGCCGAACAGAGGCGGATGTGGATCGAAGGAAGAACAAATGACGGTGGCAAAGCGAGATACTCGATGAATTCGCGTGTCATGTGGAGAGGCGGTTGAAGAAGGAGAAAGAGGGAGTGGAGAGAGAAGAAGGAAGGAGAGGAAAGGAAGGACGAATACAGAAACAGACGAATGACCGGTTCTCAAATTCAGCGAGAGAAAAATGGATAAAATCTGAATGAGCCCAAAATCCACTGTTTCAGTCTCAACTTTGTGGTGGCTCTTCTCGATGAGAGAGGAGTAAAAACTATAATTACTTTTTACAACAGAATTTTAATCTTTCATCATCTAGATTTAAAGGTTTCATCATCATTTACACGAAAACATGAGAGAAACGTGTTGCGACCATATATACCGGACCAAAGGCAAGGAAGTTGTGTCCTCTCAGACACGTGGGAAGGACACGCTCAACGGTGAGGCGGTGCTTCCCAAGAGACCGCTTAAAGTGTTCTCGGAGGCTCGTCGGAAGACTTGCTGAGGAACTGCCCCTCAATCCTGCAGAGAGGACCGCCGTCTACCGCATAAGATGCGAAAACAGTCCGGGGGTCTAGGTGGGGCAATCGAGAAGGAGTTTTGCTTCCCAATTGGCGAGGCATCTGCTAGAGGAAGACCACGGGAGTTCCTTTTAAATGGAATTCCTCCACTTCTTGGACAATGGGCGCGCATTGAACTGCTACGAACTATTGGAAAATTTTTAAACTCTTTCAAACCCTCTTTAACGATTATCAATGAGAACCTTTACCCTTACACATCCTTTCCTAAACCGTGCAAACTAGGTTGCAAGCAAACCGTGCAAACCCAACCCTCTTTAACCCTTCCCTTTTCCTACCACTGTTTCATGTTTTACGTACCTGATGATGGCGCTATGCATTGAAACCTACGTCGTGGAAGATTGAAATTCTGTGGTAACGAGTTGAAGTAATATTTATTCCTCTCCTATTCACTGAACTTCGTCAACTTTCAGAGAACGTGGTTGATAATGAAAATCATTTTGACGGTATATAAAATTTTTGAATTTTTTATCAAAAGATGACGATTGAAATCATTTTTCTACTTCTTTATAAGTTACCGCTTGTTCTTAAATAAAACTATCATTACATCTTTTCATGTATCTGTCAACTCTTTCTGTCCCTTTTCTTTCGTCAGTTGCCATCACCTAAATCCTGATTCCGCCCATTTTTGTGATAAATTCATCACATTCTATCATTCATACTCTCAACTATATAATCTTCTCATATTCTGATTTCATTCCCTACCTCTACTGGTTTAAATTCCTGAATTTTTTTATTCAATTCCCATTAATTCATATTTTGGTCAAAGCTATTCGTAATAAACCTTATTCACCTTAATAAGGCATCTTACTTTAATAGATTTCTTTTTATCTCTTTACTCAAATATTCCTAAATTATAATTAATACGAACTCTCTTCCTTGCTCAATAACTAACTAAGTGAATGAAACAATAATTCAACCGCAAACTCGGATATTGCAGTGAATAGTTCACACTCCACCTCATCGGTGAAATCGATCATTCAACACTAAATATCCTAACATTAAAACGTGATTCGATTCCACTCACACTAAGGATATCCCACTAAATATGGAAATAATTTCTCAAGGGTAGACGTAGAAAACAACGTCTACCCTTGACAATTCTACCTCATTGAAAACTTCAAATTTTAGGTGTAAATACTTTTCACAGTATTGTAAATTGTGGCGAAACATTTTACGAGTAAGTTATGTATATAAATAAGAAAATTCACCAGACAAATCCACCGAAGACTAAATTATGAAACTGGTACAGCACACCGTTAAGGTCATGAGACTGGAGTGATCGAATGAGTCCGAAAATGTAAATCAAATTCAACAACAGAAAGACACATCACATTCAGTTCGAATTGCAAAATGCCTATTTTCAGTTCCAATAGCCAAATTTAAAAGTCATTGCTTAATTTTGGCTGTATCCATCTGAGTAGCCTTTCCCTCATTCTGTGATAAATAAGCAATGCTAATGAAAATAAACAATCATTACTATGAAATTCTTAAAAAGAGAATCGGACAAAAAGAAATTGAACATTTCAGAAACAGTTATTTAACTTACTCAGTATGTACTTTCTAAAAAATTTAGTTGTAATTCCTCAGCTTCCTGATTGGAAAATTACTACATCTGAAGCGCAATTTGAAAACTTTAAACTTTTAAATCTTCAGATAATTTACATAAATAAAATGTGAGTCAGAAGTTTGTTAACTTAAAACATGGCCGTTAAAATATAGAAGTTATTATGTTAAAAATGTAACAACTTATTAAAATTTTTCTTTTTAATTTTCTACATTAAGACAATTACACCTGTGTTTCAGCTATACTTATGTTTATATATAACAAATGATTTAAATACAATCATGTATCTACATACAAACATGTTTTTACACACAATGTTTTATGTTTACACCTACGTTTTTTCCCAAGCATTTCCTTGCCATAGCCCTTCTTCGTAAGGGTACGCGCCGCACGATAGCGTACTTAACAGTTCTATACCGAACACCATAACGATGAAGGATAATCGACTTAGTAACTACAATCACAATACTTAAATTAAAATCATAAATCATGATTACAATAGCTGGAATTAGCTATTTAATTTATGATTCAACAACGATATTTCTGAAAATACCGATAGACGGGTAACATTCTCGATGCAAATCCAACGCAGAGAAAAAAGATATGGCAGACGGTTGAGAGGAAGAGAACAAACAGTTCGTTAATGTTACAATCCGCTCCCGGATAAAAATATCGATCGAACCATAATATGATCAATGCTTAATAAAACAAAGAGCGAAACGCCGAAAGTTAAAAGCGGTTGTAGAAGAGGAAACAACACGTTAATCCGCTCGGCTTAAAAAAAATGCTGGGATTTCGGGAGGAAAAAAAATCGGGCGGTATTTAATGAGGAAAGCCGGCGGCACAATAATGTGGCACAAATGGCGGATAACAATGGTGACGGTCATTCACAAGAGGGGGCGCAAATCAAGACTCCTTGGCATCTGTTTTGCTTCGCTCCTCCTCGTCTACTTGCAATCCTATCGACCTTCATCTGGCCACCAGTAACAGTTGCTAAGATACAAAACATCAAACATAAGTACGGACTCACGCACTTCCCTTTACGCCTAAGAACGTCATTTACCTCGATTAATGCACATCATACTTGTTAACCCAGACGTTCATTTTCCGCTTAAGATATTCAAACATTCCTTTCAATTCTTTAATATAAAACATCAATTCAGCACCTCGCTATATTCAACTGGCTTATTTTAAGTCGTTCTCACTCTTTAGATGCATTCACGTATTCTTTGTACACCATTACAGAGATTCTGCTTCCAATTGTTCTGCTTGCATTTCCAAATCGACCTTAACAAACCCATTTAATTCCATATTCATGTCGTAATATTTTTATTTTTACGTTTGATGATGTAGTGCTTCTCGAAAAATGCGCTGCAAAAAATTTCCGGCATGTTAAGCTCTCTAGGTCATGATACAGCCCTTTATTCACAACATGGTTTTCGGCCGATGGAAGGTAACGATACGTGGAAGTCGTATATTTATATCGTAAGAAAGGCTATCGTAAATATTCTTCTAGTATGTTCTACTTATTCATTACATTTAAATTACAATAAAGACGTGATATTGTATACATCTAACGACATTTCTAATATCTCCTTAAGAATGATTCACAAGTTTAGCTTCAGGCGATACTTCCCAGTGTCCTTATTTAATTAATAATTAAAATATTTCTAAAGTTCCTATAATTATTTCCTCTGGCGTCTTTCATGGAATGCTGAATAAACTGGCGTAGTGGGAGCCTTGGCGAGGTGTACTTGTCTACTGGACCACGGAAATAACAGCCTTTAGGCCACATTCTGCCTTTACCAAAAACAAATGCACCTACAAGGACAAGGTAACTTTGCACGTTAAGATGTACACATAGGAAAAATCTCAAGGAAAAGCGGACACGAAAAAGTCTGACAGGACCAGTTCTCAATCCTGGAGTCTTCTGATTTCCGGGCAGATGCTTTAACCAATTAAGCTATCGAACCAGAATCTATTCTCAAGCCGTTTTGGGAGACTTTGTAGGCAAGGGTAAAGGCAGCTATTTAAATTACTTTGTCTCAATTCCGTTAATTGTATGATTTAAAACAAAATGCGAAATATTATACTTACATTTACTTAGCGATTAAATTTCTTCTCCCTCGAAAAGATGCCAAACTAATTGAACTTGGGTGAATCTTCACCAAAGTCCGTCCATGTGGTTTGTTCCAATGAAGCAAGGTCACCTACCCCTGGGTGTAACTAGAGCACGAGCGAACTGTGTTCCATACTGAGATGCCCTAATCCATACATCAATTGGACTGCACCCGCAAAAATCCCCGAAAGCAAGCGCAAAAATGGAATGGGCCGTCCCAGGCGCACAACAAGGCGAGTGCCGCACCCCGCACCGCCGTCTTACCTGGGCACCGTAGCCATGGAGACGAGCGGATCAAGGGGAGGGGTGCCATTATCGGGGCTACGTGAAAGGTTTCTGGGATGGGGTGAGCACAGCGGAGCGCAACGGCTGGGATAAGACACGTATTTTTCTCTCGTGGGGCTTAAGTTCGCACGATGGTGAATAAGGGATTCTTTCCTCGTCTGTTGCGCACGATTCTTATTTTTTTGTAGCAGTCACCTTTGATTCACACTGCGACGGATGAAATACTTGCTCGCCGTCGCCCTCTATACTTCTGCTCGTTCACCAAAAATAGAAAACTCGGAAGCGAAGATTAAAAGTCGTTAAAGGTTTAGTGATGACGCGGTTAACGTTCTCGCTCTCTCGCGGTAATTATAATAATAATAATAGTACTATAGGTTTCTTGCGTTTCCGAAACAGTGATTGACAAAAAAAAGAAAATGAGGAATCGAAAATATCAGCTTTATATCTAATATTTAGATTATTAATAAATTGGAAACGCGTGAATTTAACATAAATTTTGATATAATGTATCGATTTTTCGACAGTCACATGATGATACATTTTACCATCTCGACCTTGAGACAAGACGTCTAAGTATACGAGTACCGCAGAAATCATGCCACGGATTTGAAGAATTCAAAAATGTTTGACACGAATTTCCGTAAGATTAATGGTTTTGACCACAGGGACATTTTTATACATTTTTGTGCCTCACAGTAATCAAATTGATGAACAGAAAAGGGAGACGTGATATTCAACGTAGCTCTGAAGAATCTCTAAAATAAATACGAGATAAAACTGATTCGAAATTATAAAACGAAGCATTAAAACAAGTTCATGAAGCTAAAGATTCCAATGGAATTGCATATGTAAAGTGTTCGTTTGAAGTAAAGTATTCTCAGAGTCCGTCTGCTATGCAATCGATGCTGAAGTAGAGAAAGCACTTGTTAGATACTAATGCCACGTAGTATGAGAACATTTTATTCGCACACGAAACTCTCAGTGAATTTTCGTAATTCGCAAAAGAGACGGATTGAATTAATTAACTACCGTAATTAATACATTCCATTAAATTACGGATGATTTATGAATATCATTACCAGCTTATATAGAAATTCATACCAAAATCACGTAAAAAATTAATAACGTACCATGAAACGTGTGTTTAAAATGTAATTAGAGAACCGGAGCTAATTATTATGAAATCGCCGAATTCGGAAAGCAAATAATGAGTATGTTCAGTCCATTTTTACTTCGATGCTTAAAAACACTTTAAAAGCGTCCGATTTCCTATCGAAGAACGAAACTTGAATCGAATTTCGATATTACTCTGTTTCTCTCTTCCTTATGTATGTATTTATACAAAATTTTACTAACGCGAGCACAACATTTGAGTCCATCTCGTTTCTGGATAAGGAAGTATTTATTAAACCGCATCTTTTACTATTGCTAATACTGATAATATTTTACATTATTCCAATATCCCTCATAACATGCTATTCTTGCAAAAATCATTTCATTCAATGCCATTCATTCTTTTAACTTTGCTCGAATTTCACGATCTCATCAACCATTTACTTAATCTCCATCAAGAGAATTACATTCACAACATTAGTTCATTACCCAGCCAATGCAGACAATTGTTTACATATATTCTTCACTTCAATCGCATCTTTCATCACGAATATCTCCTTTAGTTCGTTCATTCTCCAAACCGAAGGTGATTTGACTCTGCTCCGTGGATTCGCTGCTTCGAGATTGGGAGAGCGGTAACGGGGAATCATCGGATGCTGCGGTTGGCAAAAGGGCGCGTGGACGGAAGGAATCTTACGCGGAGACCTTTACAGAATCCCATGGAATGCGCCCACGCCTTCCCCGGGGAAGATTAACACTCTGCAAATGACTGTTTCCTTGCGCTCAAAATTCCTCGAAACGAAAGTTGCGGAGTCGATGGGAAAATCTTCAAATGAAATTCGGCTCACTTTTAAAAAGTGTCTTTGATTATCCGCTATATTTATATAATAAAGAGGTATCTCTCAGTTCAAATTAACTTTATGATCGATCCAGCACATTTTACATAGCCATACTGCACAGTTGTCCTTTCGAAATAAATGTTTCGAAATACATGACTTAATAAAGGTAGTAAATTAGATATAAATGCGTGCAAGAATCGTCCTTCATGAATCGAGAAGAACCGTGTAACAAATCATGAATTTTTTTAAAGAATCTGCTTGAGATATTCGTCCTCAGTAAAACAATAATTCTTAAAATTGTCAACGGAAGATTAAAATGATTATCCTCTTTCATTTGTCTGTAACACGGGCCATTTATAAGCCTTCAAAGTTTCAAAAACTTATTTTCCTTTTTGTGGTTTTCCTTTTTGTGGTTTTCCTTTTTCTTTTTGTATGTCTAAGTTAATCAAGCAATTTCGGCGTAATATTTGCCCTAATCCATTTTTCTTTCCCCAAAGAAATTACAAATCCCAAATTCACTCACAACTATAATACATATTGAAACGCAAGCAAGTAGCATGGACGAAAGAATACCTCGTGAGGAAACGCGTGATTTATAATCTAGAATATTCCATATTTGAAATGATGTGAACGAATTCTTACGGTTAGAAATTATGTTAAACATTTAGGATCAAAATAACTTGATTTGTGTGTGTTAGGTGATTCGCTACCGGAAGACGTGATTCGCTGAGGCGTTGAAGACTTAAAGAACACAAAGGAATGACGATCTATCGATGGTAATGATATGCTCGATAGCATTGACAAGGTACATACATAGAGAGAATTCCGAATAAGACGTCTTCAGAATGTGAGAAGAAATGAATGCAAGAAATGAGAATAACATTCCCATTAAGTCGATCGTTAGTACCTGGTTTTTTTGAAAATACCCTTCTCCAATTCTAATCCCTCATCAATAAGCAATGTGGACACAATAATACAGATAATGACTCATTCTACAAAATATAAATGATTAACCAGATTTGCAATTCTTCTAAGCACTGCTTTTTTAAGTATGTGAAGACGATATCAAGTTATTTTTGGAATGCAACTGAATACAGCCAACGTTGAATTTCACCTTAGGGAACTCTCCGAAAATTGAAGACTTAAATAAATTACTGTAAAAAAACGAATAACTTAGGTAAAATATCACGTTACAGAAGAACTAATAAACGCCAACATGCAACACCGTCAAAGGCAAATAAAAGTTTGAAATGCTTCTCAAATAAGCAATATACATTTAATACGTATTTCCCATGAGATGCAGATAAATTGAAGCTTCAGCATCCTCCTGTAAATCTCGGTCATGAAGCTGCACGAAACTGGAGGTTAAGGAAACGCACACCTCCATTGATGGGAAAGATGTATGAACCGGATTTCACCTGAAAAGCTCCCAAGCAAAGAAACGGAAAAGGGATTATCGTCGAATTAAGGCCATAACCGTTTCTAAGATGCCAAGAAAATAGAATGGTTATCCGAATGAAAGAATGCTAACAATGAATCTTAACATTCCAGATTGATTCCTCTTGTGATGCAGACCTCAAGAGGCACTTTTTAAGTACTGAAGATACCAGCGCGAGGGTGAGGTGCTATAGAAAAGGGGAATTTAATAGACTTCCGAAAGCTTTAAGATTCGTTGCTCCCTTTTTTCCCCATTCAATTCCATCAAAAATTCTAAACTATGAAAATATTAAACTGCAGTAAATCCGAGGTGTATTCAGGTTAAAGGTTGAAGATTCAGAAACTGGATCATCTTGATGGATTATGTGGTGAATTTTGGTGATAAGACAACGCACCAGGGCGTTCCTAATTTTCTAGGATTCCTTTTTAAGAATGAACAGTTTACACACAACAGTTGTCTCCTTCACTCCAAAATGTTTTCAGACTGCATATTCCGCCAAGTCCTTCAAACTCGGCCGAGAAACAGCACCGTACAAGAGCGTACATCTTCCACACTTAGACGACAAGTTCGTGAAAATTCATCGAGAGGCGAAAAAAATCACCTAACATTCCTATACTACTAAAAGTAATTCCGCCTCACTTTCTATCATATTTTTGTTGAGTTAAAATCACAAAGCAGATGTCCTAACAAATTGTATATATGTGGACTGAATTGAATATCTTTATAGCATAAGTGTGATGCATAGGCATGCGAATAGACCTTTATGATAGATGTATCATTAAGCTGGATACTTCATTTAATACATTTTGATTACCTTTCACATCGCAGAAAGTATGATATTTAAACAAGGCCTTATGTAAAATTGTCTCCCACGCACACTTTATTTAAATCAGAAAGAAAGAAAACAGCGAATGGAACAAGAAGTAGCAATTGTATCATTACCTCTACGTCTACTTTGGTGACATTACAAGTCGACGATCCTTAAAGCCGCTCCGTCGTGAATTATTCGAGAGAAAAGTTGGATGAAATTGAAATAATTCACGACATGAGCACTACGAAATCACTTCATTGACATTGGTGATCGATGTAACTTTTATTGTGCCCTTTTTGTTTTCTCCTAGAACGAATCAATTATTCATTAATAAGAAAAATGCTAGTTATAATATATTCCTGTTTTATTCGAGTAAATCGGAGGAAATATGCAAAAGAGTTTTTTTATATGCGACGATAGAAGAAAAATCCCGTAAAACAATAATTTAACGATGGGAAAATTCTAAACGCAAATTGGTCCAGGATATGTTATCCTGGACATTGAAATTAGGCGGCGCACCAAGAGCTAAATCGCGGCACACCGGCTTGCTGAAGCACACCGGTTGTGCGTATGTCATGAGCCGACAATTGGCAACAAAACGGCGAGATATTTACCTTTCTGCCACGCCGTCGGGACTAGCGCACTTAGCCGGTTCCATCCCGGAAACGAAAACTTCCGACGGATATCTCAACGAGTCAGCATGCTCTGGAACGCACTCCGTTGACACGGGTTATTCACAGCGGGCGAACATTCCATCGACGCGAGCCACTGAGCGAAGCACATCGTCGGAAGCAGCGACCGGCACGAACGACAGCCAGCTACTGAGGGGGCCAGCGCGCTGTACAAGGGGAGTGCGCGCGCGACTCCGCCGACCCCGCCCTCCTGAGGACGCCCCCCTCCGGGTCAAGAAGGGCAGCGCGACGAGCAGTCCATTGAGAGTTCATTTACATCGACGGCGCTGATGAAAGGAACCTCCTTATGATTCCACCGGAGGAATGAATAGATTCCATGAGGTGCTGTTGTGATTGTGTCACCCGCAATTAGCGATGGCAATATTTGCGGCATCGTTCCGAAAGTATCAATGAGGGATGGAACCGTACTACTTGACCGGAATGCCTCTCCGTTCCGTTTTTTTAACCTTACTCAGCGTCGCTAGGAGCTATCGCAATCTGCCCACGTCACCCCGCCCGGATCTACCTGTAAAATAAGGGTACTGTACCCTTCCCCTCTACTCTACCCTTCGGTTAAAGAAGTGCTTCCCAACCTGTGTGCCGGTATTTTCTGAGTAAGTTCTCGTTGCGTCGTCTAATATCCGAGGGTAACATACATAAGTGTTCTATCTTTCAGCAGGTTCATGTGACTTAATGTTCCCTATTCAATGCCATTTCTTTGTAACTTACCCCACCCTTTAAGTCATATTACATCTTTTGCCCTTGTCTTCCTCTCTGATTTCTCCCTTCTTTTCTACCCTGAATTGGGCTCCTGGTTAGCCTGGGCAGCGCGTTCCACTTTGGTGGAAGTGGTCCCAGGTTCCATCCCCTGTTGGAGTCCGATGTGCGGTTGGCCTTCGCTGTTGAAGTACTTTTAACAACACTACTACTCTACTCTCAATTATATTCTTCGGTAATTCCTCTCCTCTCAATATCTGACCCATCCATTTGGTCTGTATGCAAAATATGCTATTCAGTTCGTACCGGTTTCTTTTTTATGTTAATTGATGCCGAAACTAATAGAAGTACCTCTTAGAGTGTCATTTGAATGCTTAAGTTTGCCGTGGAAAAGCAATCGTTATGACACACTGGGCTACAGATTTACGTTATAAGTTTAAATTTAATTTATTTAGGTTCAATTACTTTGTCACGTGAGCTACCTAAATCCGCCTAGTGAATAATTATTTCCTATATACACGTATGATGCACACAACTACTTTCTGCAGACTTCTTAGATGTGAACATTCCATTGTAGTTTTAAACGATATTGCCCTCTGATAATCAACATATCTGCATCTTGTCGATTCCTCTGGATTAGGGTTATCCCATCTGTAGGCTGTACATGGCCCTTAAACTGATTTTGTCAGCCCAGTAGACAGTTCATTCGTGAATTTGTATTGCAAATATCTAAGCTGGCCCTCGATAACTTCAGTTGAAATATGTAAAACTGGTTGGAGTTAACCCTAAACAGTGAACCACAACAGTATCATCACATATCAGTGTAAAAGAACAATGCAGCTATTTTTGATTAAATGACAATTCATTTCAAACTATAAAAAGGTACATGCGTTGTCTTGATAGGTACAAACGCGACCTGCTGAAAGCAAAACCCTGGGCAAACATACTTAAGAGTTCCCCAAAAGCTTTTCTTAATCAGACAGTCACTTCCCCAAAATGTAGGTCACAATCTTGATACAGGATCACTTCATATGTTTACCGAGAGATCCCTTTTACTGCCTCAACAAAATAACCGCATTTATTCATTACGAAAACGCTATCTTCGGATTCCTTTCATGTCACGGAGTCGTTAAACACTATCGGACATTAAAAATACGCGATTCCGACAGTTTCCGTGACTATCCAAACGAAAGGTGGAGTTATTATGACCACCGACTAAAAATGGAAGACCGCAAGGAAAAAATATTGAGACCGATTTCGGAAATACTGGAACCGAAAACTACGCCCAGATGAACGTGATTGACGACTGTGGAGCACGACATATGCTATCAAAGCTCTTCCTTAAGAACGCTGCTCTAATGGGGACCGCCTGAATGCCGTACGACGCACACACTGCGCGGAAGCCTTTAGATGTTTCTATCTCTAAATAGGTAAGCTCGCAAATATTGCTGTGCAGAACCACTAGAAGGACTTAAGCGAAAGCGGCACACTATTGCATTAATTCGGAATAAGCATGTATGAGCAAGATTGGGACTAAATTTACATTAAAAATGTGTAGTATTGGTACTAATAATTGGTAGAATTTCTTGAGCAATAAGTATTTAATGACAAAACTAGTACAATTCCACAAAAATCTTAGCACAAATTAACCGGTTTCGGCGTGAGTTTACGCCATCATCAGAACTGACAGGAACCAGCAAGTTATATATGTACCTATTTACCAGTTTCTATACGCACGTACGTACATACATACATACCATACCCGTTTCTATCTACATGCATAATCTCTTGCTCCTCTTTTACTTAGGAACGGGTATGGCATGTACGTAGGTACGTACGGAAACGGGAATGTATGTACATATATAACCTAGTACTCCCTAGTTCTACAGTCAACCGGTCAACCGGTAAATTCATGCCAAAACCGTTTAACTTGCGCTTAAGTTTTTCTGGAATAATACAAGTTTTGTTATTAAATACTTATTTAAACTGAATATTCATGAAAATGCAATATCATTA
Organism: Ladona fulva; assembly: GCA_000376725.2. Taxonomy (NCBI): domain Eukaryota; kingdom Metazoa; phylum Arthropoda; class Insecta; order Odonata; family Libellulidae; genus Ladona; species Ladona fulva. The sequence goes on along the minus strand of KZ312453.1, from coordinate 799,609 downwards.
TTGTGATCGAAGTTAAAACTTTGGAAATTTGCTTCGTGTAATTCGAAAACCATTTTTTTTTCTACCTTTTAAGCTTGGGTTTAACAACGTATTCCTAATGGTGGTGAAGTAAAAGAGCTTTACCTATATACTTAGATAAAGTATCGAAATGAAATGTTGAATGGCCGGGCTTCTCGTCCATACGTAACAACATAATAATAAGAAACAGCCAAATACTTGAACTATATATTAATTTATTTTTACCAAAGAACGAAAATTTTATGAAGCAGCATCGAATATTATGCGAACCCCCGCCAAACGCCAGAGGGCGGATTGCATTATGTAAATGCAGATAAGGAGAACCTTTGATGGTATATGCAATAAATTTCGTTAGAGAAACAAAAGATAAAGCAGCTAAATAACTACAACTGTGTTATCACTCAAAACGAAACTCTTTATCCGTACGATACGAAAACAAGATGGTACATAAAATGAATTAGCATATTAGAGGGATTAAAGGGAGGATTCAGGGAAAACAGGAAGAGAGCAGAGTGATCGATCGCAAGCGGAGAAAAAGAGAAACAAAAGAACGGCGGGAGGCGAAAGAGTGGTTTTTATGAATGGGTTTTCAAAGAGATCGAAAGATGGCGGAAGTTTCTGATCGCAGGTAAAGAGGACAATATCAAAGAGATCTCGGTAGTCTGATTCAGTACCAAAATTAATTTCTACCGACGAAATAGTTAACTAAGTAGAAAGTTTTCTTTTCAACGACGGAAAAATAATCTTATATAAACATCATTTTATCGGTTTCAGACACCCATTTTGAATATAACCAGAATCAATCAGTGAGTAGGAGTGATTACTTATGAAACAGCCGTAAACATGCTATACTTCATCCTCTGTTCGCTTCACTCTAATCATGGGTTAAGGAAATGGAGGGAATAAGGATAAAGTATAACTTTGTAAGTATTGCGGTGAGACTTCAAAATGCAAGGAGAAAAAGACATGAAAAATATTGAAAAGACTGGGAATCGAACCTGCTTTTCCGGCAGGCATTTTGACCTTTGTAGGGAGCGCCAATTGCCTTACTGGCAAAGCAACCTGCTAACACAGAGGGATTGATTAGGAAGAGTTGTTCTGTTGCTGGATACCGAAAATGAGTCGAGTGCGTGTCGTTCGCAGAAAAAGTGATTTCTTGAAGCAAATCGCCATAAATTACAGAATTTCCCTGATTTCCTCCGTTTTAAAGGGTTAGATGTAAGAAGAGACTTGTTAGTCTCAATCTCGCCCTGAATAAAGTCCTTTATTATTATTATTTCCTCAGAGTACCTAACTGATAGACCTGAGTGGCAAAAGTAATGGCCACTATTTCCAAATATGTAGTATTCTTGACTTTAATAAATTATGTTCTAATCATCGAACAATGATGTCAAGGAGTTACTTCACTTACAAGGAGTTAGGAGTTATGTCGCAGTTACTCTAAACCTATTCATTATAGATTTTCTTAAAAAGACGTGTTGTAATCCGTGAATATTTCTAACCAACAAATACAAGGCTTGTTTGCAGAGTACCACATCTATATAATTTGAAGAGCGAAGCTTCACTTACGGAGTAATTATCCAAGAAATCATATTCCCAATCAAATCGAGATATACCGCATTATTCCAATTACTTCCGTTTCTACATGAGTAATTCAGTTTGTGTCAAATTCACCTGATTGATTCATTAACGGCGCCGTGCAAACAATAATTTATGTGCAATTAAGTGAAGAACGGTACGACTAATAACAGACAATCACATAAAACGATGCCCTATTTAGGGGGCCTATAAACCAGGACTCGAACCCAGAATCTTTGCTTTCTCAAGCTAACCATTCACCCAGAGCCGCGCCGTCCTGTGGGTGTAAGAGTGTGTCGCACCAGGGCGGCGGCATCTGAAGGCGGAAAAGAACTGTGGTCAGCCATTATTATTATTATTACAGCATAATTTATCGCTTTTTGTATGGTATATACGACTTGTCTACGAAATATTATGGTGTGAACTTCAAGATTCGTTTCAAAACCACTCGTCCCAACAGAGTAGGACATATTCCTTAGATAATTACATCGATGTTCGACATTAGTGGAAAGACATTGCAGAATAAAATAAATTTATTCTGAACGATACAGACTCAGGGCTAACTTTGTGGTAATTATTTATATTAAACACATTAAAACGCTCCGTTATTAAATTTATTCTGTTTTTATTCTTCCTAAGATAACTATGACATCTGAAGGATGTGATCCGAAAACGGTCCAACGCGAATGTGAGCGGCTCTTTTAGTCACAAGGACATCGTCGCTTAGGACGTCAGTTTCTCAGCTAAAAAAATCCTTCGTAAAACATTAGCAAACAGCTGTTCTAGACACGAACACGTTTATTCCAGCTGAGGCGTGTTATGATTCACGTCTGGAACTTATCTGAAAATTTCAATTCCTCATTTGCTACTCTTTATTTCGCAAACTTGCAGCAGAAATTAGGCTTAGTAGGTTTCATAAGAACGCTAGGATTGACTCCAAATTGTACCAAACTGCTTCTTAAATCATTGAAAATGAAGTTCGTTTGCAGATTTAAATTCTCTTACAAAATTAAATAAAAAACATGGTTCTAAAGATCAAGATAAGCACATCAAGAATGAAAAATTAATAAAGGAATGTTGTTTTAGATTCTAAATCTCAAGATACATTGTTACCAGCGGTGGCAAAGAGTTCTATGGATAAACTACATCTGTAGTCATATATGTATAAAAGGAAGTTACGTCACAGGTAAGTAAGATGAGCTAATCACAAAGTAGTATGATTCCCACTTTACTTTCCTATAAAGAGGAAACTTCGAATCCGTAGAGAATATACATTTTGCAATTTGGCCTTCAGATAACTCAGTTCTTTGAAGCCGAAAATGTTTTGTAATGATTTGGAATTTTATAATTTTTAATTTAAAAGCAAATCAACTTCAAAGGATGTTATCCCATATTCAAAAAAGTTAAGTTACATAATATACTAAATTATACGACTGAAATAACAACAGAAAATGAATAAAATACCGTTATTTTTCTTATGCTCCTCTTGACCGTTGCCACCTGGTCCACTGACCGAATTGTAACTTTTAATCATTAAATATAAAAATATAAATATTTCAAAATTGGTTGCAATAATCTTGATCAGTATCTGCTATAGGCGGAGATTAACAAAGACTTGGAAAGGAGCTATTAAATACAAAAGGCTTCAAATTATGCTCTCAATAATTTTTTGCATCATTTTATATGCATATTTGCCAATCTGAGCAAAACGTTAATTATCACTCAACCAATCGTTCTCTAACTTCATAATGAAAACCTGTAGACATTCTGGGAACATGAAAATTGCATCAAATCGGATACTAATCATTCTGTCATTCTGTTAATACTTGCACTTTCCTTTAACCGCAAATCGTATTTCATATCGGAAAGGAGTTAACAAAAATCTTCCTCATTAAAAAATGTAACAGTTTCAGTCGTATGTGAAATCGGTCTCACAATTATGAACTTGATTGCATTGTGCGTGATTATGGGATAGCGAGAGGAAACGGAATAAAACCAGACAATGAACAACTAATCGAAGCTGTCCCTTTTAAGTATCAATTGAGGTTAATCGGAAACGATCACTTAGCCTTCGTTATTTACTTTACGTGAGAAAATTCCTTTCATTGCAATATTTAATCACTGAGTTCCCCAACGTTAAACGCAGCGTCACGTAACTGCGCCACCATCTGCATACATGGCGGATTGCGGGGTACTAATGTAAATGATGTACCCGACAAGCCGCCCCTGGGCGAGTGGCAGGGGGTGCAGGATTCTACTTCCCTAATAGATTACTTTCGAGTATCGTTTGCGGTAAAAAATGAATTCCTGAAACGACTAGTTGCAGCATCTGTCTCCCTGATATTTTTCACAGTATCAGAACGACCTATGTAGCAGAAAGGACGCATAATTTCGGCTACAGCTTCTAAAACCGTTAAACTTTCGTTTTAATGTTCTAGAGATTCTCTTGGTACGTTCTGATAACAAGAAAGGTGCCAGTTTAAATACTGCTTAAATTTACAAACCAATGTGACTTAATATTTAGAAGTGTTAAAATGTAATACATTAGACTTCATTCTAAGAAGAGCGATGGAGAATAGTACGCTTAATAGTCAAATTACATCTCATAGATCAAAAAATGACAAAGACGGCAGAAAATTAAAGCAGACAGCTGAATAAGAGTGACTCTACCGGCACAAAGCTCAAATTTCTGTGAGGGAAGACAATGAAACTGGAGGAGAGGAGCTCAAAAACATGAGAGAAACGAAAAAATGATGCGATAAAAAATTACGGCGGCTCTTTCAAACACGTTTGACTGAAATTTCCGCAAATTGAAAAAATGACGAAATGTCAGCGATAAAAGTGTCGCGCCGACCGCGTTTCGTAGGCCCAAAAACAGCGCGAAAATAACGAGAGTTAAGAATGTGGTTTTAGACGGCGAGAGAGTTAGGAAATAATAGAAGAGAACGACAGCGAGCGAAGTATGCATTGGGAGGGAAAATGCGGTGGGAAAATATATAAATAACGCTCTATTTGCGAGAGATGGAGATATATCATCATACACCGGTCTAATCTTGACAATGCAACGAAAGCCTCTGATTGACGATGTGATCTTACATACCAAACTGCGTTGGCCTATACAATTGTTACTATTAATTTAAAAGCCTAAGAGATAAGGAAAGGGAATTACCTGAACAATGGCAGGCCTAGAAAAATAGCATCATAGGAAGGATCCTAGCTACTTCTAGGGTGAGGAAGGCGTCCCTTATAGGGTACAGCTGATTAAAACTAAAATCTCATGGTTGTAAAAATGATTTATTATTAATCTACTATAGAATAAGATTAATTATATGAAATTTTAGAGCTTATATGACCAAATAATGATCATATTTACCATTGGCTATATTATATTTCTATTTCTGTAGCTACATTGACATTATTTTAATTTGTATTAATATTATATTTGTTCTAATAAATAATTATTTTATTTATAATGCACAAAAAACATGGCATATTTACTATTTACATAACTGTTTGTTTATATAGTTATTATAATTGTTCCTGTATTGTAATTGAAATTTTGTAATTTGAAAGTTTAGTAATTCTATGTAATTACTTGTCTGCTGGTAACTCGGCACCTCCTGACGCGCCAACTCTGGCTCAGGGAGAACTTAGAGGTGTCTTTTCTTTCAGTTCTGTCTAAGTACTTACTTCTACTAAATTAGAAGACTCTAGCCTACAATCAACACAGTGTCGAGTACAAAAAGTGTAACTGGAAATTGAGATTAAAGAAATGGCATCTCTGAGATTGGAGTCCACACCGTTTGTCCGATTTGCGTTACGATTTGCATACGTGTTCTCTGAGATTCGGAAGGAAGTACTGTCACCTATTTATTCGATAACTATACAGGGTTTGATCCAAGATCGTTGAGATAGATTTTCATAAGAAATACACGTAAAGTTCGGTTTTATCGGTTACAGACTCTATTTCTTTTGCAAAATTAAATTAGAAGGAATAGTCATATGAAATCGAAATAAGCTCCAAAAGAAGGGAAATTAAATACAAAACTTTAATATTGTCGTGAAATATCGCTTTCGATTCGAAGTTGCGAGAATTTTGATAAAATATACGAATATTGTGTGAAATTTTCAGGTTGTAAACAACCCGTCCCCCTGATGACCAATGCGATTGTTGATTCCGAGTTGATGCATTTTTCCATAAAAATGCATGTGTTTCAGGCCCATTTAAAAGCAATTGAGGATATGAAGAGGAGGAAATTATTCAGAGATTTTTACTATTACAGTCACGAAAAATTTGCAGTGATGAATTTTTACGACTTTCACCAAACTACGATTTATTCCGTTGGTTCCCAAAAAGGGTTTTTTTTTCACCCAAACTCCCTCATTATCCTTACCTTCATTGCATTTCTTTTTGCACTGCGGTTCTAGTTTACCTCTAGTTCTTCCGTACCTGATGATGCTACTTTGGTAGCGAAACTTGCCGTTATAATTAAACGGTGTGGAAAATCTACATGTTTTCTTTTTGGGTACGTTAGAGGCCCTAAAGAAACCGAATCAAATTTCGTAGTAAGAGATCTATGGAAGGAAAGGACAGTGAGAAAAGAGGCGATCCTCAAAGGGAGTCTGAATCGCCGTCTGCAGCCACAGACGGCCTCCTTTCACCGACCTCAAAAATCCATAAGAAAGGTCCTTAATGAATTATTTATGCCAGTTTGAGGGCCTCTTTTGATTACCCTTGAGAATTCAAACTTCCTTATAAGTATGTCGGGACTCCACATTTCCTCTTTCAGAAATTTGTCGAGTTCTCTCTGAGCGATTCCTGAGAAGTGACACGCACATATATGCTTTTAATAACGTGTTCGCCGCAAGAAAATATTTTCCTAAAAATTGTTAATACATTTTAGGAACCGTCTTTATTTCTTCCTCCAGTGCAACAGTGAGCGTAAAATAAGAGAAATAGATTCGAAAACAAGTCGTTTTAGGGACTCCTTATTTCGCTACAACAAGAAGCTAAAGAGGTAAATCGAACGATTGGTTTTTACAAGACACCTTTCACTACAAGCCGAAAGGCAGTTTGTAAAATATTAACTTAAGTGTAATTAATACTGTAAGTGTAATTTCTGGAATCCTAAAGTCTAATAAATTATCTACGAATAACCTTGCTTTTCTGCAACAGTATTCCACTCGTCATGATTGACAAAATAAAATGCAACACCTCATATTAGAAAGAATGGGATGTTCTCATTGAAGAGCTAATTTTGGAACATACTTAAAGGTTATAATTGACCACTGATCATGTTCATAAGCTTGACTGTATGCAGCGCTTACAAATGGGATTAAATGCTGATGAATCTTTTCAGCAAAGACCTTCATCTCCAATGTGTTCGAAATAAGGCTGATTAATCACCACTCCTCTTCCTATGACACAAAACATCGAGTTGACGTAATACCTGTAATGAGAGTAATGAAAGCTTTGACTCTTCCAAATATCTAGGGGTGGATTACCTGGGTTCTGGATCAAGCAATAACACCGATGATGAATGACCGCGAAAAGTAGTTTTTGACAGCGAAATATTTTGTTTTCGGAACTCGGCAGAAGAATACTCATATTGGTGCTCGTTCTATGTTATGTTATGTTCTTGCAGAGAATCGTCTGTGATGTCATGCGGAGGAATACCTGCATGACGTCAAGAAAGAAGGAATTATTACTCCGCCAGGAAAAAGGAACTATTTTGCCAAGGATGAGCCGATACTGCTACTACGCAGAAATGTGGCCACTTCAGTAAAGAAAGGACCACGTTATATCTTGGAGGTTTTCACATACTCGGAAATAAAGTGTTGATTTGACGATATTAGAAATTTAAAGATTATTCAGTCGACTTCGTTCTTGTTAACCCGGAACTAACACGAGCACGAAAGATCAACAATTTCACCAAACAAAAGGCTCGTCTTTTTTTATACAATTGAGTGTGGTAGGTTTTGGGCAGACTTTACGTATCAATTTTAGGAATTGGTAAATCGTAAATTCCGTTGTGGTTATCGAGTACGATTTTGGACATGAACGAATTGTCTTCATTGACCGAGGTATCACATTAGACGGCAACCTGTAATGTATAAATGCAAGCAAAGAGTCCACTGAATACGTTTCTATTTGTGATTGATGGAAATCGGATGGAAACCATATAAAATAGAAGAAAAGGGATCACAGCCGAGGAATAAATGCCTTCGCATCCACTGTAAACACTTCAACTAAAAAGTGCGTGTGTACGTGAGCAGACGTACTTAATTTTCTAGAAATGCATTTCTGCGCCATCCAAATGACCCGCATCGACTTCTCCGAGTAAATCCACCTCGCTTTCGGAAAATGCGAATTCCTACGAGTCATTCCGAGAAAAAAGTGAAGAATTAGGACGAACGCACGGACGTGCTGTTGCTCTGCTACTAATGAGTACCTCAGAGGCTCTTATTTATGTTTCTGAGACGTGATCAACTTGACAGCATTCGAGGCGAAGTACGATTAAGTGCCCTTAGACTTGAAATGGAAACTACGAGAAGTAGACAGTTCGGAGTTCGCTTTATTTGTATCGTTCTCTTAGTCCAGTCAAATTAGACACAAAAAAGGGCTCAACCTTGCAAAAGGTCATGTAGTTCTAATTGTTTAATATGTTAATTGGACATATGTGGGTACTAACATACCGATTTTGCAAGATCTAAAGACTTGTGCGAGCTGCGATATTCCAAGGAAAACAACTTTTTTTCGGTTTTGCTCAATATCTCCTAAAGTATGTGTCCTACAGAAAAAGTTAATCAATTATGTATTAACGTACATAAAATTTCCTACATTTTAAGTCCAAATTCAACTCCTATGGCTCTTCAAATATTGGCCATTTTTTACAAAAATGAAAAAAAAATCGTTTTAGTCGTGTATCTTGCCAAATAACTAGAGAAATACTCATTCCACGAGGAAATTTATAAGAAATAAAGTTGTAGCATATATATTAGGCTTTCATTTAAATTCAAAACAACGCTCGTAGATACAATAGTACCTTCAAAAGTGGCATAAAAGTAAAATTTTGTAAAAGTGGAGTGAGTTTATTTGAGAGGAATCTCCGAATCTAAGGAAGACAGGGGCCGTAAAATGTGACGTTGTATACAGAATCGGCATTTAAAGGAGGCAATCGCCTTTGGACCCCCACTGATGAAATACAAAGAAGACGTAACTTGCGAAGAGCAGTCGAAAATAAACCGAAGTTGGAGTATCGCTCGGGGATAATCGCATGCACAGCGCAATTCCATTCGCTTTAATGGAGCGCCCCATCGATGAAAGTTTGGAAGACGTACGCAAAGGGTTACTCCTCTCAAAAATAAAGAAGGGGAAGATAATTCTAACTTCGCAATTCCACGGTTTTATGGCGCCATGAATAGCAAAGGACTGTGATTAGATTTTGTTAAGACCGCCGTGAGAGAGTGAGCGAGGCGCGGATACGAAAGAATTTTATGACCACCTGCTTGCTTAATTAAGACCCTCTCTGAGACAGACGTGAAGAAAAAATGTCGAAATAAAAATAGAGAGAAGAAGGGAAGCAAGGGACAGCTACTTCAAAATGAAGCATTAACCGAAGACACCATAAGAAATGTTATGCGGACTGATGCACTAAATAGCAATACCTCCGGCACATAAAGTTGAAATATGAGAGATGATTATAAAAGGAGTACAAATATTCCTAAGGCACAGTAATTCAAATTGCAATGGAAACGTAATCAACGCTTTCAATGGCCAGTAAAAAAACACGGCCATACTTAGCACACACACCAGTTCTCTTGAATATCATTGGCGCGTTTTCTTGTCCATATTTAGTGTTGAATTTGTAGCATCATATGTGAAAATCATGGACATAATACACGACTACCGTACCATTGTATCAGGACTGTGATTTCCATTACAAGTTGATAAAGAGAAAATGAAGATTTTCGATTAAACAAACAGCACCTTCATCGCGGCTATAATAATATGTATGTTAATGAAAAGCGAGCGATGCTGAAAATTGCATTGGACATTAAATGTAATGATATAAGATATTCGTTGGCTGGTCCTGCAGCCAACGAATTGTTGGTTTTTGTTCTATTTTTGTTCAAGAAGGAGAAACTATTGTCTCACATACACTTCCGTCTCAGTCTTGCCCATGGCTGCGACGCCAACGCGGTTTGAGTGATGATAAATAATAGGATTGATTAAGGTGACCCTCTTTTAACGTTATTGAAATGCTTACTAATTGAGTTTCACTTACGAGGGCTTGCTTTACTTATGGCAATCTGACTTGGGGACGAAAGCAATCGCGAACTACCTCACTCCTCAGTAGTAGCAGTATTGTTAAATGTGCTTCGACAACTTAGGTTATTTCGGTAAATTACCTCCGTCCTAATCTATCCTGGCGAGCTTCAGATCCCAGACATCGCAAACAGTGAAAATTCGAAGCACTGACCATATTTTATCCTCTCCTCTAAGATTTATTCCGAAGTTGTGTGAATTTTGAGTCATTTTAATTGGAAACTGATTGAAATGAACTCCGTTACAAACGATAGGAGTGAGGCAATATACGTGAGAATCACCTTTATCGGAAACTGCCAAACAAAAGTGTTCACAATCAAATCCAATTATCGATGAGCGCACTTAAGTTAGAATGCTTAAACGTAATTCCATTCGCCATCTTCTCTCGCGCACTAAATCCTTGGAATTATCGTAAACCCGAAGAGAGACGTGTTTCGCAATGGAAGGGTCGCAGCCCACTTGGCGCCGATGACACGCAGAAGCCATTTTGGTTCTATTTTCAGGACTGAGAGGAATTACAATAGCTGTGGATAAAGGAGTTCTTTAAAGGAACTCGAGGAATGACTTAGAACGGTAGCTTTGAAAGGAAATAATTCCGCGTAATAAGTCTTTCAATGGTCCTTTCAAATGTCTTTCCCGGAGAGGTCTTTCTAATCGTCAATTAATGGAACCAAACAGATAGCAGAGACATTGATATGAGGACCCTTCCGAATGATATTGCGACCTCATTCTCTGATGTGCTCAGGAAAATTAATGCTTTCAACTTCCTTGAAATGATGCCTAATAATTAATTTACCTGGATTCTTAAGGATAACATAATCTCTTAAGGATATCATATAATTTGTTCATGGAAAGCATAATATTTGCGAATCAGAAAGGGTACGGCCGAAGTACGTATTTTTTAAAGAATTGCGATAAATCTCACTCCCCTTTAGACAAAGAAGAGGACGGGAGTTGCTAGAAGAAGCAGAATTAAAAGTCACGTTGAAATTGCTCAATAAATGCAGGATTTCTCGGTAAAGGAGGAGGTCATGACGCGTCCACCCACTTACATAGGACTATCGGAAGAAACCCAGAGAAATGTACGCGAAGGCTTTTTGCCCTTAATAATTTCCCGTGAACAATACGTGGCAATGACAAACTATTACATACACCCCCTGCCATACGCACATACCCGGATTACAAGAAATAATCTCAAATAACATAAAATGTTATTAAGCGAGTTTATAAAGAGAATATAAAAGTTTTCCCTACTGAAAATTGTGACTTCTATGAAAACGCTCTAATATTTATTTTAAGGATTCGCTCCAATATGAAATCTTGTTTGCACGGAGGACATTCACTGCAGACCTATCCTCGTCCTTCGCTCCGATCCATTACAGTCGCATCTGGCCTCCTCTCCTACCAATTACTCTGCTCCCCCCAAAGCATTCTTCCCACTCCTTTCTTCCTCGTGTGACGAGATGCATTGTTCCATTCCCCTCTCTTTCACATCACACCAAATATTTCTTGAGAATCGCGATCAAAATTTCCGCTGTCAGTTCTACCGGAAAATCAAGAATTTTAAATCACGATGTTCTTGACGATCACTTTGAGGAAAACGAATTTTATAGCGAAAATTATGCAACTCGTTATTTTTCACCTGAAGAAATGCTGGTTAACATTCATTTCGTTAATAATGCTTCAGTAAACTCTACTGGAGCTGAAGTGCACGTCCCTAATTTATTCATCCAGAAAAATAGGATTACGATCCTAACATGCATGAAAGATTTCAGGAATATTTTCACATTTTAGAATGATAAATTAGCACAGGTATCACTGTGTCAACTGTTTATATATCAAAGAGAAAATGTAAAGAAACCACAAATCGTTTCCCGCAACGACATATACTAAGAAACAACAACATGATAAATAAATCCTATTGTTTTTCGAATAAATGCAATGTCAATGAATACATGGAAAACCTACTCTAACGCCAAATATTTGATTCAAAAGATATATATTTGAATAAGTTCAAGTAAAATTACTCAAAAGACAAGGTTCCCTTCGATAATATTTCAATGGAGCCAAATTCTGAGTCTAAATTCACGGAGCCGACCATTTATACCTCAGTTGTTAGTGTTGGATACAAATTATAATATTATGGCAAAAACGTATGCAGACTAATAAAAATAACGTCTTAATCGATAGGATCTTGATAGGAAAAATTATATATATAATTCCTGATAATAATAATAATTTATAATNTAATAATTTATAATATTTAATAATATATAAAAGAATTTCTTCATCGAGCTATATTTTGATAGCTGGTACTTAAGCGTTTCTTTGGAAAATAAAAAAACAATCGAATTAAATTAACCGGCAATTAAAAAGAAGTTAGGACTTAAATCAGGGTGGACGCTCTAGCCAATGGAGCCAAAAAATCTAATTCCCTTTTTTGGGATGTTTTGTGGCACAACGAGTAGTTACAGAAGAGGAAGATCTGAATTCGAATCCCAGGCGCGTTGACATATTCACTTCCGTCCATTCCTTGGTATCTTCAGAGCCCAACACGGCACGTTCATCCCACGTACCTTTCTTTGGTGCCACTGCGACTAATTCCATTCAAAAGTAATTGTTCCCTGAGAAGATAAACTTCCTTTCCGTAATGTCTGAGAGGCTAAGTAAGCGATGAATCATTCCTTTTTGTAAATTAATGCCGACAAAAATCTTTTCAGCGACTATTTAAAAAGTCAAAATACTCACTGCACCCCACCTTAAATTGGACGGGATGAAAAATGGCCTTCTTCACAATCAACACATACAAATGCCTTTGTCTTCATTCAACGCCACTCCCAATGGACGTGTCCACCGACAATTCGTCTTGGCCCCCGATCCATCTTCCCCTCCGTCTTTATCTGTCCACCTGATCCCACCAATTCGATGGCTTTAGGAAGGAAAAAAAAACGGTTTCCGAGGATGATTCCCGCCCATTTCTCTTCGCGTCATATAAAACGAGTCGAAAATTATGCCGCTCTATAAGGAGGATGGCCAACCAAATCTCTTTGGGAAGGATTCTTCGGATGCCCGCAGAAATGCTGCCGTTTTAGCGCTTTGCGAGACGGATTTAGCGCCAATCTGACGCCTTTTCATCTATGAAAGCTCAAACGTAAAGTTTTGGCGACAATTTCTATACCTTGTGTAATGTTTCACAAACTTTTATCAGAATAACATTTGTTCCACTTTTTCCAGTTATCAACAGCAACAGCAACCGTTTTATTATAAATATTTTCCATTAAATTTATAAACTACGAAGTTTACAAAAAACTATAGGGACTCTCTTCAATGTGACATTTTTAAGGCAAGTTGACCGTGTTCAATGAATCGAAAAGCTTGTAGCAAACGATCTATTACTTGTTTCTCTCTTTGTTTTGTTTACTTGTCTCTCCGACTATCTAGGAAGGAAATATTCCTCATCATAACTTCATTATCCATTAAATTATGCCTTGCATTCCCTAAACAAGCTATTCGCACGCTCAAATTTATATCTCGTCGTAAATATTCCGCAGAACTATTTATATGAAGACATTTATGTCGACCTGTTCTACTTGTATTCAGATAGGCACTTATTATCAGTATATCTCGTTCAGAATTGCATTTAATTGATCAGCAACAAAAATAATAATGTAGCTCTTAATAAAAATTCACATAGTAGTTTATTGAATCTAGGAACACTACTTGTATGAGAAAAACCTTAGATATCGAGTAGGAATGTCGGAGGCTCGAAATCTCCTCTAATCGAGTCAAAAGCACTCAACGGAATCAATTAAGCATCGGTAAACTGTTTATTAGCCAACGAACAAAATTTAATTTAAAGCGCTCCTCATAAACAATATAGGATATGGAACATGAATTAATCGAAAGGAAGGCCATTGCGCGGCAATTACTTTTCCACGCGCGCAAAAATCGAATCAGTGTGAGGAGTGGAAAGCGAAAAAAAGATCAAAAGGAAGGAAAACATAAACGTAAATCCAAGCATACGCCAAAACAGCGTCGATTTTCAATTGTCCACGGCGCCGGCCGCAGTTGCATTATGGGTAATTTCTTCCGCCGCAGAGGAAAACCCTTTCCCTCAACACACTTGCGAAAATGGATAATAATGGGTTGGGTTGGGCAGAGTGGTGCCGCAGGGGCCCCTTTTCAGGGCCCCTCTCGCCCAGCGAACGACTCGCGCAAATGTGTAGGTCACCGAGTCCGCAGAAACACTCGTAACGACAGTCATAACGCGCAAGACGCAACTCATTTGTTTTAGTTGGGCGCGGCTCCAAGCGAGAGGGCGACACTTAATGGCGAACAGGGAACGGCACTCAGGGCCGGCGGGTGCTCTAGGAGCGGATTTTTATTCCAAAGTGCCTCTTCGGGAATACCACCAAATCTTCATCTCTTTCGTCCCCACACTTTCCTCAGTTTCTGTCAACTTTCGCACTCGTAAAAGATTTTACTTCCGTCGTTGTCACTTCGGAACGTCACATTCATAGTTCTCGGAATATATTTTCATGAAACTGCAGTGAATTTCAAGTAAAATGGCTCCAAGGATATCCGGTATTTTTTCTGCGTTTTAATTGACTTAATATTAGCCCAAGGACATGCATAGATTACATTCGATCTCAGTGTTGCTGTGAGATATTATATACGGGGAGTTACTGAACTCCGGTTCTCCTACATTTCATCACCCAAAGGAAACCGCATTAGTATATCCTCATAAACAAAACTAATTCATGAATTATTTTGTTTTTCACGTGTGGGATGAAAACGAATATTTTCACAATACACCACTCTATTACAAGAATAATTATTGGAATAATATATGTAAATGAGTAGATACATGCATATTTATACATACATTTGTTATTATTTATTACATAACATATTTATTGGGCGAAAAAGTATGGACAAGACTATGAAAAAATCTTTAAAGATTCATTAGTATTCATAAACGTAAAAATAATTTTTTTAAATTTTGATGATCGAAATTTTACTTATTTTGTTTAATATGCAACTTGTAAGAGAAATTCTTTTAGATTTATGAAATATTTAGCCATGTAGTGATTTTCCTTACATTAATTGCGATAGATCGATTGCACCAAACGCCAACACCCCAAACCCTGCCGCGTTTAGGCTAAACCCCTGCCGTGAATACCTCAGTATTGTAACACCCAAAACATGTCATCGTTGCCACGGAATTCGTCTACGGGAAAATATAGAGAAGTGATATCCTCATTTAGAATATCAGCTAAAACAACGGAATTTGCATACGGACTATTTAGACCGCAAATGGGCAAAGTGCGAGCGAGGATAAGAGAGGAAACGGGTGCGCGCTAATCGTGAGGGGAAATGGAGATGCGTAGAATGTGACGCACGTGAGCAAAAAAGAGTGTGGCAAGGACACATGTTCGCAGGCATCGAAAGAACAGCGATTCAGCATTTTATTTTGGAGTGGGCGAGAAGGGGGGAGTTTGTTCATGAGAGAAATATCGCGAGGGCATTCCCATCAAAGGAAACGCAAACTATTTCTACGCACACGCCATCGCTAGTAATGCAGTGGCCGAATTCTTCATTTGTATTGATATAATTTGGATGCGGTCAAATCACGATATTCCATCATAACAATATTTAAATCACGATGAAGTGGAATTGTATACACATTCGTTGGAACAATAACCAAGGAATCGATCAAAATATAGGTATATCGCAGTTCTGCAGGACATCTAATCACTTCATTCCATAATAATTCCAAACCTTAATTCCCCCTCTTTTAATATAACGTATGTTTTCCTATTTTATTCTTCCCTTCCACCGTTTCCTCCAACTCTGTCATCAGCAGACTATCATGACACATCCCTTCTAAACTTCAGCCAAGTTCTGCATAAACTTCACTCGCTCAGTATTTATTCGCAAATTACACTATAATTTGACTTGTGCGGGGAAAAGGCTCAACTGACTCTGCCGACACTTAAGGTGTGCGATATTAACAATATGAGATGGTGATATCCAAAATGAATGCGTGGAACTGAGATAATCTACAAATTAAGATGTAGAATAGACATGTAGGGTTCAAAATCGAAGATTAGAATAAATATGAACAATCATATTATCATATCATATTATATCAAATATCCCAAGTGGCCGTCCCCCTCCGTATCTCAGAAACAGTTAGATTTAGAGACACGCGGTAAACTGCGTTGGATTTCTAATTACTGGAAACCCCGGCGTGCTTCATTTCATCCCCGGAAAGACCCGGAGTCGAACCCCGGAGCTAAAAATGTGTTTCCGAAAGATTGCATGCGATTTTTCATTTTCGAGGGTGCAAGGCTTTCTTTCTTCATTAATTAAAATGCCTAAATTTGAACGGAATTCCATCAAAATGTCTTCATTCGAAGGTTAAATGTGTAACCAATCTTGTTCTTGCCGTGTTTAAACGTTTTAAGGTCCAATTTTGAAATAATTTCGCTTTTATTTCGAAATTTAATGGAAATTTTCTGATTTATCCGCACTCGCTACGGCAACCGTCATTGTTGCCTCGGATGAATAAACAAGCTTTAAAAAGAAGGGGTGAGGGAATAACGTTGTTTTCTATTTAGTATCATCGAGCGTCTGTAGCAACCAAACGTTATTTATAGCAACGTAATTATTTACAAATAATTTCCTGTGAACTTGCGTTTTCCTGTAGCGTTGAGAATATAAAAGTAATATTTTTATGAGATTAAAATGAGGTTCAGTTATTCTCATTGAGTTGAAACATTCTTCCGCATTAATTTGGAAAATACTTTAGAATAATATGTGGAATAACACGGCATTCCTCATATCAATATTTCAACATTGAAGAATTATTAGTTGAATCGTGAGAGCGTAAGTAAATGTGACGATATCAAATCAAA